>CAKOAT010110266.1:0-32898 GCA_932364175.1 Eruca vesicaria subsp. sativa
GCGATTTCAACGGAATCTAACCCGCAGATTTGATAACGTTTTGACGGTTTACTCGCAGAAGGAAAATAAAAGTCAAGTTTAAAGATAAAAGGAAGGTTTGAAGAGAAATAGAAGATTTCCGCGGAAGAAAAGGAAGGATCGAGAAGAATGGAAAATTCCCGATTTAGTCAAATCTGGGCGAAATGGAAAGATCGGATAGAAGGCGAGGAGTATATAAATAGGAGGTCTAGGGCAGAAGCAATACATACGAAATTCAGAGCTCTCACCACCAAAACTAGTATTTAGGAATATTTCTGTTTTTCTGTTAGCGAGCTGCGTCTCAATTAATGTTTTCGTTCTTAAGCTTTTCGGCTACTCTTTTGTACCAGTTCTACGCAGATTCGGAATAAGAACCTCTTTGCTCTCTATTTCGTTTATTTTCATTCAAATTCTAAGTTATCGTTTTCTTATTTTTCGTTGTGCGGCTCTGCTGATAGCCGGTTCCTCTGGAAACTTTGGGTTTTCCAGAAGTTTCCTTTTTTACGATTTATTTGACAGTGAGTGGATTTCGACACCCACAAACATGTGTTATGTGTAGCAGTCTATGTCGATGACCTTCTAGTAACAGGAACTACTCTTGAATTGATCACAGAGTTTAGGAAGGAGATGCATGCTACTGTTGAGATGAGTGACTTGGGAAAGTTAACCAACTATCTAGGTATTGAAGTTGATCAGCGCGGAGAGGAGTTTACATTGAGACAAGAAATATACGCCAAGAAGATATTGGAAGAGACAGGTATGTGCGACTGCAACATTGTTCACGTACCCATGGACCAAAGCTTGAAGATGTCTAAAGCAGAGAGCGAAAAGAGCATTGATGAGACGGAGGACAGAAGATGCATTAGATATCTTCGATACCTTCTCCATACCCGACCAGATCGTTCGTTTTCAGTCGGATTTATGAGTTGGTATATGCAAGATTCAAAAAGGTCACATGCTGCTGCTATCAAGCAAATACTATGGTATTTAAAGGGAACGCTTAGTCATGGGCTCGTGTTCAGAAGGTCTGAAAAGACAAAAGTTGTAGGGTATAGTGATGCAAGCCATAATGTTGACGAGGATGATGGTCGTAGCACAACCGGGCACGTTTTCTATTTCTCAGATTCACCTATAACTTGGTGTTCTCAGAAACAAGAAACCGTTGCTCTTTCATCATGTGAAGCAGATTTTATGGCTGCAATAGAGGCCGCTAAGCAAGCTATTTGGCTTCAATAGTTACTTGCTGAGATTGTTGGAAAGGATAGTAAAAACGCGGTACTTCAGATCGATAACAAATCTGCAATGGCATTATCCAAAAATCATGTTTTCAATGGTCGAAGTAAGCACATACACTGGCGTTATCATTTCATTCGAGAGTCCGTTGACAATAGTTTGATCGAGGTACAACATGTGCCGGGAAGTGAAGAGAGAGCTGACATTTTAACCAAGGCACTTGGGAGAGTTCGGTACAAAGAGATGAGGAGTTTGATCGGGGTTGAAGATTTGTCGAGAGATGATTTCAAGTTTAGAAGGCAGATTGTTGGACTAATCTTAAAGTAGCTTGAGAAGAAAGTTATCTAATCCTAATGAGTTTAGATTATCTACAAGGATTAGGAAATATTCTAATATGTTAAACTTAATGAGTTTAGGAAATTTTGAGTTATATATAAGGAGATTGCTGAGTTGTAGCATCCCTTAAGAGTTTGATAGATTGTTTTAAGAGAACTTGAGTTTTGAGGAATTTTCTCAAGTGATTAATAATAAGAGAAGCAACTTTTTGTTAACGTGTTCTTATAAACAAACTGTGAGACTTAGAAACTATAGATAGAAGAGAGAGAGCGAGCACATGAGAAGTTTCAGTGCTCAGCGCTGAGTCAGCCAAATGACATTTTCATCTGCACAATGAACCTTTCAACATACATAATATTTAAAAACCTGAGGTGGGTATCTCATCACTCAAGGAATAAGAAGCAGTTCCATCCTATCAACTCAATAAACCAATGGCAACAGAATCAGAACACACACTATGAGTTTAGCTTTGGTTTCATACTTCCTTTAAGCCTTTAACTAATGAACCTTTCATATACAAGATTCTTCAGCTGCTGCTTTTTCTGTGGAAGTTACAAACTAAACCAAATGATTACTGTTTCTAGACAGAAGAAAGATTACCAAAATTTATAAAAATATTAAATGGACAGTAAAGCATTTCATATTATCATTAGACAATAATATGTTAATCGAAGTGCATGGAGCGAACACAAAAACTTTGTTTTGAACACTACTTTCATTAATAAACTCAAACATTCGGACTACAGTAGGTGTGGGAGTTAAAGAACTCCACAAACATAAACATTAGAGCATAAGATAAAGCTAGGACCCTAAAATAGAGAGACAGAGAATTCAGAGTAGGACTCGAATGCGTCAAAGCAACACTCCCGACACTGTCGGAAACGTGAGATTATGGCACTTTAAGATGTGACGTTAGCATTCAATCCGCACCTCGGAATATCACTGAAACAAAATCCGTTGCATCTTCAGGTCCCAAATGGACCGTTACACAAGATAGCACAATGGTTATAAATATGGAGGGACACTTCCAGTTAACGTTTGGAAGGAAAACCTCCTTAAAAATATGTGGTGGATGAATTCTTCAAAGAGAAGGAGAATAGTGATGATAAAGATGAGCCCGGTAAACCCACCAATAAACAAACACATAGTAAACTCTTCTAAAAAGAGAGGTAAAGCAATTTGTGTATAGCTACTTCAGTAAAGATCCAGGTGACTTCACTGGTAACCTTTAGGCAATTAGTCAAGGAGATTAATAACCCCCATAACACAATGGGTTGTGAAGCTATTAGACTTGGAAAATGATAATTGACATCCACTGGGCTCACCAAGCCCATTCTCAAAGTATTCAGGCCCAGCCCAAGAGAAGGAGAGACCTGAGAACGTCGGGAAAGTGCGAGTACGTTCAAAGAAGTGCGACAACAGTTTAGTAGTCGGACCAATCCTGTGAGGGGAGGTTCAAAGCTTGAGAAATCCGACCAGCTGATGGTGAGATGAGATGCGGCGGATATAAATAGATAACTCTCTTCCTACTCCGGCGAGGAAAGGAGATCTTCCGCGATAGGAAGGAGAGTGCAGGTGGAAGAGTTGGTGGCATATATGGCTGGTGACGTGCAGCTCCAAGTGAATGAAAAGCGTCGGGAGAGAGGACAAAGTAGCAGCAAGGTGACATTGGTGAACTGTGGTGAATGTGACTGGCGAGAAGCTCGTCAGGTTTGGGAACCCCCCCCCCCCCCCCCCCCCCGGCATAAAAGGTGAGATCCAGTGAGATTAGATCTGTAGCGCGACAGATAAGAACGTCGACTCACTGCACCAAGATTCCTCAGAGGAAAAACTCTGACGTCAGATGACAGACTGAAAGGATTCGAGACGCCGATGTTGACAGGAACTACGGAGTGGTGGGGAGACCCCCAGAAAGGTGCGGGTCCGGTGGCACAGATACCGAAACGGAAAAACTGGGCTCTTCTTCTCACGGAAAGAGATGGACTTGGAGGAGATCCACCACTGAGAGAGCCACCAAAGAGGATAGAACTGAAACAAAAACTCACTTTTAGAATTTTTATATGAAGCTAGCGTTTCAAAGAACAGTTAATCTCTCACAGTGTGTCGTAAGTATCATGAAACAAACCGAAGTTGTCTTTCACATATTAGTTTGGATCCATATATATCTAACAGTACCTCAAGAGTTTGTATATAAGCACTACCAAAATTACCAAAGAACTGATTCAAACCATACTTCCCCATAAGTTATGACTCAGGTTCGACCATTATCACATTCGACAATATACATTTAAATAATGGCAGCTATGAATACTTAGTATACGGAATTAACTTTGCAACCATTGTTCATAAGGAAATCTCGCAGCTGCAGATACAGAATTGTACATGTTTACAAATTATGACTTCAAAATGATTAGTGGAGACAAATTCAAAGAAAAGGATGTTACCTTGGAGTGTAGAAGCTTGCCGAGATTTTTTTTTTTTATAATTTTGGTAAAGAGGAAAAGCTTGAGAACAAAAGGATATATAGAGTTTGAAACTGAGGGAGTCCCAAAATTTGCTTGTCTTATGACTGTTACAGTAAAGAGAGGTATCGATAAAAGGATGTATAGTTAATTTCTTTTGTTTTTCGTGTCTTCATTGCAAAGGGCTAGTCCTCGGAAACCTGCGTAACCTCTCCAATGTGCGAGAGGCCTGAGTTGTTTCTCCTCCAAGCATCCTATCAAAGAGTTTGAGTATGAGAGAACAACAATTAGTAATTGGGAGGATGAGAAGGATTTTCCTACTGATCACAGATGGCGTGTATAATATACTGAATCAAGTACCAAATGTGGAAATTAAGATGCACTAAAGACAACATAGAGAAATTAGTGAGATAACTTGATTGGATATCATTACTTTATTATCGTTACCTAATTGGCGAGAAGGAATGGGAACATGACATTGTTTTGCCTTCAACTTAGAGAAGTGGAGCTGGTAACATGACACTGTGGAGAGCTTGTCTGGGAGTTTTAGTGAGCATTAAGCGATGAACAGAGCTATTGAAGAATGAACAGAGGCTGCAATGAAGAGGATGTCGTGAGATCAGTGGGTTTCTTCATTGATTGACGTAACCCTGGAATGTTACTTTGTCGAGGAAGCGGAAGAGAGATCGTAAGGTCTTTGATTTTATTAACCTTATTCTTCAATCGTCAAAAAGAAGAAGGGGAGTCGCTTGATGGAGTAGAGAAAATGGATCCCAATATATTGAGTTGTCCAGAACGGAAGAGTCTCGTTTGAACAACCTTCTTACCTTATCTTGCCTTCAACGTAGAGAAGTGGAGCTAGGAAATTGACATTGTGGAGAGCTTGTCTGAGAGTTTTAGTGAGAATTAAGTGATGAAAAGTAGAGAAAATGAGGAGACTAATGCGAAGGTATATATATATACATACTATGAACAAAGCTATTGAAGAATGAATATAGGCTGCAATGAAGAGGATGTCGTGAAATCAGTGGGTTTATTCATTGATTGACATAACGCTGGAACGTTGTTTGAACCGAGTTCGGTCTGTTCAGTGAATGAGTGACTGGACTCGGCTGTGGGTTATTTCAAAGGCGTTTTTTTTTCTATTTAGAGTCAAAGTGTGATTTTATTAATGAGAGAGTTCGACTACAAATGAGAAAATGAGAGGCGAGGTGGAGTCTCACGGAGAGCTCAGCCGTGCCGTACAAGTCGGAAACATGTCGCGGGCTCGGAGGCCTTTTACCAAATGGGCCTTGATCGGCCCGCAAGGGTGAGCATTTTTCTTAAGCATCGTTAATTTGGCTAATTGCGGGAATTATCCGAGTTAAGCTAGATTACGTGTCGATTAGCTCGTCGGGCATCAGCTCGTGTGGGCCGGGCCCATTATTCAGTAGGCCTTTGCAGAGGGGAGTATTCCACCACCAACAGTAAGCCCCCCAGACTCGTTCCTGAGTCAGGACTTGAGTTGGGGACGAGTCTCCTCTACTTGGTTTATTTGAATAATGGGTTCAGCAATTGAACTCCGATGCTTCGACCTCGTACGCGCGTCGAGTTGTGATCTCAGAGCTCTACGTCGGCGCATTTCTTGAGTCGTTAGCTTGAAGCTCGACTTTGTGTGTTTCTTGAGTTGTTAGCACGAAGCTCGACTTGGTGTGTGAGGGAACCGAAATTCACCTACTGTCAAATAATCGTAAATAAGGAAACTTCGAGAAAACCCTAAGTTTCCAGAGGAACCGGCTATCTTCAGAACTGCACAACGAAGATTAAGATAACAAAAGACTTAGAAACTTTAAATGAATAAACGAAAATCGAGAGCAAAGAGGTTCTTATTCCGACTCTGCGTAGAACTGGTACAAAGAGAGTAGCCAAAAACTTAAGAACGAAAAACCCTAATTGAGACGCAGCTCGCTAACGGAAAACGGAAATATTTCTAAATGCTAATTTTGGTGGTGAGAGCTCTGAAAAATCGTGTCCCTTGCTTCTTCCCTAGACCTCTTATTTATGTACTCCTCGCCTTGGCCATTCGGTCTTTCCATTTCGCCCAGATTTGACTATATCGGGAATTACGATTTACGATTTCACGATTAACTCGACGTTTTTCTTAAAAACGCGTTTTTTTACGATTTACTCGACGTTATTATTAAAAACGCGTTTTTTTATGATTTCAACGAGAAATCTCGAATAAACCGTATAGTTTAGGCAATGTTCGGTGTTTCGTTTAACCGTTGCTGTTTTATACGATTTCCTCGAGTTCTTTGTCGAGAAAGCGAAGTTTTACGGTTTTTATCGTAAAACTCGAACGATAGGTCGGATCGAGATGGAACGGGAGACGTTTTGGCCGTGGTTCAGAATGCGACCGCGTCGAAAGACATAAGTTTCGAATCGGGGATGCGAGAGATCAAGGCTCGGGACGTCCAGGAAGTCTTTAGTTCGCCGGTGGGCGAACTAGTCCATCTCGAACTAAGCCAAGCCGGCTTAGTTTGCCGGTGGGTGAACTAGTTGCGACTAGTTCGCGTTTTACGGTTGTTTCGGTTTTTTGCGGTTTCGTAAAACGATTCTCGAGTTTTATAAAACGATCTTCAAGTTTATAAAACGATCTTCGAGTTTTATAAAACGATCTTCGAGTTTTATAAAACGATCTCGAGTTTTATAAAACGATCTTCTCGAGTTTTATAAAACGATCTTTGAGTTTTATAAAACGGCTTCTCAAGTTTTATAAAACGGCTTCTCAAGTTCTATAAAATGATTCTTTGAGTTTTATAAAACGGCTTCTCGAGTTTTATAAAACGGCTTCTTGAGTTTTATAAAACGAATTCTCGAGTTTTATAAAACGATTCTTAGAGTATTATAAAACGACTTATCGAGTTTTATAAAACGATTCTCGTGTTTTATAAAACGATCTTTGAGTTTATAAATGATGAATAGTTTTATAAAACGACTCCTCGGGTTTTATAAAACTATTCCTTTTGTATTTTTGCGGGGAGTTTTGGCTATTGATTCCGTCGTACCGATTTTGACCCCAATAGTTAACCCCCCAGCNGAGTATTATAAAACGACTTATCGAGTTTTATAAAACGATTCTCGTGTTTTATAAAACGATCTTTGAGTTTATAAATGATGAATAGTTTTATAAAACGACTCCTCGGGTTTTATAAAACTATTCCTTTTGTATTTTTGCGGGGAGTTTTGGCTATTGATTCCGTCGTACCGATTTTGACCCCAATAGTTAACCCCCCAGCTCGTAAGAATCGTGAGGTTCTTGCGAGTGGATTGAGCTTGTTTGGCGAGTTTGGTAGAATTAGGCAGAACTTTAATGGCCAAAACTCCGTAGGGCCGAATAGTAAAATTCTTCCCTATAAGTAGATGGTGTGAGTTTATCAAGTTTTTCACTCACTCTTCCATAACTTGCCTAAGCTTTAGGAAGGCTTCTCTCTATCTTTTCCTTTGGATCCTTCTTCTTTCGACTATCTAATATGTCTTCCGGATGGAAAGTTTCAGATTATGCTCATGCATCAATCTTTGATCCGAGCGACCTTGATGTTTCCAGCGGTTGTCCTCTTCCCGAGCCGGTCTTTCAACGTTTCTTTACGACCAAGGAAGAGTTTGCAAACTACTGTTTAGCTGTGAGCGCCGCGGAGGTGCCGCCTTCGAATTTCTGGGTTCCGAAGAATGATAAACCTCGGAAGAAAAAAGTTGGCATGAGCGCGAGCACTGTCGGTTCTCTCAGTTATTTGAGAAATATCTATGCGATCCCTGAGTCGGTTCAGTTTCGCCTCCCTGTTCAAGGCCAAGGTGCCGAGGATCCGCCTCCGGATTATTTTACGTGCTACGAAGCCTTTCTGTTGGACTGCCAGCTATGGTTCCCTATTCCTCGAGCCATTTTTGAATTCTTGGATAGGTTCGGAGTACCATTCGGCCAGCTACGCCCTAGTGGCTTACAGCACCTTGTCGGGATTCTGGTGTTGGGATACGAACGCGGAATGTCCCCCGGCGGGACATGATGGTTATTGGCGGGCTTGCCTCGAATGATCACGATTGGATTTACCGATTCTTTTATGTCAAAATCGACAGCGCATCGGTGGAGGAGAGTTGTATTCCTTTGATTAGGGCTGCGTGGGCGACAAACGGTATTCCATTGACGTGATACCCATATCCAATAGATATAGGTTTTAACTTTTTCGTTTGTTTCGCAGTGCCTGCCCTCCCGAGGCCGATGCTTGAGGATTTTCCGGAGGTTATGAATCTTCTACGTGGCGGCCTACTTTATTGGGGGCACTTTTCTCCGAAAAGGATCCGTCGTGCCGTTGCCTATTATTCGTCCAGTTTTCCTCGTGACGGTCATGCTGATTTTAAGGCGGGCGATGATGCGGAGGAGAGGGAAAGGTCTAGATCTCCGCAGGTTAGAGAAGTTCTGATCGATCGCGGTCGGGCATCTGACGAAGATATCAATATCGAAGATCTTATTGACTTTTCGGCCTCTGAATTTGATCCGGCCGAAACGTCATCCAGAGGACCAGCTGACACACCGTTTGCGAAAGAGTCGAGGCTTTTCAACAAGGTTTGCCTATTCTTTATTATTGTGTATATACGTTTTATGAAGGATGTTTGTTCCGTTTTGCAGGGTCTTCGCTTTATGAGCGAACCGGTGAGCGCGAATAGCGCGGAACTCCGCAGGGCCGAATCTAGGGTTGCAGCAATAGAGGCGGAGGCTGTTCGTATCAGAGGGGAGATCGATGCCAGTTTCTCTCGTGCCCAAGATTTGGCTGCAAAGGAGACCGCTCGTGTGAGAGAGGAATATGAAGCTGAATCTCGTCGAAGCCTAGAACTTTCTGACGCGATGGCTCGCCGTGCTCGTAGGGCAGGCAAAAGAGAGGTTGCTGCGGAGTTGATGGCTCGGCGCGAGCGGTTCGTGCCTCTTTATGCGGAATTTGAAGATGCGCAAAGAGCGAATGGCGATTTCCGCGAGTGTCGGGCGTCGTTGGGGGTTTGCATCTTACCCAGGAACCGGACTATTCGTATGAGACTGCGATTGCGAAGCAGAGGATGCGTCTAGCTAAGAGAGAGAAGAAGAAGAGCGAATCCGCCAATCCTGGGAAGCATATGTTGGATCAGTGGAACCCTATTATGGTGTCGCCGGATTCGGTCGAAGTTGGACCTGGGATCTCGGACGTGGATGGTGAAGTTGATCAGTCTGCGTTTGATGACTTCAATGTGTGATGTTATTAGTTTTTTCGATTTTGTTTTTGTTTTTCTGGGACTGGTCGTTGGTGGCTTTGAATCCCTACCGCTGGGCGGTATGTTCTTGGATGCTTTTAATAAGACAATATTTTCTAAGTATGAAATTCGTGTTTTGTGTTAGATGTAGAGGGAAGAATTCTAGTTGTCATCTCGTATCTAACTCTTTGGTGTAAATCGTCCGATTCGTTAACTCGGGCGATTTCGATTTTCGCGAGTGTTTAGATGTGGGCAAAGAGACATGCCTTTAGGATCTCGATTCATGCCTTGAGACGTTAGCGACCAGTGTGCTGGGTTTAGGGCAAGACCTAGGTTTACTTTCGGATTGGGGTTGTGCGATGACTAGTCGGCTTTCGTTTTGCCTGTTTCGATTTTAACCTGACTCCATACCGATTTAGAATCCGCGATAGGTTCTCGGCTTATACGATTCGTATGGTTGGAATCGAGCATCTCACCGGGAACAATTTCTAAGTTACCCGGAAGTGCTGACCAAAAATTTGGATTTCTTTTATAGCGCGCTATTTTATCCTCGTCGGATGTATGCGGACTGATAGGTCGGGGAGTTTGTTTAGGACGGCTAGCGTGCTCGACGGGGCCAATCGCCGAGCGTTCGTGTTTTTATAGTCGCAGACGGACTTGGGGAAATATTTTTCTTTGAGAGTTTAGGCGACGTCTCGCCAGTTCTTTCCGAAAATATTGTGATATGCAAGTTTTTTAGAAAGACAATTAAATAGTTGTTACTGCGAAAGCGATTTTCCGGATTTGCGTTTTCTGATAGTAGCGGAGATATTCTAACTTTGTCTTTATTAAAAATTTCGAAAAAAATTCGATTACAAAGCTCAAAGAAATTTTGTAAAAAATTTGGGAGTATACGAATACTCGTATACTCACCCACTCCCCCCCCCCCCGTTTTGGAAGGGGGGATAGCTGAACTTGTCTTTAGGCGAGCTGCCTACGTATTCCTTTCGGAAATCAAGCCATCTCGTAGTTCTGATTGATTGCGCGAGTGTGCTTACTCGGCTGTCGCAGACTTCTTGGTCGCTTTAGTTGCGGGATCGATGTCTTTGTCCGAGATTGTCTCCTCCGGTCGGATGGAAGCGATGGGTGCGGAAACTTCTGGTTTCTCGGCCGTTGCTTGCTTTGGGTCGTCTTCTGCAGGCGGTGGCGTGACCTTTGCCCGTTTTGGCTTCACGATTGCTACCGCCAATTGCCTTAGCTTATGTTCGGCCAGGAAGCAAGATCGCGATTGTCTTTCGCATCCCCAAATTACTGCGACTCCCGTAGGCATCGGGAATTTGATGCCTAAGTGATACGTGGACAAAACCGCCTTCATGGAATTTATCCAAGGCGTGCCCATGATTACATTGTAGATGGCCGGGAAATCGACTACCGCGAAGTTAACGATTTTCGTCACTTCTTTTGCGGCAACCGGTAGTCGGATTGATCCCAGGGTCATTGATGTTTCGCCGGAGAAACTAGTCAGCGGTTTTGGAATCGGCTCGACTTCCGAGAGATCGATTCCCATGCGTGCTAGCGTGTTGCGGAAGATCACGTTGACAGTACTCCCGCTATCGACCAAGATCCGAGCGACTTCTAAATCGCTTATTACTAAGTCAATGATAAGAGGATCGGCGTGAGGTTGGTCGATTCCGCCGGTTTCAGCGTCGTCGAATGAGATCACTCCTTTCGGAGAGTCATCCGTCGGCACCTTCCAACTCAAGCCGGTTTCGGCTTTACGTTGGTAGGATTTTATAGACGAGACGTTGTCGTTGTAGTATTGCGATTCGCCGATAATCATGTTTATTTTTTGGCGGTTAGCGTCGTTACCCTTCTCATCTTGTCTTCGTCTGCGCTTTTCGCCTGACTGGTTTCCCTGAGGTGGAGTTTCTGCTCGCGCGTTCCTGTCGTTCTTCGGAAGGTGATCCGAATCGCGGATGAGATCCTTGACACTAGATAACTCAGAAAGTTCTCCCGCGACCAATTTTGCGGCAATTCTGGCGCCGAGAACTTTGCAGTTCACGGTGGAATGCCCGTGGATTTGGTGGAGGTCGCAGAAAGAATTCTCGTCGTAATTCGAATTTCTCGTCCACGTGTTTCCCGTAGTTCGCCCTTGCTCCAAACCGGAGTTGATGGCGTAGTTATGCGCCCGTTGGAGATCCTGTCCCTCGTGATGGACGAATTTATCGTTAAGAGAGTTCCTCTTTTTCTGCTTCTGCTCGGACGCGTTATCCTTCGCGGATGTTTTTGTCGGCTTATGCTTCTCGAACAGGATTTTGGTCTCCTCTTCGATGGCTATGAAGTCAGTGGCCTTATGGAGCGCATCCTGGATCGTCCGCGGTTTCTCGAGAGTTATCCACTTGCAGAATTTCGATTTATACCAGAGCGATTTCCTTAACGCGTCGATGGCGGCTTTGTCGCTAATCCCGCTAACCCTAGCCATGACGAGTTTGAATCTGCTCATGAAATCGCTGAGATATTCGTCCTCCTTTTGCACCAAGCTCCAGAGATCGGCGTCGGAGGTTTCCGGGTTGATGAACATAGAGTACTGCTTCAGGAATTCCAAAGCCAGTCGACGGAAACTTCCAATCGAATTTCGCCTAAGTTTGGCGAACCATTCGAGCGCGGCTCCTTCTAGGTTTTCGACGAAGAGGTGGCAGTAGCCTGCGTCTTTTTCATGATCCTTGAGCTTGTCTCGTCCCATGGTGATCTGGAACGCTTGTAGGTGCGCTTTGGGATCGGACGTTCCGTCGTAAGTCGGCACCTTAAGTTTTCCGGGATCGGGCAGTTTGATCTCGGTGATGCGGGCCGTGAAGGGCGTTTTCCGAGACTCGTACAGTAGCCTATCAATCTCGGGTGTGGCGCTGGTAGCGTGGTGAATCTGAGATTTCACCGCTTTTACCGCTGCGGCCGTTACGGTGATATACTTGCGGAGATCACGAATCTCGGTCGGACCGCCAGCAGTTTGCCGACCTTGTCGACGTTTGCTGCGAGTGACTGGAGATCGCTCCTCGGCGGTTTTTGCGTATCGCGCGAAGTCGAGTTCTCCCTCGTCTCCAGTAAAAGAACGTTCGGGAGAAGACTCCGGCAGGGGACTTCGAGTCTTTCTTCTCCTAGGATGGACGTCAGCGTCTTCGTCCGATGAATCAGCCTGGTCGCTCGTCTCCAGGTTAACCCTTTCGATGCCGTCGCCCTCGGTCTCCTGTTCGTGAGTAGGAGGTTTATCCGATTCGTTCAGCGTCACGTCAGGATTTTCTTTTTCGGATTCCTTTTCCGGTAAGTTACCCTGCTCGGTTCTGGTACGATCTGTAGCAGCGCCAAAGCCGAGCCTCCTTCCGCGGATCTTAGTAGTTCCGCGGGGGCGAATAGCTCGGGTTTTCGCGGTTAGGGTCTCTACCTGTTTTGCGAGCAAACCAATGAGCTTTTCCTGCTCTTCCGATTTTTTGTGAAAGTCGGAAAGCATCTTCTCGAGGGTCTCGGCGTTAGCGTTTGTAGCGTTGGCCGCAGACGCTCCTTGTGCTGGTGTTGTTTCAACGTTATCGCGTTCGTTGCGAGTTTGGTTGTCACCGGTCATCGTTTCTTCGTTGTACATGTTGCGGCTTCGGTGTAAGATAGATCCGACCCCCCCCCCTCCTTCTAGCGCCAAACTGTGGGAACCAAAATCCACCTACTGTCAAATAATCGTAAATAAGGAAACTTCGGGAAAACCCTAAGTTTCCAGAGGAACCG
The DNA here is from genome assembly GCA_932364175.1 of Eruca vesicaria subsp. sativa. Classification (NCBI taxonomy): domain Eukaryota; kingdom Viridiplantae; phylum Streptophyta; class Magnoliopsida; order Brassicales; family Brassicaceae; genus Eruca; species Eruca vesicaria. Next base: position 13,050 of record CAKOAT010110266.1, read on the forward strand.
GCTATCTGCAGAACTGCACAACAAACATTAAGATAACAAAAGACTTAGAAACTTTAAATGAATAAACAAAAATCGAGAGCAAAGAGGTTCTTATTCCGAATCTGCGTAGAACTGGTACAAAGAGAGTAGCCGAAACTTAAGAACGAAAAACCCTAATTGAGACGCAGCTCGCTAACAGAAAACGAAAATATTCCTAAATGCTAGTTTTGGTGGTGAGAGCTCTGAAAAATCTTGTCCCTTGCTTCTGCCCTAGACCTCTTATTTATATACTCTTCGCCTTGGCCATTCGGTCTTTCCATTTCGCCCAGATTTGACTATATCGGGAATTTTCCATTTTTCTCGATCCTTCCTTTTCTTCCGCGGAAATCTTCTATTTTTCTTCAAACCTGCCTTTTATCTTCAAACTTTACATTTATTTTCCTCCTGCGAGTAAACCGTTAAAACGTTATCGTATCTTCGGGTTAGATTCCGTTAAGATCGCGAGATGGGTTTTTATCGCGTTTTAGGACCTTCGGGGCCGTTCTGCGATAAATCCGTTTTCCGACTTTGTACGGGATCGTTTCCTGATCTGATGCCGTTTTTAGTAAATTCCTAGAGCTAATCGTAAGGTTTTACGATTTACTCGACGTTTTAATTAAAAACGCGTTTTTTACGATTTACTCGACGTTTTTATTAAAAACGCGTTTTTTTATGATTTCAACGAGAAATCTCGAATAAATCGTATAGTTTAGGCAATGTTCGGTGTTTCGTTTAACCGTTGCCGTTTTACACGACTTCCTCGAGTTCTTTGTCGAGAAAGCGAAGTTTTACGGTTTTTATCGTAAAACTCGAACGATAGGTTGGATCGAGATGGAACGGGACACGTTTCGGCCGTGGTTCAGAATGCGACTGTGTCGAAAGATATAAGTTTCGAATCGGGGATGCGGGAGATCGAGGCTCGGGACGTCCAGGAAGTCTTTAGTTCGTTCAACGGCGAACTAAGCCGGCCGGCTTAGTTCGCCGGTGGGCGAACTAGTCAAGGGCCTCCTAGTTCGCCGGTGGGCGAACTAGTTCGCGTTTTACGGCTGTTTCTGTTTTTTGTGGTTTCGTAAAACGATTCTCGAGTTTTATAAAACAATCTTTGAGTTTATAAAACGATCTTTGAGTTTTATAAAAACGATCTTCGAGTTTTATAAAACGATCTTCGAGTTTTATAAAAACAATCTTCGAGTTTTATAAAAACGATCTTCGAGTTTTATAAAACAATTCTTTGAGTTTTATAAAACGATCTTCGAGTTTTATAAAACGATCTTCTCGAGTTTTATAAAACGGCTTCTCAAGTTTTATAAAACGGCTTCTCAAGTTCTATAAAATGATTCTTTGAGTTTTATAAAACGGCTTCTTGAGTTTTATAAAACGGCTTCTTGAGTTTTATAAAACGAATTCTCGAGTTTTATAAAACGATTCTTCGAGTATTATAAAACGACTTATCGAGTTTTATAAAACGATTCTCGTGTTTTATAAAACGATCTTTGAGTTTATAAATGATGAATAGTTTTATAAAACGACTCCTCGGGTTTTATAAAACTATTCCTTTTGTATTTTTGCGGGGAGTTTTGGCTATTGATTCCGTCGTACCGATTTTGACCCCAATAGTTAACCCCCCAGCNAAACAATCTTTGAGTTTATAAAACGATCTTTGAGTTTTATAAAAACGATCTTCGAGTTTTATAAAACGATCTTCGAGTTTTATAAAAACAATCTTCGAGTTTTATAAAAACGATCTTCGAGTTTTATAAAACAATTCTTTGAGTTTTATAAAACGATCTTCGAGTTTTATAAAACGATCTTCTCGAGTTTTATAAAACGATCTTTGAGTTTTATAAAACGGCTTCTCGAGTTTTATAAAACAATTCTTTGAGTTTTATAAAACGGCTTCTTGAGTTTTATAAAACGGCTTCTCGAGTTTTATGAAACGATATCTCGAGTTTTATAAAACGATTCTTCGAGTTTTATAAAACGAGTTCTCGAGTTTTATAAAACGATTCTTGAGTTTTATAAAACGATCTTCGAGTTTATAAATGATGAATAGTTTTATAAAACGACTCTCCGGGTTTTATAAAACTATTCCTTTTTTATTTTTCCGGGGAGTTTTGGCTATTGATTCCGTCGTACCGATTTTGACCCCAACAGTGTGCTTCTTGAGTCGTTAGCTCGAAGCTCGACTTGGTGTGCCTCCCGAGTCACTGGATCGGTTCTTAACTTCGGTATATTCGTTGAATTGTTAGCTCGGAGCTCGGCTCTCCGTGTCTTCTGTAGTGGGAGGGAAGTGAACAGTCTCTCCGATGCCGAGGCCCATTTAGGTCGGAATGTAGTCGCGAATAGACTAAAGGCCAAATTAGGCTTCACTAGACCTAATTGATGACTCCGGGAGTTGCACCCCTTCTCTCCCTATAAAGACTTCTCTTCTCTCTCATTTTTACCACTTCCGTTTATTTTCATAGGTAGTTCTTCTCTCCCTTCTCTCTACTTTCTCTCTCTAGGCTTATTTGTAAAATATATATGTTTCTCATCGGTAAGATGTGTCCGCGAAAGAGATTATCGGCAGAAGAGAAGGGGAAAGGGATTTTTACGACGTCGAGTCCCGCTCGGGATGAGACAACCGGTGAGCTTCTAAATGACTTTAACTTAGGGCATCGGGAAGCGTCGAGAGATTCGGCCGGTCTCGATCTGGCTCAGAGGTTGTTGGTCGTCGATTCAGAAAGAGAGTTCAGAGGTGAGGATGATAGGAACTTTTCCGCGGAGATAATGAATGTCCGAGAGTCCCGCATCTTGGATCTCCGCCGTCTGATCGATCTCGCCCTCCTCCGCCTAGGCGAGCTCAGCTCGACCGGACTAACCGTACTAGCGCAGACTCGGAAGAGGAAGGTTCTCACCCGAAGGTTCCCACGCATTACAGCGGTATGGGAGTCTTCGAACGGGAGCCCGCGCTTCCCAAAGACATGCTACGTCATGTTGGTATGCAATTTTGGGCGAAAACCTAGAAGACGCACTCGAGTGTAAAGTCGGTGGAGGCTTTACTCGTAACTTGCAACGCTGTGGGTGTCACCTACTTGTTCCCGACTGCTGATCAACGTCCGTGGTCGCCTCCAGTCGGTTATCAATGCGTCTATGAGTCCTATTTCGAGGGCGATACCAAGCTTTGGTTTCCGTTGCCCCGCCTCGTAACGTCGTACGTTTCTCGTCGGGATCTCGCCCAAAGTCAGATGGTGAACGGGGCCTTTCGCATAATGGTTGCTCTTTGATGTCACTCAAATGTTTAACCTAAGGAGTGATTTTACTCTCTCAAAAAAGAGGTTCAATCGTAGCACTTAGGGATCGAATCCACAAGGAACTGGAGTCACAAAAGATATAATCCTAAGTGATTAAGCTAGGTTGAAAAAGGTTTAAAACAGTAAATAAAATAGTAGCAATGGTAAGTTGCTGATGAAATAGGTTTTGGGTTTTGAAAAAAATAAAGAGAAATAGTTAGATTCAAGGTTACTATTCAGAAAATAAGGATTATATATCTATGGATGTCTTAACGAATTGCTTGCAAATATATGAGAACTTCAATCCTTAGACAAATCTATAGCTGTCTGTAGTTAGACTCGTCCATTGATCTGATTGCCGACTGCATTGATCGATGTTGCTATCGCAGTGTCGATCGATATAAGCTGTCGTCGATCGATAACTCTAGAGGAGTATCGATCAATATTAAGTATCAGATCGGATCGAACTTTGTTCACCCGAGAATTTCTATCAGACCGGCTGTCGCATCGTGCCTTAATAGAGTCTGGGTTTAGCCAAATGATTTCAGGAAGATGACTATTAGATTAGTCACTCCATAATCAATACTCTAGGTAGCAAGTCTAGAGTAAGCATAAGGGTTCATTTGGATAATGAATATAACAACTCAACAATCCATAGTTGGGGCTAATCCCTCATAATTATTTGAACCCCAAATCTAACATATGAATCTACTCAGACATAGCCAAGATATTCATAGCAAAAGAATAAGAAGATGAGAAAATGCTTTTATTGCTAAGTATAAAATAGAATACAAAACTTGGTTCAAAACTTCATATCTTTTAAGGCTCATAGGCATAGCTATAAATAGGGAGTACAATTAGGTTAAAAACTCATCAGGGGTAGTCTTGTAATTTGGTGAGAACTTGGGCTTCAAGTTGGCCAAATAAATCTTGCTCATCACGCTCTGTATCGATCGATGGTACATTGCGTACATCGATCGATGGTTCATTGCTTACATCGATCGATGGAGTATCTCGACTTCAACTTCTACGGAAGCGTCATCGATCGATTACACAGGGTGTGTATCGATCGATATGTGTCTCTCAATGTCGGATCTTCATAGTCATCTTGGAAAACTCTTCTTTAAGCACCAAAAAGCACCTAAATCATCACTTTACCACAAAATGCTCCTGAACCTGAAAACATACCTAATAGACTCCAAAACATAGATAATTATAATAAAAACATACAGAAAATATGACCAAAAACGGGTTAAAATCATGGTATATCAACTCCCCCAGACTTAACCTTTTGCTTGTCCTCAAGCAAACATCAAGTCAGTCTTGAAAAGAAGTTTAAAATAGCAGGGACTCAATCAAAATCTCAACTTAAAAATCATAACCTCATACTTTGTTGCAAACCACACCTTATTCCTATCAACTACAGAAGTACATTATACCATATCCTAGCTTAGCAACCTAATCATCTAGCCAATCAACTTAAACATTCCTTGTCTGTCTATCCCCTCTATTGATTTCATTTATGCATAAAAATAAAGGTGTAGGCTTTACCTTGGGAGTATCGATCAAGGAACACTTGGATTCAACTCAAACAAGTTTCAGGCATTCTCATCCTGGTTCCCTTTCTTTCTTTATCCCCCTTCTCTGAATCCCAACTCTTCTTTCTTTTATATCAATCCCAATGAACAATTAATGTTCATCTTATTGATCTTTCTTGACAAATTGTAAGCGAATAGTGGGGTCATAGGTAATGTACCTCTCCCTCGCTGTGATCATTCCTTTGATTTAGAATAGTGGGGTCATAGGTAATGTACCTCTCCCTCTGCCTCTCAGCAAAATCATCTCAATCTTTTATTTTCTGGGGATGCCGAAGGAAGGAAAGAAGGAAACCAAAATTTTTGAGACTTTTACCTTCCAGACTTGCAAGAGGATTCCGATCCCTTTTATACCAAGCCCCAAGACAAGCAATATATGTCAGGTTAGGTTGGAAATCAGCTTTGGTTCTTCCAGACAATCATGAAAGTGTTGACATAGGTGATCGTCATCCACTTTAGCATCTATAGTACTTTCTGCAATCAATAAATCTAAGGATGGTGCTAAAGAGTGGTAAGATAAAAAGTAAGATTTTGAAAAAAATTTCCTTTCTTGTCTCAATAAAACCAATTTTTGAAAACTTTATCAAAAAAATTAAAAAGAGGTAAAGTAGCATCAGTAATCAACTCCCCCCAGACTTAAATCATACACTGTCCTCAGTGTATAATTAGTCGGAGTTAGAGCATAAGAAAAATTAAATATGTGTAACTGATATCGAAAATTGGAAACGATATACCTGACCGATATGGGTATCGATCGATGGTGAGTCGCCATCGTCGATCGATGCGTGTTGGTNCTCCCCCCAGACTTAAATCATACACTGTCCTCAGTGTATAATTAGTCGGAGTTAGAGCATAAGAAAAATTAAATATGTGTAACTGATATCGAAAATTGGAAACGATATACCTGACCGATATGGGTATCGATCGATGGTGAGTCGCCATCGTCGATCGATGCGTGTTGGTCTGTGTCGAGCGATATCGACTGGTTCGTATCGGTCGATAGGTATGGATCGTGTGTCTATCTTCCTAAAAACAAATAAAAACGAAGCTAGTAAGTAAAAATAAAATAAAATAAGTAAGTAAAATACCTAACAGTGGGTTGCCTCCCACTCAGCGCTTGTTTAAAGTCAGTTTAGCTTGACTATGGAAGTATGGTGGCTAGTGAGGTGAGTTGTAGGTACTTGTTGGTAAACAAGTGTCCTCCTTTTCTTGTGTGTCATCAAACCAAGAGGTTAGAAAGCTTCTTGTGGCCTTCTCACTTCTTGTCATGCTAGTCTTCAAACCATAAACTTCTGCTTGGATCCTTTCTAACCACCCCTCTAAGTTGGCAAGGCTGTACTGATGGTTGCCAATCATGCTGTAGATGTGTTCTGTTGTGCGCTGCATGGTGTCGTGGTGTGTTGGATCGTCGGTGGAGGATGGAGGTTGCATATCGATCGATGCGTGTTGTGCTTCATCGATCGATGGGGATGGGTCAGGTCGGCTGGCGAGCTGTTTTTGGATATCTTCTACCTCCTTCTGAATATCTTCCGTTCTCAGTTCCAAACTTTTAACATCATTCTGCACTGGGAGCCAATACTTGTCCAGTAGATAGTAATCTTCGTTTTCACAAGCCTCAATGGATTTGTAGAGCTCGGCTGTGGTTTCTTCAAATTCTTCCTTGGTACAGAATTCTTGAGCACGGTTGTCGATCGATGGACTGGGTTTGTCATCGATCGATAGCTTTTGTAAGTGGTGCTCGATCGGGTTAAGTACGGGTGTATCGATCGATGCAGGAGGATTTGTATCGGTCGATGGCTGTGGCTGAGACTTCAGTTGTGCGCGCAAAGTGTTGACTTCTTCTTGTAGGGCATCTCGTTTCTTTCGTACTGAGTCATCGTGGCTGGTCTGCCATAGCATTTCACCTCGAAGTCTTGATAGTTTTTCCTCAACGTCAAGTTTCGCGCCTGCTATCTTCCAGTTGTGATCGCTGGTGAGGCCATCTAGCATGTAGGTGACTTCTTTCTGTGTGTAGAGCTTGCCATCTGGAACACCTTTAGCAAACTGATCAGCATATCGTGGTAGACAGAAACAAGAGCGACCAAATAGTGAGGCTCTCTTCAGCAAGTTTTCCATATCTTCTTTGGTGACAAGGATGATGTCTCCGTTTACTGCTCTTGCATGGCCAGATTCATCTCTGTAGACTCCATATTCATCTTTCTTTTCCCAAAAGAAACGACGTTCTCCGTTTTGGAAAGCTCTCGTCCCATACTTTCGGTGTGTATCGATCGATGCTAGTCTCCATGCATCGGTCGATGGGCGCTTTGTCTGGTTCGGGTTGTTTTCGATGATAGGTCCATTGGCCATCTGGAGTATGTCTGCAACATCTTCTGTGGAGATAGGAATGATTCTCCCATCTATGGCACGTGCATGACCATCTGAATCCCTGAAAATACCAAACTCATCCGGAATTAGTGAATTTAAATCAAATTTTGGTAGTTGTACCTCGGATGGTGTTGTGGCAGGATCGGTTGGTGGTCTGTGATTGATATCGATCGATGGAGAAATGTCTTCGTCGGTCGATGGCTTGTAGGGCGTGTCGAGCGATACAGGATCTGCAGGTTGAGTCGCGGTTTGTAGGGGTGCTGTGTCTACTGCAAAACTTTCGTGATAACCGCTGGCCCAGCTTCCAATCGAGTAATCGCCATCTCGTGGTTCGTGTGGGACATAGACTGGTCTGCAGTAGGGTTCGTCGCTTGTTGATTCGAACCATCGTTTGCGCGATCTGTGGTGGGGCATATCGATCGATGGACCAGGTGTCATATCGGTCGAGGCTCGTCGGATGAAGGTCGGGAATGGAGGTTGTTCTTCATCTTCGCAAAGAAATCGGTACTCTATAGCTCGTTCCTCCTCGTAATCTTCATTATACTCCTCCTGAGTATTGATACTAGCAAGCTCGGGCAAGTAGTGATCATTTTCCCAATCTTCTACATTGAAATCGGCTTCTGGGAACTCGGCTTCGGTCCGTCGGAAGACTCCATCGAGCGATGACCGGGTAGAACTGTCGGTCGATGGTGCTGCAAGGATATCGATCGATGGGGAAGTGGTGTCATCGGTCGATACTGCTTCTTCGGTTTCATACTCTTCCATAGAATCAAATTCGTGGGCACAGAAACATGTGGCTACGAGTGTTGAGCTGGCTGGCCTTGGGAACTTGATTACTGGAATAGGATCGTAGTGAATGGAAGGGTTGATTAGGGTTAGGCAGAGCTTGTTTGTTTGGAGGTCACAAACAGCTCCAACTGTGGCTAAGAAGGCTCTGCCAAGTAGTAGAGAAGTCTTGAAGTTTAGCTTGTTGGAGAGGATATGGAAGTCTGTAGGAATTAGGGTTTCTCCAATCTGTACCTCAAGGTTGCGAACGATGACTCCAGAGCTTTGTTGAGAACAATCTACAAAGATGAAAGTTTGTAATAAATATCAGTCTAACATGCTAACTCCTTCCACTTATAAAGCTTTTGAATTTTTGTCTTTGGTGGTAATATTCTTTATAATATCTATCAATTTATCTAAGTCTAAATTTTTTTCTTACATTATTATTCTCCCACGATCATCACACCAAATTCACAACAACCATAAATTTTAGTTAATTAAGATCCAAACTGTAACAACCCAATTTCGGGCCAAATATTTTGGAGAGACTAATGGGCATTTTTACAACCCGTTAGGGTTAGAACCCTAGGGTTCCCTCATTTTCCTATAACAAAAGGTTACCTCCTTCTCTTTTTCCTCATTCACAAAATGGAAAGCAAAGCTCTGCAGAGAAATCCCTGGAGACAAAAAACCCTAGCCGCCTTTCTTTTATTTCCCTCTCTCGTGCGCCTCTCTCTCTCTCTCTTTCCTCTTTATCAGCGCATCTCTTCTCTCTCCTTTCCGTGAATCGCCATGAGAGCAAGCCAAGCCACTAGGGTGTGGTCGTGGTGTTCGTCTGAGTGGTGGTGGTGGTCGTAGCCGTGTGCTGGTGGTGTCCGGATCTCGTCCTCTTCTTACTCTTGATCCACATCCAGATCTCGTCTTCCAGATCCAGATCTCAAGGTGTGGTGATTTGAACCCATCTTTCATGTACTCTATACTCTTTCATGTTGGAATTGGGGTTTGGTTAGACCCTCTTTGAGAGTTAGGTTGTTAGATCATAATGGATGCTAGATTGATGAATGAATCGTGATGCATAAGAACCTTCATAATGTTTAAATGGGACTTGATGGACTGCCCTGTGTTGATATGGTTGATGATTGATGATGAATGATTGTGTGATTGGTTTGTGTCCCATCTGATATCTGTGAATGAAAACTAGGTTGCTAGAGAGAAGTAAAGGCTTGAATGTGAGATGAATGTAAAGTATTGCACTATTGGTATCTAAGTTTATAGAGTTACAAGTGATATGTGATTGTTAGATGTATGTAAATGAGATGTCATTTGGCTTCAGTGGTTATGAATGAGGATATGATGTGTGATGTATGAGACACCGATAAAGAGTGGTGTCTAGAGTTGAGTATGAAGTTAAGTGTGGATGAATGAGAATGAGAATGAGAATGAGAATGAGAATGAGAATGAAAATGAGAATGAGAACGAGAATGAGAATGAGAATGAGAATGAGAATGAGAATGAGAATGAGAATGAGAATGAGAATGAGAATGATAATAAGAATGAGAATAAGAATCAGAATGGAATGAGAATGAGAATGAGAATAAGAATGAGAATAAGAATCAGAATGGAATGAGAATGAAAACGTGAATGAGAACGAGAATGTGACCGTGTCAATGAACTTGTTTGAAGTCTTGTTTGGACCACCGAAAGCGGGTGGGCATGAGTCTAGCGGGTGACGTGACCCGTGGGGCAGTAGCCTAACACCAGGTACCAACAAGAAGTGATGAGATGTGCCTACCGCGAGATGCAAGATAGAAAATGTGCAGGCGCCTTAAGATCGAGTCAATGCTGAGTCTAATTATAACTATGTGGACGAGGGGGCAGACAGAGCCGGTAGGGGCCAACGGGCTGCGACTCGGGTAGTCATTTAGGAAGCTGGAGGGGGACGGGATTCCAAGTAAGGAACGCTCTTTCTAGTTAGATCGGAACATGTAGGGACATCTGTAAACGGCCCTAGATCCTTAAGTCTAGGTTTATTGGTGAGTCTAGCTAATAGGTTGATTACGTGAATGAATCTATGTGAAGCAACGGCTGAGTCCTTGCGGTGTATGAACGTTAGGGTGCTAGAATAATCTGTGTAAATGTTGTTGTTATTGCTTGTATGTTGCTTATTGATTGCAGTGGCTAGTCAGTCATGGTTCTCGCATGAAGTACTGTAGAGTGCCATGAGGACAAGTTGGTCTAGGATCACTTCACTGAGTAATCCCAATTGTTTATCTCTCTATTTTCATTTTCCTTATGCGCAGGACTGTAAGTAGATATATGTGGATATAAATGGATCGGATTTTATTGAAAGATTGCGTCCGCTGACTCTTGGGATTAGTAACGGGACATGCATGATTGTTTAATTGAGTAGACATGTGTCCATAACTCCCTTTCGCTAACCCCGGTCGATCGGGGGATCGGGTTGTTACACAAACGTTTCTGATTGATGTATTTGCTATATTCAAACTAAATAAAAGCGTTTGGTTGAAACATAAAAAAAATGCATGCACAAGCAGCCGTGAATTTTAACAACACTTCATGGCAGCTAATGCATCCATTGCTAGTTCACTAGGCACTACTACGCAAACTAAACCAAAATAACAACAGCAACAAAAAGCAAAGGAAAATAAAAATAAAACCCACTGAGCATTCATTACGGGTCTTTCCAGAGTCATCCGACGACCAACAATGTGAAACGTCCACCACTTCCGGTACACTCAGACCAGTAAACCGGTTTAGAGACATCAATCACCGTAAAAAAAAATCATACGATCTCGACGGTCGCGTCAGAGAAAACTTGATTATGCTCTCTCATGACCCGCTTACTAACTCCGGTAAGCCAGGCGACGAGTCCCGAAACGATATCGTACATGCTTAGAGCAAGATATATACCAATACCAGCAATAATCCCATTAGCAATGGAATAAGTCAACGGCATAAGCAAGATCGTTATAAACGCCGTCACGGCTTCTTTAGTCTCTCCCCATCTAATATCTTTCACAACTCCCATCATCATCACACCAACCATCACTAGCGAGGGTCCCACGGCCCACCTAGGCACGTTAGTCACTAAGGGCGTCAAGAATATGGACACCAAGAAGTACATACCGATGATTACGGCCGTTAACCCCGTTTTCCCTCCTTCTTTCAAACCCGCCGAAGATTCCACAAAAGTCGCTGTCGTTGTAACGCCTAACGCTGACCCCACAACGGAGGAGCCTGCGTCCACTAAGTAGGCAGTGTATTCTCCTTCGAACTTTCCGTCCTCCTCCACGAAGCCTCCGATCTCAGCCATAGTGTAGAGTACTCCGGTCGTGCCAAGGAGATCGACGTAAAATAGAGTAGCGAAGGCGACCCAAACCTCGCTCTTTGTAAACTCCATGAAGCTTATAGCTCCTAACGTAGATTGGATCTTGTGAAAGTCAATAACTTTGGTGAAGTAGTTATAGTTTGAATCCCCGAGAGGAGTGTGAGGAAAGGTTGTGACTTGGGTGTTTCTAAACCAAGAAACAACCGTAACGAAAACGATTCCATATATCATACTCCCCTTGACGTTCTTCATGAGACCGTAGCTCGTTATGAGAAACCCGACGACTGCTAACCAAAACGTAGGACTCTCCATTTTCCCTCCCAGACAAGCTCCGGTGACGGGATCTGTCTCTGAGCATGCGGTCAACGTTACTAAAGTTGACTTATCGGGTCCAACAAGACCAACACCTTGGTTCATCTGCAAACCAACAAAGGCAATGAACATTCCGATACCAACAGCGCATGCTAGTCTCACCGTTTGAGGGATTAGACGGGCCAGTCTCCCGCGGAGTCCTAAAGCAGACACTGCAAGAAACGCGCATCCCTCGAGTAGCACAATGGCCATAGCGGTATGGTAAGAGATTGAACCGGAACCGCGAAAACCAACTACGTCGTATGCGATGTAAGCGTTGGCACCCATACCAGGAGCAAGTCCGAATGGGAGATTAGCCAACAACCCCATAGCTAATGAGCCCACGATGGCTGACAAAGAAGTGGCTACGACGAGGTCCTTTTTGACCCTCGTAAGACATTCTTCGTAGCCTTGATTAGAGCCAAGGACGCAGTTTGGTTTAGGCGATGAAGAACCGGAGACCGTGGAGCAGTCATGGAAGGAGCAAGTGGCACCAGAGTCGGCTAGGATGGTGGCGTTTACGGTAATGATGTAAACCATGGTGAGGAATGTGGCTGTTGCTGCTCGTAGTTCGGTTGTGAAATTTGTTTTTCTTGATTCTAACTTGAAGTAACGACCGATTATGCTATTTGAAACGGTATCATTTAGATGTTTCTTAATTTCGTTCCATGACTTGCACACCATCGTCTCTCTCCCCATTACTGACACCAAGAGAGAAAATAAACAAAATATGAGGAATTTAGGGAGCAAATGCAGGTGGAGGTTGTCATATATATATATATATATATATATATATATATATATATATATATATATATATAATTTAAACACGCGTATGTGAGTACAAACTAAAATATACACAGTTGAGGAAGAAAATACACTCAAAAGCCAAAAGAAAAACAAAGCAAATAAAAAGACTTTCTTTTGGGCAAATGGAAATCTAGCATCTAACTAAAAACACTTAATATCTTATTCGTTTCAACTAATAATCTATACTCTCTCCGTTTCAATTTAGTTATCGTTGTAGACTAAATTTTTCGTTTTAAAACAAGTGTCGTTTTCTAATTTCAATACAAAATTTGTTGACTTTATCTACTATTATATTTTTCTATTAGTTGAAATGTGATTAGGTGTATAAACAATTATATTTTTTCTAAAAAATATGCAAAATTAATTTTTTTATTAATGTGTGTACAAAAGCTCAAAACGACAAGTAAATTGATAAAGTATTATTATAGTGGTTAAGTTTCAAGATTCTTCAGCACGCCACCTCAACATCTGGTGAGTCCCACTTTTAAAAAAAATGTGAAAAAGTCTCAAATCTATTATTTGAACCGGAGTTATTAACGGGGGTTTATTAGGAGATGAATTTTTATATAGTTTGTGAATTTTAAAAATTGATAGATTTATAAAGTTATGTTGATTATGAAAATATATATATGTTAACTAGTAAAATTTGATCATACATTTCTAGATTGCAACAGATTTTCATGAACTTGTATTTCCTTTTTCTATCTTTACTTTCGTAAAATAAACATATGATTTATATTTGAGAAATTCTCTAGTATAGCCATTTTTAAATTTTTATCACAAAAAAAAATTCAAAATAGAAAATGACCAAAAGAAATTTTTTAGAAAGATAAAAAAAACTTATACCCTTAGAATTAACTAATCATAAACTCTTTTGTTTTAAAGTTAAGGGTAGGGCTTTAGAGGTGAAGTTTAAAATTAATAAAAATAGAAATTAATATTAAAAATTATAAAAATAGTTTCAAGAAGAATTTTCAAATTTCAAAAATAAAATTAAAAAAACAATTGAAAAAAAAAATTCGAAAGAAAATTATAAAAATTTGAATCTGAAAACATATAAGAACATAGAAAGATTTATTTTTTTTATTTTTATTATTATAATTATATATTTATTATTATATTTATAAAGCAAAAAAGAGCAAAATCTTTTGGTCTTTAATGAAAACTCTTTTGGCCACTTTTATATATTATTTTATTTTTATTTTTTAAATAAAATAAAAGTATAATTATACATTCAAAAGGTAAGTAAATAAAAATGTAATGAATTATAATTTAAGACATATAATTTTGATTAAAGGTGAAATATATATTTGGTAAGAAGAATTATATTGTTTTCTAGATGTTTTAGTCGCATGGATTCTGAAAATCTCAATGGATACATATGATATTTTGAAAGTTGTATCTTATGTGTTAAAAGGTAGAAATTCATCTTCCAATAACACTAGATTTAGTTAGAATTAGAGAATCAATAATGACTACACTTTTTGAATAACAAGGTATTTGAATAGATTTTGAAAATTCTTAAACCAATGATAGTGGATTTACTAAGAGTTTTAAATCCATGAACCAATAATAAAGGACTTTCAAATTTTTTAAAGTTGGGTGAGAATTTATCTCTCAATAACCCCCTTCAGATAAAAACACTAACAGTTATACCACTAAACTAAAGGATAATTTGTGCATTGATACTCGAAACTAATATATATATTTATGAAAGCCAGAAGTCCTTGCTTCTTTGGCTTTATTTGAGGGTTGGGCCTGCAATGTATTATAAGTCTCATTTTTATTGGACTTCATCAAGTTATATATGAAGAAAATCTTTAAGTTTACAACATTTATAGTTTTTCCGTATTGTAAACCATCGTCGTTTAACATGAGTTAAGATACATTTCATCATCGTCTCAAAAAGGTCTGAATTACAGAGGTGGACCATGTGTTTGTTCGTAATCTATTTTTTTCACTAGTGAACTTTTTATCTCCTCATCTTACAATGCTTGAATATAAATGTTCCTAATTTGTAATCCCTCTGTAAACCCTATATATATGATTGTCATCTTTGATGAACCCAATCTGCATCTCCACCAAACTCATCGATTCCTCTTAACTTTAACCATTTTCTAGAAAATGTCTCTTCTACTTTTCCAGTGTCACTGGTGTCCATCATGCAACCTTCGAGTCTCTCTACCATGTTAAGATAAGCACAAGCCATACCAACCAAATTAACATATAGAACTTCAAATCATTGGGTTTTAGTAAATGAAACTAATAGCAATAAAAACAAACTCATAGAACAAATTCTAACCTTCTTATTGCAGATTCCAAGAATTCTGAATTAACAGAGGTTTACCGAATAAGGAATGCGGCGAAGACAACCTTAGCTGAGGTGAGCAAATCTTGCTTCCATGCCACTATAGAACAACTATAATTTCAAAAACTGACACACTAATGTAATGAGGCCAAGAATCGCAAGAGGTTGTCACACTGCTGAAGACGATGAGGAGAAACAAAAAGGGGGAGTAAACGGATATTTTAATTTCAGATCTAAATTGAGACTAAAAGTCCACCAAATTGCAAGTCCAATCATTTTAAAACCCAACTACTACAAAAATATTTTTAACAAATACAAAAAAAAAACTATATTAGTCATACATGTAATTAATTATACGAAAGTTTAAATTTATTAAATTACAATTATATATTTTCAAAAAAATGTCATGGCACATTTAAAAAACAAACTATATTTCTTTTCAAATAACAAAATTATTTTTTCTTTGTTCCCATATTAAAGTTGTGTATTAACAAATACATATGTTTAGCTACATATAGTCATGAAATCTCTAATAACATTAAGATCCGATTAAATCATACAAAAAATGTATACACACGTATGAATTCGTTAAACACTCTTATCCTGGACAATAACAACCCAATAAATCACCTATCCTGGATATGAAAGCACTAATAACACAAATACTCGAAAAAATTATTACTAAAATATTATATGACTATTTCAAAGCATATGAATTCTCACTCATTCGTATATCAATTCAATTTAATCGGGTTTTCGGTTAAACTCCGAACAAAAAAATATCATAAAACAAACGACAAAATCCCATCCATAAAACATCACAATATATCATCACTTGTCTACGACTCCGGGTTTGCATGGGGGCTATGAACTATTAACCTAGTAAAACAAATAGAAGGCTCTCAACCACGTGATACGCTCTTGTGTGTGTGAAGAAAATCTATCACAGTCTAAGCCTAGTTTGAAGGAAAATTCTTAATAGAAAATTTGTACATGGTCCTCGAAAAAGTTGTTGCTTAAGAGGTTATAAAATTGCTTCGGTCCAAGAATCTAATTAACTTCTTTTTATTGAAGAAAATTGGCAAATCAACAAAATTAAATTAACATAGGGGCCATCAAAGTTATCTTGCAGACTATGAAAGTAACAAAATAATCTACTTTTAAGATAAGATAAAGTACTAAAATACACTATCATTAGTACCTACATACTTTAATCTATAAAAAGTAGTTGTTTTATATTTTGAATTGAAATTGTATGTTATTATTACTTTATACGTTAAACTACTAGCTAGTAACACACAAAAAAAAAAAAATGTTAATAGTGGTATTTGAAGGTGATTCCAAGAGCAAGGAACCTAATGAATGTCATTCTCTGAATTTCGGGGAGCTTTATTGGATTAGGCAGTAAATTCCAGTGGGTATCAAGAAATTGAAGTATAACAGGAGATACCTTTTGCGAAGAAAGATGCAGCTCGAAGGACGAAGGTGAATTGACTATCACTTTGTGCCTAAGTTGTATCTTAATGTATATTACAAACTATTATGGTTATGAAAATTTCAGATGTATCAATAATATTTAAATTATCTCGATATTAGATAGCTGGATAAAGTTGTAGAGATTATTTTTTTATATGACAAGTTGTGATACAAAATGAGCTAAACCGCAACGCATATAATCAGGCACTTAGTTGACTATATGGGAATCGATTATTGTCTTATTGATGTACGTAAAATATAACTGGTATGACTTTTTCATAAATATTCATTTGATAATATTAATATTAATGGAATATTGTGTACTTGTTAATAGATAACACATGAAGTACGAAATTTGAAACAACTATGTCCACTTTAATGATGAGTTCCTCATAACTAAATTCTAATATATACATGAAGGTAAACTAATTATTCAGCCACAATACTCCACATGCGCTTGTTTTTCCTCCCCAAACCTTTTGTTCGTCCTCGCAACTCGTGAGATTCCATCGGTCGAATTTCAGCTTCTGTATATTGTTGTTTATTGAAAGAGAATATACATACTTGTCTCCTGTCATATTAACTTATGGTTACTTTTGTTCTTTTTTAGCAAAAAAAAAGAAGATAAAGTAACAGGCATGCATTTATTTTATGCAGCTAGACGTCGCGGGCACTGTGCCATAGCATTCTGTCAATGACTCAATAACGTTTAGGTTTTGTTGTTAAACCAAAAAAAAATACATTTAGGTTTATTGCAAAATTCACTCATGATGTACGACCGCTCAAATAAAAAATGGGAGAATTTGCTCAGTAACCAAATTCTCATTAATAATTAAGAAAATAATGTTGATTTTTACGTTATTAAATAATACATTTAGTTTATATTTTATCCGGTTATACCTTTCTCATGAATAAGTATCCAGTGAAAGAAGAAGAAAATGGAGACGTGGTCGCTTGAATTTATGGATATGAGTAAAGCATCAATTTTTTATAGACTGGTCATGTTAAACTAGCCACATCAGACACTTATTTACTTCGTGCATATTCGCTATGTATAGTAAATTGAATAATAAAATAGAAAATTTAGAATGTACTCCATATATTCAAAGTAGTAGTGTATTCTATATCTTTAAAGTAGTATAGGATTTTCATCTATGTTCGAACCAAGTATGGTCTTTTATCAGTGAGAAGGGTGACGGAACTTATCGGTGGGTTATGAAAAAGGCGGTAATACTATAAGTGGCGAAAGAGTAGCTTTATTAATGAAAGAGTTCGGTTTACAAATATGAAAACCCTAATTCTAGCCGCCTTGTTAGTGGAAGTGATTTCGGATCCCCTTCTTGTTGCTCTCTCTCCTCCTTTTATAGCAGCATTCCCTTGACCTAGCGAGCTGGTCGCGTGTACGGAGAGCTTTTCGCCAGATGGGCCTTGATCGGCCTGCTAAGGTAAGTACCTTAGCTAAGCGTCGTTAACTCGGTTAATCGTAGGGATTATCCGAGTTAAGCTAAACATGCTTGCTAATCAACGAGGTGTTACCTTGTTGGGCCGGAGCCCGAATGGGCCGAGTCTATTATTCAGTGGGCCTTATGAAGGGGAGTATTCCACCACCTACAGTAAGTCCCCCAGATCCGTTGCCGAGTTACGGCTTGAGTCGGGGCGGATTCTGTTGATTTGGTCCATTGAATAATATGGTCGGTTAGTACACTCCAATGCTCCTTCGGGCGATGTTTCGTTGCGTTCGTTATGTTATTAGAT
Source organism: Eruca vesicaria subsp. sativa (assembly GCA_932364175.1). Taxonomy (NCBI): domain Eukaryota; kingdom Viridiplantae; phylum Streptophyta; class Magnoliopsida; order Brassicales; family Brassicaceae; genus Eruca; species Eruca vesicaria. The sequence continues at coordinate 31,113 of CAKOAT010110266.1, forward strand.
CGTCGCTCAGATGCCAACATGTTTGCTGAGTCGTCAGCTCGGAGCTTGGTTTCGACGTGCTCGCTAAGTCGTTAGCTCGGAGATTGACTTCAGTATGCTTTCTGAGTTGTTAGTGATACGCCCTAAGAACGGATCACTCAGCCGGATCGGTTTGGATATGAACTCCGAGTGGAGAACTGATGGATCGAAGGGTCGCACAAAGGTTGCGGAATGACCTTTGATATTCCCGAGCCTAGTTGCCGCATGATATGACGCACAGGTCCGAAAAAGAGACAGATCTCGAACTGCTGCCGGATATGACTCACCGGTCCAACAAGTAAGAGAAAGATTTGTTTGGAGCTAACCACACCAAGCAAACAAGACAAGTTCTTGAAGAAGAACAAAGAGAGCAAAAGACTCACGTTTTTATTAAGAGAAGATTGAATGAATTATTCAGAAGTAGAGACTACACTTTTATAGTAGTTGNTTTTGTGTGAAAACAATGCATAGAAAATACAAATTTGACCAGATCTAGTCAAGGCACGAAATAAAAGGTTGACTGATGATGGTCCCTTCAGCTACTCTTGTCCAGGTTCAATGTATCCAAGTGGAGCCTTGGCGGTAAGGAGAAGGACATACGCGGTATGATCGGGGCAGTCCGCGGTGTACGTTTCTTGAACCATCTTGGTACCAACACGTCCTAAGTCTTTGGACAGCTGAAGAATCCTAGTATTAGTGAAATATGAGTGAGAAAAGTCCATCAATGGATCAAACAAGGTGGTAAGTTCATCAGTACGGTCATCGGGACTTGCGGTATGGACTAAACGGGCCAAGAGAGAGAAGCTATGGTCGATATCAGATTCCTCTTGGGTAAAGTTGATTCTAGCTTGACCATCAGTCTTAGCTTGTCGAGTGGGTCGTGATGGACGGTCAGTATGGTCATCTGATCTTGGAACCAGCCTAAGCTCCTTCCCGGACTTACTCGGGTCGAGCCGGTAAACAGCTCGGTTGGTCTGATTGGCATGGCTGAATGGCTGAACCTCAGTTGGACTGATCTGATCGTCCTGAGTCTGTTCCAAGTCCTGGTCCAGGTCCTGGGTTCCATCATTCCCTCCCTCTTTAAAAGGATTTGACCACAAATCCGGATCATCTGCAAGAAAAGGAGATAAATCAGAAACATTAAAACTTGAAGAAATATCATACTTACCCTGAAGATCAAGCTGGTAAGCATTGTCATGGAGTTTCTTGACAATCTGGAATGGACCATCGACCCGGGGCATGAGTTTGGATTTCCTTTGTTCTGGGAATCGTTCCTTCCTCAAATGGACCCAAAAAAGATCACCTTCCTGGAAGATCACTTCTTTTCTCTTTTTGTCTGCAAGTCGTTTGTAGCCTTTGGTGTTGGCTTCAATGTTGGCCCGGACCTGTTCATGCAGCTTCTTGATCGTGTCCACCTTCCTCTTGCCATCTGTACTAACTCGTTCACTCAAAGGCAAAGGTAAAAGATCAAGTGGAGACAACGGGTTAAATCCATAAACAACCTCAAAAGGAGAAAACTTAGTAGCTGAATGCAATGCATGGTTATAAGCAAACTCAACATGAGGCAAAATTCTTCCCAAGTCCTAAGATTCTTTTTAACCAAAGATCTAAGCAAAGCAGACAAGGTTCGATTAACTACTTCAGTTTGCCCATCAGTTTGCGGATGACAAGTTGTAGAGAACATCAATCTAGTACCTAGCTTAGACCACAAGGTCTTCCAAAAATAGCTAAGGAACTTAGCATCACGATCAGAGACAATGGTCTTAGG
>CAKOAT010110266.1:35405-87500 GCA_932364175.1 Eruca vesicaria subsp. sativa
AGACAGATCTCGAACTGCTGCCGGATATGACTCACCGGTCCAACAAGTAAGAGAAAGATTTGTTTGGAGCTAACCACACCAAGCAAACAAGACAAGTTCTTGAAGAAGAACAAAGAGAGCAAAAGACTCACGTTTTTATTAAGAGAAGATTGAATGAATTATTCAGAAGTAGAGACTACACTTTTATAGTAGTTGTAGTGAAAGGAAATGAAGAGTTTTGTGTGAAAACAATGCATAGAAAATACAAATTTGACCAGATCTAGTCAAGGCACGAAATAAAAGGTTGACTGATGATGATCCCTTCAGCTACTCTTGTCCAGGTTCAATGTATCCAAGTGGAGCCTTGGCGGTAAGGAGAAGGACATACGCGGTATGATCGGGGCAGTCCGCGGTGTACGTTTCTTGAACCATCTTGGTACCAACACGTCCCAAGTCTTTGGACAGCTGAAGAATCCTAGTCTTAGTGAAATATGAGTGAGAAAAGTCCATCAATGGATCAAACAAGTTGGTAAGTTCATCAGTACGGTCATCGGGACTTGCAGTATGGACTAAACGGGCCAAGAGAGAGAAGCTATGGTCGATATCAGATTCCTCTTGGGTAAAGTTGATTCTAGCTTGACCATCAGTCTTAGCTTGTCGAGTGGGTCGTGATGGACGGTCAGTATGGTCATCTGATCTTGGAACCAGCCTAAGCTCCTTCCCGGACTTACTCGGGTCGAGCCGGTAAACAGCTCGGTTGGTCTGATTGGCATGGCTGAATGGCTGAACCTCAGTTGGACTGATCTGATCGTCCTGAGTCTGTTCCAAGTCCTGGTCCAGGTCCTGGGTTCCATCAGTTAGCTCGACGGCTGGTCGATTCTGCGACTATTGGATCGTTAGCTCGGAGCTTGGCTTCAGTGTGCTTGCTGAGTCGTTACCTTGGGGATTAGCTTCAACATGCTTACTGAATCGTCAGCTCACTAAATCCTTAGCTTGTCTCTCCGTGTGGGAAAGAACGTGAATAAATGCGGAGAGATAGATGGTTTCGAGAGTTGAGGCCCATTTAGGTCGGAATATGAATAGTCACGAGTAAAATAGAGGTCCAATTAGGCTTTATTAGACCTAATTAATGATTCCGGGAGTCGCGCCCCTCTTCATCTATAAATAATTCTCTTTTTTTTCTTTCTCATTCTCATCACTTCTTCGTTATCACATGTATCTCCTCTCTCCCTTCTCTCTAGTTTCTCTCTCTAGATAGCTTTAGAATTTATACGTAGTGTCCTCGTGGTTGAGCATTCGTTCAACTCTGTGTTGTCGGTCTCGATGTATCCGCGAAAGAGGCTGACGCGAGAAGAGAAAGGGAAAGGGGTTGCTACTGCATCGGATCCTGCTCAGGATGAAACGACTGGCGAACTGCTGGACAATTTTAACCTAGAACACCGGGAGGCGTTAAAGGATTCAGCCAGTCTCGACTTAGCTCAGAGACTTTTGGTCGTCGACTCGGAGAGGGAGTTCAGACGTGAAGATGATGGGAATGATGCTGCAGCAATAATGAATCACCCACGAGTAAGACGTTCTAGGTCTCCGCCATCTCGTAGGTAGGGATCGGTAGTTCGTTCCCAATCTCGCCCTGTTTAGTCCAGGCGAGCTCGGCCTACCCAAATTGGGCGAGCTAGTGCTGATTCGGCAGAGGAAGAATCTCGTCTGAAGGTTCCAACGCATTACAGCGGTATGGGGGTATTTGAGCGGGAATCCGCGATTCCTCAAGAAATTCTCCGTCCCGCTAATACGCAATCGTGGATCAACACAGAGAGAACATGGTCGACTGTCAAGTCAGTGGAGGCTCTCTCGTAGCTTGTAACGCTCTGGGTGTTACCCACTTAATCCCAACCGCGGATCAGCGCCCATGGTCGCCTCCAGTTGGTTACCAATGCGTCTACGAGTCTTACTTCGAGGGCGATACCAAGCTATGGTTTCCGTTACCTTGCCTCATGACATCGTATGTCTTGTGTCGCGATCTCACCTTAAGTCAGATGGTGAATGGAGCGTTTTGCATCATGGTTGCGCTTATGGTCATGGCAGCTGGGATCGGGGTCTCTTTGTGTGTTTATGCATTCGAGCAATTGACAACAGTATCCCGTTTACATCATGGTCTCTTCTCGGTCAGGATGAGGCAAAATTACAACATCATCACTGGTCACCCGGAAAAGACCCCGAACTGGCAACACTATTACTTCTTCATCAAGTCCGACCAGTTCGCTTTCATCGATCCCCCTGATGACGAGTTTAGGACCTATTGGAACAATGAAGCCGGTAGCTAGCTCGCCTCGATCAATATTAATCTGTGCTTAGTCTAATCATATTTTTCTCGTGCAGATCCGCATCCCAACTTCTACTTGACCGACGCTGCCGTTCCTCCGCCATTCCTCTCTAACGCTCGAGCTTTAGTCGAGTTGGGTCATCGTAAGTGGCCTGGCATCAGTGAGGAGAGGATTCAACGCGTGATAGATCGTATCAACCAAGGTAAAGAGGAGCACACTTGATCTTTGTTTATCCTTTGTGTAGCATATCGCTTAAGTGGTTGCTTGGGCAGGTGATTGGGATAGAAAATTTCGGTACGAAGCCAAGCCTAGGCAGAAAAGTTTAAATCTTTTTTCAAGGGAAGAGCAGCGAGTTATCAACCAAGAATTTGCAATGAAAGAGCTTCCAGATCTCTCTAAGGCTATCAAGGAGAAGCGAGGAGGGCCCTCCCAAGGCAGTGCACTGATGGGGATAATCGAAGGTTTCGATCTCGGGGGAGGAATGCTGTATGGTGATGTAATTCCCCCTCCTGCTGAGAATGCTATTGCTGATGCATCCAACCCATCATCCAGAGCTTCTAGAAGACCGCGGGTCGAAGAGACCAAGGAAAAGGTTGATGGACTTGATGTGGTTGAAGACAACCCACCCGCATACTCTCCTGCCAAGAAAAGGAGGAGGAAGAAGAAGTCTAAGTCCGTTGGAGATGAGTCCGCGTCTACGGACGCTCCAAGCGTTCATGACGCATGGATGTGGCTCATCCTTCTGAAGAAGAGGTTGACGAGGGTCGGGATCTTGATGCGTTGAATCTAACGAACGAGAACCCTCCGCACGAGCAAGACGCAATTCTTCCTGATGGTTCGAAGAAGAAGAAGAAGGGAAGTAAGAAGAAGAAGACAACGAAGGAGAAGGTCAGCTCCGATGCGGGAACCGGCTCTTTGGCTGACCAGGATCACGTTCCTGATCCAAGGATACTTCCGACCGCTGATCAACTAGTCTTTCAGGAAGCCTATCTGAATGTGTCTCGGCTCAAGGAAGCGGTAAGTCATTTTTCTTCCCTTTCTTTTCGGCGTGATGGTCGTGTCTTGCATTACTTACCCCAAAATTGTTTTCTTGTATGCTGATGATGGCATAAATGCTTTTGTCGGGAAGTATGATGCTGAGCTCAAGGCGACGTATGCAGTCTCAGAGAGGCTCAGGATACGATCGACACTGAACGGAAGTGTTCTGTTGCGCTTGAGGCTTTGCTCGCAAATTTGGAAAACATACGGGCTGAAGCAGTCAATCGAGCTGAAATCCGGGCGAAGGAACTCGAGGACATTTCCAAGGAGCTGGAAGCCTTTAAGGCTGCGTCTGCCAAGCTTGAAAGGGAGAAGGCTGAGTTGGAGTTGAAAATGGCTGATGCTATCAAAGAGAGGGATTTCGAGGCTACTCATCTGAGGGGATCCAGGGTCCTTGAAGTTACTCGGTAGCGAGCGAGGACTCGTGCCGAAATGTCTAAGAAGGTGAATGCTCGCTTCAAAAGGATCAAGTCCCGCGAGCAAAAGTTGGAGGCGTACGAAGATGCACGGTGCCTCTGGAGTCAGGCTTTCGGGACGCGAGAGTGTTTGGAGATGCTCAAGGAAGAAGGTGAGGAAATTCCTCAAGCAAAGATAGACTCCTTCCTTGAGGAAGAGAAAACTCGTAAGGTGGAGGCCGAGAAGCTTTACCCCGGATCTCCTTACCCGACGGATTATTCTTTGTCTCCGTTGGTGCTGAGCTCGACATACGTTTATGATACTGTTATCTCTTACATAGTGGCCGGCTATGATAAAGCTCCGAATGCTGGATTCGCCCCAGTGGATCGAACATGGACCAACTCGACCCCTGAGGTCGCTGCTCGTCTTCGCTCTCCTGTCGGCTCGGGGCGCGTCTGGCACGTCGATGTCTCTTCTGGGGAAGTTAATGATTCGAGTCTCGACGGTTCTGAGGATGGCAAGGGAAAATCTCTTGAGAGTGACAAGGCTAGAGCTAACCTGAAGGATCTGGAGGGTGACCACAGAACGAGTCGGCAAGCCATGAGTCGTCCAACCTCGTCGACGAATGCCTTTCCGGTTCAAGAGATGGATGGATACTTGCGATGTTGGCGATGATGCAGCGATATCCAAGGAGTAATTGTCTTGTTGTAACGAATTTTCCTTTTCACTCCGTCTGTGGAGTTATTTTCGACTTTGGTTTTGTAACAGTATGAAAACTTAAATTTGTTTCGATGTTTGCCTTGGGGGCTTTGTCTTTTTATGAACCTTGGACTCGGTTAAGATTTTGCCTTAGTATTTTTTGTTGAATTTGGAGTTTTAGCCTCACGGGTGCTCGTCTCGCAACTTTAAATTTAAAGGATTCGTTAGAGTTCATTGACCTGTAAGTGAATCCTGTTTTAAATTTAACAAACTCATATTCGGGCGGTTGCTCGGGATAGTAAAGTTATTATCCGAGTTTAGCCCTTTCATCTCGTTTGGCTATTGCTCGTCGGTTAGGTGTGACCTCGACTGCGCAACAACCATTAAGATTATGCTTAACTTAGGCTGGCAAGGGTGTTGGATTGTCACGAAGTAGTTCCGTAGGGCTTAGGTCGGCTGATCCCTGCTCTAGGAATTATCACGAAATCGAACTTGGTCGTCTCTTCGTTAGTCGGAGGTGACTGCGACTAACGGAGCTCGCCGAGTATGCTTGATCAGGGCATTTTTGGCGAAGTTGTGTGAGTACGAGTATGTGGTCCGTGGTCCCTTTTTATACTGAGAAGCTGGGACGTAGGCATCATGATTGTGTTGTTTTTTAGTTATAGCTGGACCGTTTAAGGCTGCCTACGTACCTCGAAAGAGGATCAAGAAATTCGTAGTTCGATTTGTCGAGTAGAAATGGCTTGCGTGGCTCATCTACTCGGCGAGTGAACGTGGATGTACCGAGCATTCACTCAGTTTACGAGTTAAAGTGACTGACGAGTCATTAACTCGGTTCTTTTTTTTTTAGTGAAAGAAGGGAATTTCATTACTAGGCGTAATAACACCGTAAGTTCATTGAGTTCCAAGCTCGTGGAACTTCTTCGCCGGTCGAAGTTTCGAGATGGTAAACGCCTGGTTTTACAACCTTAGTGATTTTGTAAGGTCCTTCCCAATTTGCGCCGAACTTTCCGGCGTTTGGCTCCTTAGTATTCTCGAAGACCTTATGTAGAACGAGGTCTCCTAGGTCGAGGGGTCGGGACCGCACTTTCTTGTTGTAATAACTTTCGATCTGATGCTGGTAATTTTGGATACGCAGGAGGGCCTGATCTCGTTGTTCCTCGATAGTGTCTAACGCGTCGAGGAGCATGTCACTGTTGAGTTCGACGTGCTCCGGCATTCTTGATCGTCGTAGACTGGCGACGTTCACTTTGGCCGGTGCCATGGCTTCAACTCCGTGAGCGAGAGAGAACGGTGTTGTCTTGGTAGCTCCTCTCGGAGTTGTCCTGTGTGACCAAAGAACTCCGTCTAGGTCGTCAGTCCAGTGACCCTTCTTTAGGTCGAGTCTCTTTTTGATTCCATCGATGATGGTGTATTTCGAAGATTCGGCCTGTTCGTTACTTTGTGGGTATCTTGGAGTGGACATGTTAAGACGGATTCTCCATTTGGAGCAGAAGTCGCCAAACTGGTGGGAGATGAACTGCGAGCCATTGTCTGTAACGATTTTGTATGGGAGGCCGTGACGGCAGATGATATTCTTCCTTACGAACTTCTGGACTTCTTTCTCCGTGGAGTTAGCGTAGGAATCGGCCTCGATCCACTTTGTGAAGTACTCGGTGAGAACGAGGATATAACGCTTTTGCCGAGATGGGGTCATTGGGCCGACGATATCCATTGCCCAACGCATAAAGGGATATAGCACTTTCATATATCGGAGCATCTCGGTCGGGCAGTGGATGCTCGACGCGTGCCTTTGGCACTTGTCGCATCGTCGTGCATATGATCCGCAATCGGAAACCATCGTTGGCCAGTAAAAACCTAAGATTTTGACCTTGAGGGCGAGAGCTTGTCCACCGGAGTGGTTGCCTCCTGCTCCTTCGTGAGTTTCGGCCATGACGAGGTAAGTCTCTTCACCTTGAAGACATCGGAGAAGGGTTTTGTTCGCAGTCAGTCGGTGAAGCGAACCTTCAAGGACAATGTAGTTTGCACTGGGTTTTTTTAATCGCCTGGCCTTCCACTTCTCCGCGGGGAGTTCGCCGTTCGCAAGGAAATCGATGAGCTCAGTTCGCCAGTCAGGTGTGGTCTCGTCGGCTTGTTGAATCGCGAGGACGAGATCGGTCTCAGTAGATGCTGCTTCACGGGGAGTGTCTATACTTAGTTTCTCGATGTTATGGATGGGGATCGTCCTTTGGACCTGATCACGGAGTTTGTTGCCCAGCGCTGCGAGGGCATCGGCGCATACGTTCTCTCCGCGAGGGACTTTTACTAATTCAAAGAATTAGAACTCCTTAGCGAGGTCTCATACGACCTTCAGATATGCATCCATCCATTCGTTTCGAGTATCGTAATCGCCTCTGAACTGACTAGTGACCAGCTGGGAGTGGACCACTTTTGCGAGGCGCAAACTCGCTATAAGAGACTCATATTCTGCTTTATTGTTAGAGGCTGTGAATCCCAGACGAAATGATTTTCTTATCAGTTTTCTAGTCGGGGATTGGTGGTGGACTCTTGCCCCTGATCCTTTGTTCGTTAAGGATCCGTCGACATGAAGGATCCAGTTTTGACTCGAGAGTATGAGGTCTTGCTCTAGCTCGGGTGAAATTTCAACCATGAAATCGGCCAACACCTGCGACTTGAATACTGAGCGGTTTTGAAACAGTATGTCGTGCTCACTCAGCTCGTTTGCCCACTTGGACAATCATTTTTATTGGTTTGAGTTCTGCATCACCGTGCGCAGCGGTTGGTTCCTTCAATATTTCGATCGTGTGGGATTGGAAGTAAGGGCGAAGCTTTATTTCCGAGGTAACGACTGCCAATGCCATCTTTTCGAGTCTAGGATAACGTGTCTCGAGGTCAGTCATACGTTTGCTGGTGTAGAACATGCTTTTGCTCGCCTCGTTCCTCCTTGACGAGGACGCTGCTGACTGCCGTTTTGGAAACTGCAATGTACCTGCTTCTGCTTTGGCCGGCACTGACAGTGTGGTCAGGTATACCTTAAGTTGGGTGAATGCTTCTTCGCATTTGTCATCCCAGACGAACCGTTTATTTCTGCGCAGGAGCTCGCAGAAAGGGAGGCACATGTCAGTTAACCGAGAGATGAAGCGATTAAGCGCTGCGATCCTTCCTGTTAGTCGTTGGATTTCACGACTGTTTTTCGGACTTGGGAGGTCGAGGATAGCCGAGATCTGTTTAGGGTTTGCTTCAATCCCACGTTGTGTGACGAATTAACCAAGGAACTCGCGGGACTGAACCCCAAACGTACACTTTGCGGGGTTAAGTTTCATCCCATACTCGTTCAATGTCTTGAAGCATGCATGCAGATGATCCGGGTGATCCTCAGCTCGGCGCGACTTGACCATCATATCATCAATGTAATCTTCCATCGTCTCGCCCAATTTCTCCGCGAACATAACGAAGCGCTGATAGGTCACTCCGGCGTTCTTCAGGCCAAAGGGCATTACGTTGTAGGCGAAGGTACCCTTGTCTGTTATGAATGCAGTCTTTTCTCGGTTGTCTAAGTGCATTGATATCTGATTGTATCCTGAGAAGGCGTCCATGAAGGATAGGAGCTCATCGCCAGCAGTCGATTCCACTAGTTGATCGATGTTTGGTAACGGGAAGCTGTCCTTCGGCAGGCTTTGTTTAGATCCGTGAAATCGACGCATACACGCCACTTCCCATAATTTTTCTTTATGACTACTGGATTTTCGAACCAGTCGGGGTAGAGTACCTCCGAAATGGATCCTGCTTCGAGCAATCTCTCGACTTATTTGTTGACTGCATTGGATCGTTCTGGTCTGAGCTTACGCCAATTTTGTCGAATAGGCTTGAAGGTCGGGTCGATGTTCAGTTCATGCGAGGTAATCTTCGGGTTGATCCCTTCATGTCGGAAGTGGTCCACACGAAAGTTGAGAGGTTTTTCTTGAGAAAAGCGATGATTGTCTGCTGAATTTTGTCAGATATAAGGGCACCGATTCTCACGACCTTGGATGGGTCAGAGTCGTCGATCTGGATCTCGATGACCTCGTCCTTGTGGGGGAAAACCTTCTAGACTGGGCGAGCAACAGCGTTTACACGCAGAGTTGGCTTTTGGAGTTTGACGTTCGCAACGAGGAGCTTGACGTTCGCAACGAGGAGTTCGCGAGCTGCTGGCTGGTCGCCACGTAGTGTCTTGATGCGTCTGTCGTTGCCTGGAAACTTGACGCATTGGTGGTAGGTCGAAGAGATCACTTTCATTGAGTGGAGCCATGGTGTTCCCAGGATCGCGTGATAGGGTGCATCTGTTGCGACAACTGAGAACTTGACTGTTCGTGTGACTCCTCAATCGAACTGACTTGTCACAAGGGGGAGACCCGCCCAAGACCACATTAATGCGTTTTCTCCGGATCTGCTCACACAGATCGCCACTTGGTGGCGCGATCTTGTAAGTTTGAACCTTGTCAGCGGCCTTTCCCTCCAAATGGCGTCTGAGGTCGGATTCTTTGGATCGGCTTAACTTGACACGAAGGTCCTCTTTCTTCGAATTGAGGACTGTTCAAAGATCTGTGTGTCAGTGATTGATCTCAACCTTCCTCGCCTTGGTGGCGTCGATCGTAGCTCAGAGGTCGACAGACGCCAAAGCTTTTTATGATGCGGGTAGTTCGTCAGTGATGAAGACCTTACGCTTGAGTTTGTGACGTAGATCCGAGGTGCAAGCAGTATTGTCTGTTTGTGTAGCAGGGCAAGCGTCGAGACATCGACGAATGTCGATTGAAGATGAGTCAGCCTCGTTGACAGTTGAGATCTTGGGGTGAGTGAATATGATTTCAACTCGGCGTCGATTCCTCGGTTGTTTCTCGTCAGAAGACGAGTCCCCCTTTTCCTGTGCTACCGCAGTAGCTTGCGCCGCATAAGTCTTTGGTTCGGCCTAGGGAGCCTTGCCTTGCGATTTCTGACCTCTCTTATCTTCGGCTTTGCTCAAGTTTTTGGAGTTCTTCGGCTTCTATTTTGGCTGCTTGATATCGAGTTTTCCGCTGGCAATGGACGAGAGGAAATTTTTCGTACCGGACTTTGCATTCCCTAGTGTCATGCTTCTTGGACTCATGGTAAGAACATCATTTATCGGCCTTATCGGCTTTTTCGGTTTCGACAGGGGCAGAGCTCGCTGGCTCTGGGGAAGCTTGAGTTTTGCTCTCTTCAGAACCAGGTTGAAGTTTGTAGGAGTTCCATCCTTTCCCTCGGATTTCTACGGACGAACCATCCGACTGATTTCCAAGGTAAACGAAGCTCTTTTTCGGGTTGGTTTTATCCGTAGGGGCGTGTTGTCGGGGTTCGGCTCGCGTTTCAGGCGCTTTGGCTGCTGATGTCCCCCCCCCCCCCCNCCCCCCCCCCCCCGGTTTTGCTGCGTTCTGCTTGCTTATTATCGCTTTGGTGTCTTCCTCCATACGACTGAAGTTGTGAGATCTGGCAATGGCATCGGCAAGAGACTTCGTTGGGTTGTTGTAATGATCGTCACAGAACTTCGAGAGCACGTAGAGAGTGTTCATGAGGGCGCTTACATAAATTGCATTGAGACCTTGCACTTTTGCTACGATTTCTTTGAACTTCTCCATGAACTTCAGAGGCTTTGTCCTGGTAATAAAGACATGTGCTAGAGGTCGGAGACTGTGGCTTCTTCTCGAGAGAACATGATATAATTTTTGAGGAAAACTGATGACAGGTCGTGGAAACTGTCAATAGATTTTTCGGGTAAGCTAGTGAAACAGTTGAGTGCTACACCCTTAAGAGTTTCGACGAAGAGCTGACAGAATCCTGCGTCTCGCTCCTCTGGTAAAAAGTTCTGACGTCGCATTGCGAACATAAAAGGATGTAATATGAGTGGTCGGATCTGAGTGACCGTCATATGTTGGCAGGCGGAGCTTCTCCATTGGCTTGAGCCAGACATCTGTGGTCTTGCTAGTGAACGGTGTTCAGAGAGTGTCCGCGAGGATGCTTTCGTTAAGTGGAGCAGATGTCGTGACTCTGTGAATCTTCGAGTTTATTTCGACGAGGGCTTGCTTGAGAGCAGTGATTTCCTGGATAGTTTGCAGATCTGGGCGGTTTCCCGGTTGTGCAGAGTCGTCCGGGACTCCTATTGGCACGATAGGCTGGTTACCCGGGGTAGGGGTAGGGTTTGTGTTAAACAGAAAGCGTTGGGCTGTCAAAAGGTTTCCTCCGGTACCGTCTGGGTTTGCGAGTATGGCGGTGATAGCCGCAAGGTGCTTGTGTGTCGCCTTCTGAGCTTCGTCTTGGCGATCTAAGCGGTCCATGATGGTATCAACGAGGGTCAGATCGAGTGGTGCGGCGGTATCGGGAGTAGGTGCTACCACGTCGGCTTCCTCACCGGAAGTCGACTCGTTAATCGGACACATAGCTTCGTTGACTCTACTTTGCCATGACCCACGGTGGGCGCCAACTGTTCCAACTGAGTACGGTCTTTTATCAGTGAGAAGGATGACGGAACTCGTCGGTGGGTTATTACAAAGGCGGTTATGCTATAAGTGGCGAAAGAGTAGCTTTATAAATGAAAGAATTCGGTTTACAAATAAGGAAACAAGAGGCGAGGTGGCGTTGCTCGGAGAGCTCAGCCGTGTCATACAAATCGGAAGAAATTACAAGAGTGAAAACCCTAATTCTAGCCGCCTTGTGAGTGGAAGTGATTTCGGATCCCCTTCTTGTTGCCCTCTCTCCTCCTTTTATAGCAGCATTCCCTTGACCTAGCGAGCTGGTCGCATGTACGGAGGGATTTCGCAAGATGGGCCTTGGTCGGCCTGCTAAGGTAAGTACCTTAGCTAAGCGTCGTTAACTTGGTTAATCGTGGGGATAATCCGAGTTAAGCTAAACTTGCTTGCTAATCAACGAGGTGTTACCTCGTTGGGCCGGAGCCCGAATAGGCCAAGTCTATTATTCAGTGGGTCTTATGAAGGGGAGTATTCCACCACTTACGATCTACAACCTCTAAATATTAAACTATATTCCAATGTAATCCATGTCATATTATATGAATAGTATAGTATACTTCGAGCTACTATTCCACATGGAAAGTAATTCCATTTGGTATTATCAACTCACTTTGAGTTACACTATGTGGTCTCCTTTATGAAACTTAAAAGTTTCTTCCACTTAGTGTAAATTCATACAATGAAAAGTTGATGAAATACACACTTTGAGTCAGTTAATAATACATTATGGCTGTTGTATTTAACAGAAAGCAAAGCGTAGATGTGGGTTTAAAAAAATGAAGGCAAATATGAAACATACAACAACATCCAGACATAAGGCATACGATGTATACTCTAACTCGGTGGCCGCACCCGACTTACACACCTCCAGCGTTTCAATTGTGTAGTTCTCAGCAGCTGTCCAAACATCCGCTTCATTTAAAGACAAAACATTCAACAGCGTGAAATTCCTTTCCAACAGCGTGAAATTCTAACAACAACAGTGCCGATACAACCTAGTATCCTAGTCACATGAAAAGAACTGCAGATGAATACAAACTAGGGTATGAAAAACTGACATTGTTAAGTTCAAATTATACCTTGGTGTTCAATAATGAGGGGTATATCCAACCGAGAGATTAGCATGGGAAGAAAATAGACAATACTTAAAAGAACAATGTAATTCGCATATGTTTTTTGTATTTGCAGTAAATGTATGGATACAAAAAATAGTATGGACCTCAATTATTAAACCTTACCCAACCAATTGAATACTAAAAACAAAAACAAATCCCTAATTACTAAATCTAAACCTTAATCACTGACCTATAAACCCAAATAAAATTATATATAATATGATGTTAATTTTGCTTACTTTACAAGATATAGTATGGAACTTCTATAAATAGTATAGAAAGGGCAGTGTACTCTATTAACTTTAGTTGTTCCATACTATTTATTCTGAAAAAAGGTACTAGACAATGTATAGGCGTATACTATGTACAAGCGAGCAAACACATACACAAACAAAGTAAAGTGCTTGTTCAGAATAGAGTTATATATCTACATCTGAGGCATTATATTTCAACAGATGGTTCATAAGGACAATATAACAAAAATAGAGTCCTGACAAAAACGAGACATACAATGACAAAGAGCTGTGATGGCCATGGGGGGGGATAGTATATATACAACTAAGAGTAAAACTATTCTATTTGTCTACAAGGTACCTTAGTAAGAGTGAAAGTTTTCTATCTGCTATAAAGAACCAAACTATGAACTCTTACAAAGCAGTCACTGAAGTTTGGATATTATTATACTATAAAGAGAAACAGGGGAACTTCGTCCCCACCATTAAAGTTGAGTGTTTCTCGCATAAGATTTAACTACATAGCATAAAATCAAAATAGAATAGAATATATACTATATAATATAGAAAATTAAAATCAAAATCAGAATAAAATCGATTTCACCTCACAAAGAAAGATATAATCCGACATGCAACAAAAAATATCACAACTTTTGATATTGCAGAAACTAAAAACAAGAACTTATACATGCAATTTCAGATTCAGGAAAAAAAATCGGCAAATTGGAACAATAAGTTACCAGAGTTCCGTAAATAAATCTTGATAGTGCAAATCAGAAAGCTTTTCTGAAACTTGCTGAGCGTTTTTTCTGTGTTGTCGCATGTTCCTTCGTTGGCACTTGCTGAACCATTCAACCATGAACCCGTACAACGAAAGACCCATTTCGACGGTGAACTGTAACTCAAAGATACGCCTGGATAGTAGTGTTGAAATCGCGATGCAAATCTCAGCCTCAAACTATTCACCTTTTGCAAAAGTTAAGAAGAAGAAATTACAGTTTGTGATTTTCCAGAGACCACAAATTGCTTTGTCAATGTAATAATAATTAAATTAATTATTTTTTATATGCTATTGTAGGAATTTTACATAAAATACATGCGGTATCGATGGATTTTAGGGATTTTGGCTAATAGAATTAATTATAAATTGTTTGAACGCCATATGGTGTAATTTCCTTAAAAAATATAAAAAATATAAATATATATATATATATATATATATATATGATGTTTTTGCTAACTTAATAGTATCCGGGACGTATTAAAGGGTGGAGACTAATCCTTAAATAGAAAAGCAGTCTACAGATAATTATTTTCCAAATATTCAAATGATTCCTAAACAATAATTGTATATTGAAATGTAAAATTATAGGAAATGACATAATATTTAAAAGAATACAAAGATCTAACACTCACGGAAACACTTACTATAAAATAATTATTTTTTCTTCTAAAATAATTATAATGACAATTACATGGGATTCACCATAATCCTTTAGCTCCATGTCCAGATTTTTCAATTAATTTATTTCCCATTATCTTGTTTTTTTTTTCTTTGATAACGGGCTTACTTATAATATTAAAATTTAATTTCATTCTTGCAATATTGCAATTAGTATTTGAGGATCTGACGCGAAAATCATTGTTTAAAGAAGAAGATTAATTTATATTATAATGATAAATGAAAAATTGTGTGGAAATATTAATAGTTGATTAAGTATTTAGCCATTGCATTTAAAATAAATTAAGTATTTCTTTTATTTACAGATTCTAACATTGATTTTAAAATCAGTTTAACTTAATTAATTATAATATATAGTATATCTTATATAATAAATCTGAGTTATCTCCCTTCTTAAGATGTTCATGTCATCAAAGACATATGGGCGTTTTTTCCCACCCGGCATACCAAAACACAAGTTGTTCCTGCGTTTTAAACCCTTTGTTTAGACTGAGCTTTTCTTGTAACTTGCAGATGGGCTTTTTAAAATAAAATGGCAAACCCAGTAAAGTTTTAGGTTTTTTCAGCGTCTTGACGTCTCAGGTGTTCGTAGAGTAGTAGCCGAAATCTTCAGAAACTAGATCGATTTCATCTTCCCATAATGTACGAAACCAAAGGAGAACGAGAATCAGAATGGAAAAGCAGACGACAAAGGAGATACTTCCATTGTAGGACAATTAGTTGCTCTGTGATCTAAAGTACGATACTGAAGATATGGTGCTAATTGATGCGAAGGTACACCCAAAACTCTTAATTCTATTTTTAACAATCACTATTATAAGTTAGAATTATGGCAATCTGTGATGTTTCATCTTCATATTTCTTAGACACTTTCAGTCACCGTCTTAATAGTTCAAACATGTCTTTCAAGAAGTGTCTGTGTATGAGCTTGGCAGTGGTGGTGGTCTGTGTTTGTTTGTGTAACAGGGTGCTTGTACCTCATTTCAAGTTCTTCTCCAATGACATTGAGAGGCTTCAGTTTATCAAATGTCTCATTGAACTCTTATTTGAGGTTTTGACTTCTTTTTCACCTTTTGTCTGTAAAAAATTTATATTCTTCATATATGTGAAGTTGAATTAGATTTGGTTCTTGCAAACAAGTAAACCTTTACACCATAGCAAACAAACGAAAACTGTTATGTTATTATGTTTGCCAACAAGGCTGTTTTTGATAGTTTGAGGAACAATACCAAAGTGTACTATGATGAGAGGAGGTTCTCTTACAAGGTATAAACTCTACGTTTAACTTAAGTTGCTTTCTTTTTTTGAACAACAATACTGCTGCTGTCACATGCTAAGGATGATGTCAAAGATGAGAAGTAGCTTCTCAGACTGGTTATGAAATATCCTGCTGGGATCTAAAAGATGCTTACCTGAATGTCATGGAGGATTGACATGTTTGCTTTTTTTATACAATTGGTCGGCACAAAGATAATGTTAAGTGTTTGGTCACCTTATATCCAGTTGGTTTTGGTTGGACAAAAGCTAATCTCAAGCTGTGTGTTTATACATATATGGTTTGGTTCTTGATTGTGTTTGTATTGTGCAGGCTCTGAAAGCTTCAAAACAGATATGGTTCCTATCAAACACTGATTCGAAAGATGATATTGTGTACCCTAAGTCCCTAGCGAATTTAATCCCAGGTCGAGGTTGATAACGAGTTCATATCTATGCTCCGAGACATAGACACCCCTAGCTACCTGATTAACATGGAGAAGGAGCTGCTTATGATTTGTCTGAAGCCAGTAATGAACACTCTGCAGAGGAGAGCTCCTCCACAGATTCAAGGCGTCCACAATAACCAATGCATAAGAAGAAGAAATAAGAGATCAGCAAGATAACCAAAATCATCAACACCCTCTTTATTTGGTTTTGGCTCCGACAAGACAGCTTAATGGTTAGGTTGAAAAGGAATTTAGAGAAGTTATCTCTCGGTGAAGTGAAAAAAACATTGAGCAACCGTCTGGTTACATCAACGGCAGGTGCAGATACATGTCAAGACCGAAAGATATATGAGTCATATTAGTCTTCTGGTTGTTTTGTGGTTTTTGTTTTCCTATGCTCACAAAAAGTCAAATCTTACACATGGTACCATGAAGAGTAGTTAGCTTGAGTTGCAAGAAATAAAAAAATCATGAAGAATAGCTGATAATCGTCGAGTTTTGTGCAATGAACCTTGGAAATCCAAATAGGTTATATTTCACAGTTAAGCATTATGCCAACTGCAAATGTCATTTACATCAATCTTTTATTTAATTATTCTTGATGTGTACTTTTTTAATACTGTTAGAGAGAAAAAGCTGTGAAATTGATACAGTTAGGTCAATAGTAATCGCTTTCAAATGCAAAAATAAAATATTTGTTTTCAATATCAAATCCCTTTAGTTTATTATTGTTCTCTAAAAATTGTTAGTATTCACGCAAAATGGTAACAACTATTTATATTTACTCTACTTTTAATTTTTAACAACATAAAAAGCATATGCTACAACAAATTTAACTTCAAACTTATCTAACATGTTATACAAATATACAAAAAAAATTATTACAATTATGTATACGTCTATAATTTTATTTATGTGACTTTAATTATTGCATACTGCATATTAGGATTTAATGGCTGATCAAGGTTTTTAAATGATTTTATTTAAGGTACATAATCTAATTCCATGACATACCCAACCTTTTTGAATCTTCTATTTTTGAGTAAAAGATTCAAACATAGAAAATATAATTAATCTTCTTACATAAAAGTTTTTATATCAGTAGCTAAATCTAATAGTTCAAATATGCTATCTTAGTTAAACAAAATCTCACCTTCTCTCAGCACCCAATTTCTTCCTCTATAACTTTCGACATCACCTTTCAAATAACTTAAATTGTCTAAATGTTCAAAGAATTTTTTTTAAGCAAATAGAACTGGTGAATATACACATGTTCTAGGATTTAGTTTAATATAATAAGCTAAACAAGTTTATATGAATCCTACTCAACAAGTTTTTATATTTTATCGTCCATCTACAGTTCATACATTCGAGGGCCCAACTGAAAAATAAAATATTTTTGTTTATGTACATACGAACAAATTTTCTCTTATAATCATGTTTTTTTGTGCGACTTTTATAATAATGTTATATCATACAAAAAAATTACTATCTAATAATTTTGTTTTAAAAAAAACTAAAGCATATTGTAAATATTTTTTTTGTACCATTCCTAATAATTATATTTGTTTTAACTATGTATATCATATATATAATTCACATTCGTATAATAGCTAAAAAAATGGGGGCTAAAAATGACAAATGAAGATTGTAGCCCATTGCTTTAGTTAGCTCTGTCCAAAGACGGCCATACCCATCTACCAGCTATTCCGTTTACGTTTTCAAATAATACTTAAACTATTAATGGAGTTTCTAAAGTAAATAAATATGGAGAAAATTACTTCCGAAGACACATTTTGACTTTCGAATAACATAAAAAGACACTTCTCTATTCCCACACACTTTTACCTTGATGATTGCCATTTGTACCCTTGAAACATACTTCTGTCTAGTTATCTATCCTAGTTCAGTGACTCTTTATTGTTTTAAATTTATAAAACTTAATCTAAAAAACCTAAATTCCAATCTGTGTAGAATTTAATTGGAGAAGATGACGGACAACATTAAGATGACGAATCTATGACTGCTTCGGAGGCAGCTATAGATGTTGTGAAGAGGAAATCACTGATGGATAAGATATCAGAAAAAATCCAGCACGGTGATGAATGACTGTGGTGATTGACAATGACGGCGACGAGAAGAAGAAGTCTTCGAACTCTCCCTCTTATATGAAATCGAAAGCTTACCGCTTGTTCGAAAGGGAGTAGCCCGTGCAAAAGGTTCTTGGGGTGAAAGACGTACCCTAAATCTGATCTTGTCTTGGTTTCATGTGATTGTAGAACATGTAAGCTTTCTTAAGATTGAGATTTATCTGTTAAAGTTTTGTTATTTGAATAAGGATTTGTAGTATACTTGTTGATTTAATGTTGAGTAATTCAGTGTGTAGTGTATGCAATGTTTCACTAGATTTGATTATAATTCCTAATTGCAGTGAGCCAGCGGCTGATATATTCATGTGAAAGAACAAGAAGATGTGTGGTGGTGTATTCGGTGGTGGGAGTACCACCTTCTCAATCTACTCTGCCTTGTCCTGACCTTTTTTGCTTCCTGGTCTAATGACACAATGACCGTTTTTGTTCTTATCTTCTGATTATTTAGTCCATATGGTTCTGCTCTTGCACTTTTAAAGAATTTTTGTTTTTGTTTCCTAGAATTTTCAATGTTCTACAGTCTTCTGGATTGTTAAAAGAAATGATGACAGTGTTCATTCATCACATATACTTGAATCTATCAAAATTCTTATGTCCACAAGTTGTTTGTGTTCATTCATCACATATGCACGAGTCTACCAAAAGATTTATGTCCACAAGTTGTATATCCATTATCTCAGATCATTAGATGCATTTTATATTGAAAAAACCTATGAGTTTTTCTTCTCTTGCTTTCAAATACATTTTTGTAAGGAGATGATAGTATTTGAATACATTTATGTGATGAGATGAGAGTATTTGAATAGTAGTCTAATAACATGAAGTTTCAATTTTCACAAAACCTCATCCACAAGACCTTGACCACAAAACCTTAGCCACTGTACCGTGGATAAGGTTTTGTGGTCAAGTTCTTGTGGTTGAGGCTTTATGAAAACTTAAGCCACAAAAAAATTTCCACAAGATCTTGTCCACGAGATCTCATCTACGAAACATTTTGTATGATTAAAAACCTTGTTTATACTTCTTTATAGTTTGTGTTTATAAATACTTTGTTCACAAAACCTCAACCACAAAACCTCGTCCACAGACACTTAATCCACAAAAAAAACTAATCCACAAGATGTCAAGATCTTGTCCCAGATCTTGTCTACTCTCTTGTATGAGTAAGAACCTTGTTTATACTTATTTCTAATTTGTGTTTTAAAAATAATATTTTCTAGAAAATTAGAAGCATGTAAAGAATCATATGAATTTAAAAAATGTAGAAACAAACAAGTTTGATTGCACATAAAATAACCATCCATGAAATTCACATATTTCACATCTACGATTTTACCATCCATAAATATAAATATATAGTATATAAAAATTATAAATTTTACAAAAAATATATACATTATGGATATCAAAATGTAGTAGAGAAAAAAGTTATAATTATTTTACAGATTAGTATATATTTTTGTACAATAGAATTACAATAATGATCAATAAAATATGTTGGGGGAACATAAAATAAATTAATCAGTCAACTAAACTAATAAACACCTAGTAACTAATACTTAGCACTTGACAGTTGCTAAAAAAGCTCTCCTAATGCCATTTCTACAGTAAAAGGGTAGTATAGTCTCAAGACTACATTTAAACTAGCAATTGTGTCCTATAAATAAGAAGTGTCTAATTGTGTAAAGAAAAAGAAACACATGATTTTCAAAAAAAATAGAAATGGAAACGTTTTAGAAACATTTATTATATATATATATATATATATATATATATGTGTGTGTGTGTGTGTATATATATGATATATATATATATATATGTGTGTGTGTATATATGTATGATTAATTAACATGTGAGCTTTTTTTTATTTATCTAAGAGAAAAAATTAAATAATATAAGTATTTTTTTGTACATTTTTATTAAAATTATAATCAATAACTAGGAAAATAACACTTGTTATCATTCGATAAAACTATAGAGCGAATTCATTCCAAATCAAATCATTATACTAAAATGATAACAAATATCAAAAGATAATATTAAAATATAAAATAATAAACATATAATTATTAACATCAAATGTCAAATAGTTATTTTTGCTTTTCTACTTAGAATCGCGAGTTTCCAAATCAGAAACACAAGTTTCCATCGTGTTTCCAAAATGAAATTTTTAAGAAACGTGTTTCCAAAGAGTTTCTTCGAGTTTCCAAGAGATTCTGATTTCGAAACGTTTCCAAAACATGACACGGACCTTAAACGAAGTTTCCATGCAACCTAGTTCTTAACCACAGATCCATTTGACCAGTTCAAAACATAATCCACAAGATAATTGTTTTCTTAGTTTTTAGTTTTAGGTTTTTAATTTTTAGTTTTTTTTTTTTTTTTTGTCATCGCCCATCTTCTAAGATCAAGTGGTAGTCGGTCTTGAGTCGTTCCGAAGAGACGCTCTGTCCGGCTGGGTCTGATCTATATG
The DNA here is from genome assembly GCA_932364175.1 of Eruca vesicaria subsp. sativa. Lineage (NCBI taxonomy): Eukaryota > Viridiplantae > Streptophyta > Magnoliopsida > Brassicales > Brassicaceae > Eruca > Eruca vesicaria. Next base: position 55,493 of record CAKOAT010110266.1, read on the forward strand.
GGAAAAAAGAACACCGCTGGTTCTCGCCTCCTTGGCGAGAGAATCTGCACGTAGATTCATATTCTTGGGTATGCGGGCAATGCTGAACTCCAAGAAACCAGCTTGTAGATAGCGGAAAGAGACTAGCTCAGAATTAAAGGCCGGCCAGTCAGTAGGGTTTGCAATCATGTCCACCAAGTCGGAGCAATCCGTCTCTATATGGATCACGGTGCATTGTAAATCTCTTAAGCAAGACATCGCCCATATGAGGCCTTCCATCTCTGCATGTAAGGCTGATAGNTGCTGAACTCCAAGAAACCAGCTTGTAGATAGCGGAAAGAGACTAGCTCAGAATTAAAGGCCGGCCAGTCAGTAGGGTTTGCAATCATGTCCACCAAGTCGGAGCAATCCGTCTCTATATGGATCACGGTGCATTGTAAATCTCTTAAGCAAGACATCGCCCATATGAGGCCTTCCATCTCTGCATGTAAGGCTGATAGGCTTTTTTCGACATCCTTGTAATCCAAATCTTTCGACTCCTGTTTGATCCTTATATGACCACCCTAAACCACTAACCGTGCCATGATCGATCCATGAAGCATCGATTTGACAGATTGGGCGATGGGGGCCTGCGAGGAGGGGCAAGCTAGGCAGCGTGGTAGGTTGTGCTTCCTCTTCCTCTTCCTCCTCAGGTAGGTTTGCTTTTTTCCAACATTCGGCTTCAATAGCAGCAAGCTGCAGGGTGTCAAGAGGTGATACATCTTTTCCATTGAAAAATTTATCATTGCGTGCCTTCCAAATGTACCATAAGATCCATGGGAAGGTCTCAATAAGTGGTTCCGTATAGGCCACGTTTTTCTTCACCCAAAAGAGGTAATTCATGTTTTGGTAAACAGAGGTACTCGGGAAGTAACCCGGAAGGGACGGGTAGCCCGATAAAAGCCACACCTGGAGGGCAGGGGGGCATTCAAAAAGGAGATGGTTAATGGTTTCCTCAGGGTCACCACATCTAGGACAGCTCCTATCGGTGCCTAAGTGCCTATATGCGAGTTTCTCGGTCGTCGCAATACATCCTGTCAAAGCTTGCCACATAAAGTGTCTCATTTTTCCATGGGCAGGGATACTCCACACATGGTTCTGTAAACCAGTGATACTTGGTTATAAAATTTGGGCTTCAACATTACTCTCTTTAATTTTTTGTAGTCGGTTATATCCTGATTTAACCGAATAAGCCCCTGACTTTGTATAGTTCCATGCATACCCATCCATAGACCATGTATTACTTGGTCGTAGTTTAAGGATTCGCTGGATGTCCTCTGGGTGAAATTAATCTTGTAAAAGGTTAGTATCCCAATCTCTTGTATCACGCCTAATGAAGGAGTGAACAAGGAGTTTTGGGTGTCTATAGGTAACTCGATCAGAAGGTCTCGGAGGCCTAGCATCAATATCCGGGATCCAAGGCTCCGTCCAAACACATGTGTTTAGACCTACTCCAATAGTCTTCCGAAGGCCTGATTTTAGTAGTGGTTTTGCTGCCATAATACTAGGCCAAGCATAGGAGGGCGAGTATATCCTACGATCTTCCAACGGGCTAGATCGATTATAGTATCTTCCTCTCAAAACTCGGGCAAGGAGAGAATTTGGGAACTGTATCAATCTCCAAAGTTGTTTTGCTAATAAGGCAATATTAAAATCATGTAAGTCTAAGAAACCAAGTCCACCCTGATCATGTGGGGCACATATCTTATCCCATGAGATCCAATGTAAACCTCGGTTGTTTTGGCTGGAGCTCCACCAAAAGTTCGAGATTGCACTTTCTAGTTTGTCTATAATGCCTTGTGGAAGCAAGTAGCACGACATACTGTATGTCGGCCCAGCTTGCGCCACCGATTTTATTTGAACTTCTTTCCCTCCTTTCGAGAGTAATCTAGCCGACCACGAGGTGACGCATCCAATGAGGCGATCTTGCACATAAGAGAAAACCTTCATTTTAGAACCGCAAATTTGCTCCGGGAGTCCGAGGTATTTTCCCATGCCTCCTTCAGTAGTAATCCCAAGAACGCCTTTTATAATTTTTTTAGCGTTATTGTCAATCTTATTTCCAAATATTATTGAAGACTTAGCCGCATTAAGTTGTTGTCCCGAGGCCTTTCCATATGTTCTCAGGATGTGTAAAAAATTTCTTTGCACTGGTTCACTTCTGCTTTACAGAAAAAGAGGCTATCATCCGCAAAAAGAAGGTGTGAGATCCGAGGGCTGGCCCGAGCAACTCGAAGTCCCAAGATGCGCCTCTCATCCTCCGCTCCTTTAAGGAGGGAGATCAGAGCTTCAGTGCACAAAATGAAAAGGAAAGGGGACAAAGGATCACCCTGCCTCAATCCCCTCGTGGGTGTAATTTTACCCCTAGGTTCTCCATTGATGATCACTTGGTAGGAAACCGATGTAACACAAAACATCAAGAGATCCACCAAATTTTGCGCAAATCCCAACCGCAACATCAGGGAACGAATAAAACTCCATTCTACCCTGTCGTACGCTTTGCTCATATCCGTCTTGATAGCCATGAATTCTTCTCGAGCTTTGGAGTTAGTCCTGAGGGCATGGAAGTTCTCTTGCGCTAGCAAGATATTATCTGTCATTAACCGGCGTGCCACAAAGGCGGATTGAGTCTCTGAAATCAGGTCAGGAAGAACACTTTTTAGACGTTTGGATAACAGTTTTGAGATTATCTTATAGCTGACATTACAGAGGCTAATAGGTCGGAACTCCGTCATCTCCCTCGGTTTGTTCTTCTTTGGGATCAAGCAGATATTAGTCTGGTTCAGTCTCGGGTCAAAATGTCCATCAATAAAGAAATCTTTCACTAGTCGGATGATGTCTTTGTGCATAGCATGCCAAAATCTCTGAAAAAGTCTGCTCGTCATACCATCCGGGCCTGGAGCTTTATCTGGGTTAATATCAAATAAAGCTTTCTTGATTTCCTGCTCCGTTGGTTCAGCTGTAAGAAAGGCGTTTGTGGTGGCTGAAACTTTATTTTTAATGAAACGCAGAGAGGCGTCCATGTCTGTAGGTATAGATGTAGAGAAGAGTTCTTGGAAATAGTCAAGCATCTTTTATCAAATCCAGGTTTTGGCTGTCTCTTTAAATCCAGGTTTCCCCAAGCATCTTTTATCAAATCTGAAACTTTTTTTTGATCTTCGATATATAGATTGTATACGTGCTAACACCGGTCTATGGTCTGATCCCCAAAGCTGTAAAATTTCCACATTTGTAGCCGGAAATAGCGAGTGTAATTCTTCATTTGCAACTGCTCTGTCCAGCTTGCATTTAACCTTTCCGGAACGTCTTTTTCCCACCCACGTAAAAGAATTTCCTTTGTATGGGAAATCTAGCATCCCGCAGTTATCTAACATGGTACGAAAAGGAAGGAAAGAATTTTCGGTTCTCCTCCTTCCGCCTCTCTTTTCATGATTACCCGTAATCTCATTAAAGTCACCTATCATAAACCAAGCGTGGCTCCGGTTTAAACTCATTCGTGTTAGCCGTTCCCAAACTAAGTCACGATTTTTAATAACCGGATCACCATACACAAAGGTCATATAGATAAGGTGTCCTTCAAAGGTAGTTTCGATATCGATCATGTGCTTATCCGAATATAAAATAGAAACAATTGGATCATCCATGTAAAAAAGTGCTAATCCACCGCTACGGCCACATGGCTCTACAGTGTGAACTCGATCATAACCAAAAGAAACTTGCACATCTTGCAAAAAAGGCCGATTGTTTTTTGTCTCCGATAAAAATAAAAACCTAGTTAAAAAACAGTGATAAAGTTCTTGAAGATGTTCCTTTGTCAATAGAGCCCCGGCTCCTTGACAGTTCCAAGCGATGGTGTTCATTACGGAGCTTTCGGTGGCTTTCCGCTCACCACTTTGGAGTTGTTGCCTTTGGTTAACACTGCCCCTCGGGCTTTTTTATGATCAAGTGAGGGAGTTGGGCCTTGTCCAGAATTTGAAGTAATGGTCCCATGTCCTGCTATTTTGGGCTTAGAAGGCCCAATTCCAGAAAGAAGATTACGTTGTCTCAAGGAGACACCAACAGACGGACTTCGCGGCGATTTTTTGATCTTCTCCGATGATGCTGAGGCTCGACCAGAAGGAGAGCAAATCACCTTGTTGGGGGTCTTGATTTTAGTATCAGTGGCAGAGATAGCCAAGTTTCCAGAGCCACATCCATCGATGGAATGGAGAGAAGTCACCGTGGTTGGGTTGTTTGTTTCAGAAGCGATTGTCGAGGGGTGAAGCTCTTCCACGTTAAGTAAATCTTCTCCAAGAAGGTCATCCTCATCGATATCCATCAAAGCCTCATCGTCTTCTCCAAGATATTTCCCATCTGCATCTCCAAACTCGTTGCCCTCATCCAACCAGTCTTCTTCTTCAAGGATCCTCTCAGTAAGAGGTAATCCATCATTCTCAAGATTATTTAAGCTCAAAGGGGGGTTGTGTGTTATCCCTGGTTCATTAGCCACAGGTTCCTCCTCCTCTAGAGTCATATCATACCAGCTTTTTGGGGTTTTTTTTTGTTTAGGATCATGGTCTGTCACTGAAGGGAGAGTGATAGACGGTGGGTCAGAAGGGGCTTTAAAGTCTAAGCTTTTCCTAGCAGAGCTTCCCTCGTCTGCAGCATCTTCATTTCCTGAGACTTTTCCTTTGAGTTTCAGGTCAGTGGAGCCTCGATTTTGAAGGTTAAGTCTGAAGGGTCTCTCCCTTGTATGCTCCGGGGAAACTGTAGTATGTCTTGCTGGTTCTGCTGGAATCTTTGCCACAGTCTCTGGGGAATAGCTGCAGCAACGGGTGGGCTACGAACTATCTCCTTGGACTGATCTCGAGTAGCTTTACATTTAGGTGATACCGCTTTACCCCTTTCTTTGTCTCTATTACTCTCTCTATCTCTTCGTGCTGATTCCCTCTGCTTACTGGAGACAAAGGAATCAACATATCTTCGTTTATTATATGAATCTCTGGTAATAGTAGCCCTTTGTCGATCACTAGGCTTGTTGTCATAGCGTGCTTGTGGGCGAGGATCAACTCGTGGATCATACCGGGAGTCAATGCGTTTCCAAACGCTATCTCGGGTGTCTCTATGAGTGTCCTCCCCACTGTGCCTATCACTGGAAACTTGAGGTAGCGAGCGCTTAGGGTTAGCTCCACTTTTCTGAGCTTCGAATCTGTTTAAATAAGTATGATCCCTGTCCTCCTCATTGTTTGAACTTTTTTCTTTTCTTTCAGCTTCAGAGAGTTGGGGGCATGACTCAATCTCATGAGAAACAAGGCGACAGTGCCTGCAGTATCGATGTAGATTAGAATACACAAGTTTAACTGGAACAATCTCACCTGAAGGTACTTGTGCGCGAAGGGAAAACTTCAGAGGCCTATCCATGTTTAATTCAACTTGAAACTTAGCAGCTTTAGCTTCAATTGGCCCTACTGTTCCAAGTCTTCCTCCCAGAGATTCAAAGATTTCATCCATCCAGAAGTGTGTTGGGATACCAATGGCAGTGATCCAGAAAGTCATGGTGTTGGGAAAGGTATCACCAACATGAGGGATCCAACGTTCTAAGGAGAAAGCCCATTTATTGAAGTGGCAAGGTCGTTTGCTTAGTACTTTAGCAAGGTCTCTCTCTGAATCAAAATCAAACTGGAACCTTTGATTACCCAAATCCAGACCTCTAACCCTTCCTTCAACATCCCCTATATTAGGACGTGGGAGTATAGCTATAAGGGCCTCAACGCTTCGGTCAGTGTTGAAAATCCTCCCAACCAGACTGAGTTGGAACTGAGCAATTAGCTCAGAGTTGTCCACGTTCGGCAAGATGACCAGGTCGTCGTCCTCATCTGCTTGACTCTGTGCTGAGTTACCGTGGAGACTTATGGCTTAAGTTGATGTCATTGTTGTGAGGAGGGCTGTTGTAGACGGTACAGAAGGAGCAACAACAGTAAAAGATTTGTGCTTGAACTTTATAAAGATTAACCAAAGGAACTTTATAACCACCAAGACTTCCTTTCTAGGAGCTTGGACCTAGATAAGGTAAAGAGAGTTAGAGAGCTAAGCAGGAGTAGACAGACTGGAACATTTCTTAAGGTGAGAATTCGGAGATAAGCAGATCTACTGCTTCAGCAAGGGGAGAGTGTTGCAGAAGGAAGAGGTGACAAGATCATTTGAACAAAACATTCTCAGATCTCTGTCAAGCGCCTCCAAAACAAGTAATGAAAAGTGGCTAGACGGACTCAGGAGCCTATAACCATCCCGGATCTGTTTAATTCAGTCGCAAAAGAGCCGGCATGCCGGAGCCGTACAGCCTTTGTCCGTACTGTCGCCGTTGGGGGAGCAGAGAGACTCTTGTTTTTGGTTACATAAACCTTAAACTTAATTTTTAGTTTTAAGTTTTTGATTTTTAGATTTTGGTTTTTAGTTTAGGTTTTTGTTTTTTTTTTAATTAGTATTTTCTGAAAATGATGATTGGTTATTTTAGATTTTATTTTCTAGTTTTAAAATTAATAAATGATTGTTCTATATAAAGACAAACTGTTTATTCTCATAAAATAAAATATTTATTTTGAAAATAAAATATAATTAATAATAAAACAACGAATAAAAATAAATACAATCATAAATAATATATATAGATATAATTTTTTGATGACTAACTTAAAATAACTATATTTACTTTATTAATAAGTTAAAATTTATACGAGTTATTTTGTAAAAATCAGTTTATTATTAGATAAAGTTAACATTCAAATATTAAAATAGTTTTACTACAATAAAACTTTGTTATGACTAGCATAAATGTAATTTAATATATTAAATAAAAATGTGAATATCAGTTTATTATTCGATCAATATTATTCAAATATTGTTATAGTTCTAGCAAAAGCAATGTTATAATAAGAAAAGCTGTAAATGCTTTATTTAGATCTGCTCAAGGATTAACTAAAGATTGTCCCGGGCTACGTCCAGATATTCGTATACGTTTTAGTTAAATTAAAAAAATAAACATTTACATTTGAATATAATTTTTTATACATATTACATTCAATATTATACTATTAAATTAGTAGAAAATTTAAATTGGTTTGTATTATTCATTGCCTTGTGTATAAAAATTTCAAAGAATTCAACTCACAGTTTTTTGTTTGTGAAAGCCCTTTTTCAAAAAGAAAATTGTTTGTTATGACCGGAAATCATATAATAATCTATTACAAAAAATAAATTTTTAACTACCAAATTCAATGACAAAAATAGATCCTCGTAAAATTTCGTGTGTTTTATGACTACATTACGAGGAAAAAATGAATCAACGTTAGAGGGATTAGCCCCAACTATAGGATCGCTTTTTGTGGTATTCATTAATAGAACTGTTCTTAATGCTTATGTTCTAGACTTGCTAAATATGAACCTGAATCTAGGAATTTGGATTGTTATAGCGAGAGCTAAACAATACTGACTTCTTGAATCCATTCTATTAAGCTAGGATTTTATTAGAAACAGGGCGAGAGCTTGATTTTGGGATCTATTGTGAGCATATATTAACTCGCGTATAAAGATTAATTAGCCGCATGGATTGATATTCCTAGCGGAAATTGATCGACGTCGTGAGAAGTGAATCGTTCGATATTCCTATCGGAAACGACACTGCTATTGATCGAACACTCTTGTTTGGGTCAATATATCTAGTTAGTAGACGAATTCGGTAAGCGAGAGCCCAATTATTAGTTATTTAGTTGTTAAGCTTTTTAATACCATGCATGCAACAAATTAGCACCTATAGGATTATAATCTCTAACACCTGAATAAAAACCCTAAGTTTAACACCTTTCCAATTAAGTTTGAACCCTCAATCAATTTAATGGAGCTACTGTTTGCTAAATTAGGATTATTGCCATTTACTGTTTTTCTCATTACTGCAGTTTACTTTAATTTCAACCTAGATTTATTACTTGATTAAATTTAATCGTCTCTAGCTCCTTGTGGATTCGATCACTAAATACTACAACTGATCTCTTGTTTAAGAGAGTAAGTTACTCTTTAGAGTAATTTGAGTGATATCAATTATGAATCCCTTATATATTAAAGGAGAAGAATTGTCATTTAATGCTTTCACATCATATTGGAAACGTTGCAGCCTCACATTATTTTGAAAACCCAGACGCTGACGTGTCGTCTTAGTAGAGCTTCTCAGAAAATGTCGAGTAAAATTTTCCTATTTTGCTTAAACTAAACACAAGCACGTTTTGTAATTTATTGTATACCGATTGACGTGATGCGAAGCTAAATTTTGTCTATAAAACCAAGTTTTAAGAAGTATAAATGTTCATAACTATATTGTTGATGTAAAGTCATTGAAAATAGGAGAAGATGATGGAAAGGCAACATGATAAACCTATCATTGACACATACAAATTGTTTATTACTTATGGCAAATAAAAAGCTATATATCATGGTAAAAGCAAACATTTTTTTGCATAGACATTCTCACATCAATCATTGACATTGATTATAATATTAATTGAGAAAACCGTACAAAGTCTCTTAAAGATAGTCTCACACGCATGTAAGAACTGATAACTTCTTTCTATACAGCCAACGAAGAAGACAATGTTTCTAACATAGCATATGGTCGTTAAAGCCATTTTTTGTTGATGTTACACATGTTTCTGTTCTTTATGACTGTATTCATGCACACGTAAGTTTGCTTTTTGAAGAGAACGAAAATAAGCAATTGTCTTAGACACAAATTATAAATATTATGGTTAAGAATATTAAACAAATATCAAGCAATTGTACGCATAACGAATTAAACTGTCTGCGTGTAGTTTTTGAAAATATTTAATTGTATTGAGTGTTTGGCAAGGTTAGTTAATGATACTAAAATTCATATATTTCACATTTTTAGTTATGGAAATTTATATATCAAAGAGTGATTGCCATGGTAAAAATATATGCCTTTCAATTCGGGGTTTTGTGGAGATACAATGCGAATTATATACTCACTATAGTAAACATATATAAGACTCGCTTTTACTCATTCATTTTAGTCATTTCCTAAACCCAAAATTTTAGAAATTTATCTCTTTCTCCTATAATGGCTGTGATAATGTATGTGTCTGATTTGAAACCATTCAAGTCAATGTGGAGACATTAGCAGATGTTGTAGTATGTGTTCTAAGATTATGGTGAATTAAGTGGAGGAGCAGGTAATCTATATTTATTTACATCTTTTGAAATTCATAACTGTTGGTTTATCTTCTTACCATTGATACTATTTAATAGGTGGCTTTTTGTTACAAACTTAGAAGGTGGTTCCAAATTTTTATTTCATACTGACATTCTAGAAATTCAGTTCTTTAAATCTCAATAATAATATTAATATCTTAGTTCTAATTTAATATGAGTAGTCTATATAAAAAAATCATTTTGCCTAATATATTGAACTTCTGTTATCGTGAGATTCCAATCATCAAATTCTGAAATCTCAAAGTTATTTCTAACTTATTTTAGTTTAAAGTTGTTTTTTATAATATGCTATTTCTATTAAGATCATTCTTTATATTATAAAAAGGGGTGAAATATGCATCATTTTTATAATGGAAATTGAGTTTTCTTATCGTTACATAGATTTCTCTAACGTCCATATATTTACTATATAAATAATTAGACAAGTGATTGATGTGATGTTACTGAAGAAATATACTTTTAGATAGACTGAATGGTAAGCAAAAAGCTAATAGGAAGAAATTGTAGTTGTTTTTACTTTGTACTTCATTTGTAATTTAACAGATTTTAGACTACTAACTTTAATCAACAGTTGTTTATGTTATTCGAATGGTTAAGTCTTCGAAGACCTTCCTTTTCAAAATATATGTTTCCAGTTTAGAGTAACATTAATCAAGATGGTTGTATAGACAGATGAAGTTAAACAACCAGATGCTTACTCATAGATCAAAATGATGGATCAAACCTAGAAAATAAAATGGGAAACTGACCTCTATCTCGGAAATCTTAGGTGTTTAAGGAAGGATGAAATTGATGGTTAGGTTTGTCGGAATCGAAGACGCAGTCGATGGATGAGGTTTTACATAAATTTAGACAGAGTCTAAAACAGTTCGGCGCGACTTTCTTCCAAGATTCCACGAAAGTCGAATTGAACATGGATGGAAGCTCCGTTGTAAAGGTACGATCTGTCATCGATTAGGAGGATGCTGATGTGGTGGATAGGAAGAGGAGGCCGTGTCTCAACAAGTTATCATTTTTTCTTCTTTCTTCGATTAGATGAAAACGGTAAGAGTAGGATAGAAGGTAGTTTTGTTTTTTTTCTTAATCGGTATGAGTAAACTGTTTTTTTTTTTTTTTTGTAATGGGTCACATATCAAACAAAACAAAATAATAGACGGTTCATTTATTATTATTGTATGTTGGGTTTGAAACATAAAACAGTCCAATTGTATTACATGTATTTTGTGTAATTTTTAATATCCACTTTTTAAATAACATAGGAAAAAGATAGAAATCTCAATATCCATTAAATCAAATTGTTTTACTTTATAAATTATATTAGATTTAAGGAAAAAAAATTTAATGAAATAAAAATAATTATTAGATATAAATTATATAAACTCAATAAAATTTATATTATTCAACTCAATAAAAACAAAATTTTAGGAGTATAAATACAACTTTTTATATTATGACTTACATAATGAAAGTTCAAAAAACACAAACAAAGTCACCAACATTGTTTGTACAAAAGATACAAATAAGAATAGATGTTTTTTTCTTCAACTATTATTTAGATTTCATTTGATTTTGCATTCGTTTATAAATTGTAAAATGAAATCATTGGTTCGACATCAAAAACAACAGTAAATGCATATAACATGAAATTAAACAAATAATAATATTTTTGGGTTTATCACCAAAAATTGAAAAATCACTCATTTTTACTTTTTTAACTACATAAAATAAAATTTAATATAAAATTAGAATGATAGTTAGATTTTAGAAGACTAAAACAAAAAAAAAAACAATGTAAAGCCGAACCAATGTCCAAATTAAATATAACTACTGTTTTTTTTATAAAAAATACAAAATTAATAATTTTACTCTGCGCAAGCGCGGATTACTACCTAGTGTTTTAGTACAGTATGTTACTTGTTTGTTGTCTATATCGTAGTATAGTGCCTTATATGACTCGTAAGTTATATTTGTAATAATCCACAAATGTAAAAAGATTTTCAAGCAAGAAACTAGAGAAAAATGGTTTTTAGTTCTTGTTAAGAAATTGACAGTTATTTAAAAAGAATAGTTTTCCCAGAATTTGGTGAAAACCACTTCTCAAAAAGTTTGATTGGATGAAAATTGGGTTTTGTGAAAACTAAACTAAAAACTAGAAACAATCATTCACCTTCCCAAAAAAAGTACAATTGTATTTTATTTTCAAGATCAAAACAATTAAGAGTATTTGCGGTGTACACACAAGAAAGATTGGCATATTAGTTCAATGCCCTATTTTTGTCTTGTAGTTATACTTCCACATGCTCTGATTACTATTGTACCCTTACACCAAATGAACTTTGTTTGTATTGATTACTTATTCTCTTGTTTCTTTTTTTCTATTCTGTCATCCATCTTCAAAAATAATAAATAATAATAATTAAGAAAAACGAAAATAATTATTTAAAAAAAATATTTTAACATTAAACTCTAAAGTCTAATCTTAGGTAAATTACAAACCTTTGGATAAATCTATAAAAAATTTAGTGTTTATGATTTACCCAAGGGTTTAGGGATTAGGATTAGAGTTTAGGGTTTAGTGTTTATGATTTACCCAAGGGTTTAGGTTTTATGATTAGAGTTTAGGGTTTAGTGTTTATGATTTACCCAAGGGTTTAGGGTTTAGTATTTATGATTTACCCAAGGGTTTAGGGTTTAGGATTAGAGTTTAGGGTTTAGTGTTTATGATTTACCCAAGGGTTTAGGGTTTAGGATTAGAGTTTAGGGTTTAGTGTTTATGATTTACCCAAGGGTTTATGTTTTAGGATTAGAGTTTAGGGTTTAGTGTTTATGATTTACCCAAGGGTTTAGGGTTTAGTATTTATGATTTACCCAAGGGTTTAGGGTTTAGGATTAGAGTTTAGGGTTTAGTGTTTATGATTTACCCAAGGATTTAGGGTTTAGGATTAGAGTTTAGGATTTAATGTTTATGATTTACCCAAGGGTTTAGGGTTTAGGATTAAAATTTAGGGTTTAGTGTTTTAGTGAAAAGAGAGAGAGAGAGAGAGGACAAAGGATTATTTGGTAAGGTTAGTTTGGTAATTGACAATTAAATCTTATCCCCACAATTATTTGGTTTGTGTATTTAGCTAATTATGTAGTTCTTATAGGATTTTCAACAAATTCACACAACAATTAATATCCATTTGTCCGAGTTTATAAAGTATAAACGTTGAATAGACCACATCTTATATCCTACTGACGCTTATGTATTGCATATTTCCCTATTGTCAATTCAAATTAAACAAATTGTGGAGAGAACTAAAAGAAAGATGAAGAAAAGAAAAACTCAAGTCCGGCTCCTAATGTCCAGAACGCAACCTTCGAAGAGAGGCCCGTCTCCGAGATGATCCTTTTACATCTGTACAACTCTCAAGTGTTTATTTACATAGGAACGCACATGTTTCATGCAGCAACTGTAGTAATCACATACCTCTTGTCAATCTTCCAGATGCAAGTAAAGCTTCTTTTGCCATTGATCTCCACTGTTCTGCACAAGAATAGTTAACTCCCATCCCAACACTGAGTCCTCTTAACAGTACTACAGTACGTAGTACAGAGAACAGTTCCTCCGGAAATGCCTATCACCAAAGAACATTATCAAGTTAGTGTAGTACTTTTTACTTTGTGAGCATCAATGTTGTTTACCTACCTCAACAGCTATCTTTTTAATTGAGGAGTCATCTGCGAAAGGTTGCAAAACTGTCTGACCAGCTGGCATCTTTGTATCAAAAAGTGTTTGTGCTAAACGTAGAAGTTCTTGCTGCTCGTTCTCACACTTGGCTACTGTATGCATACCAAGTTCCCTGAACATCCACAATAACTAAGGAATTATTCTGCCACACTAATTCAACCCGATGATTGTGACTATTTAAGCCTACGAAAATTGCAGGGACAAGGACTTATCGACCACAATCTTAGACATAAAATGTTTGCTTATTAATTCTAACCACAAAAATGGACCAACAACGTAGCTTCGAAACCGTTATCACATGCAGAAGTATCACATGTGGGTACTTTTATGGTATCAAATGTTTTCAACTTTTTCCCTGGTTCTTATATAAACCCTTGATCAAAAGGAAAAATATTTGTTAATGAGAAGAATAGTTTGGAGCCACAAAACTGATAATATGTTACAATCAAGATTACAGAGTTGCTTCAGAAGCGTAGAGAAGGTTTTAATGAGTTTTGAGTTACCTAAAGCTCTGTGCTATTCGTAAAGCACTGTTATCGGCCATGTCAATGACCAAATTCGCGAAACCAAGTCGCAAGTTGTCAGGGAGTTCCTTCACTTGACCGTAGTCCAACAGTGCAACCTGAAGATAAGAAAAAATATTACAACTCGAACATCTTTTACAGGAAAGCTCTGTCAATAGACACACAATAAGCAAATCAAGATAATATCTACAAGCAAGTAGAATATGACTTGCCTCTGGACCATTACAAATCAAGATATTTCCAGGATGTGGATCAGCATGAAAGAAACCACTTTTTAATATCATTTGCCCATATGAACGCGATAAACTGTTCAGTATATTCCTGGCAAGAGGAGATATAACATTATATTTCAAAATGCAGCTAATAAAATAGCAAAGAAAGAAAAAGGGAAAATGCTTTCTAGAAAATAATAGGTATCAAAGATTTTGGGCCAACGAAATATGGCACCATACTCTCTAAAGATGATGTAGGAGCTTACTGTTTTGCTGCCTCTGCAATTTTACCATGAGGATTTATCCCCCTTCTAGCCATCTCATCACCAAGGCTCAGGATTGGAATCCCATTTATGTATTCCATTACCAGAACCTTCCTGAGAGGATTACGAGATTGTTCATATGTTAAGCACTTGCTATCCAAAGTAAAAATGAAAAAAATAATCTTACATTGAGATACAAGAATGCTAATAGATGACAGAAACCCATGAATTCACAAAATGGCTTTATTAAGATAACCAATCACGTATATGATTTTTGGAAGTAACAACACTTACTTAGTCACCGTATCTCGCAAAACCCTTGGTACTATAACAGGAGACTTCTTGTTGTTCTCATATAGAAAATGTCGAATTCTCTCCATTGCATTTGCCTCTCTTTTGAAGTCAAATTCATAACCAATCTTGAAAACACACACAAACATAGATGTTCAATAATTTGGACAAAAGAAGTCTTATCAAGCTATGTTAACAATGATCCAGAATGATAAGTTACCTGCGTCTCCATTTCCTTTGTTATAGAGAACAGGTCAAATTTGATATCAGTTCTCTGCACGTATAAGGCGAATAGTTGCAAGTTTCTTATATCTGTCATCATCAACTTCTCGATGCCAGGATGTTGAACCTACACAAGTAGTATCAAATTAGAGTCTAAAGAAAAATGCTGGAAAATTTTAGTTGTCCCAAAGTCATGCTCACCTTTACAACAACATCCATCTTGTTACCCTTTACTCTTGCTTTGTGAACCTAACAAGAGAAATCAACGGATATGAATCACATATATAGTTCCCTATTTATTCCATCACCATCAACAAGCTTCAGATCCACTCAACCATGCTTATCTAATCAATACGTTTCCAAGAAAACATGTGATACCTGAGCAATAGAAGCAGAGCCAAGAGGCTTTTCATCAAATGTTTCGAAGATTTCATCAATGGTTTGGCCTAACTCCTTCTCCACAACACGTTGAACCGCATCGAATGGCGTCGCAGGAGCTTGATCACACAATGTGACAAGCTTTCTCACCCACGCAGCTGGAGCCATATCAGGTTTTGCTAAAAGTTGAGCAATCTATTCATAGAACCAAAAAAAAAGAGTCAAGATTGTAAAGCAATTGAAGCATCACAAGAAAACAATGTAAATTCTTTTTCTCATTAAATGCAATAAAGCCAAAACACAAACAACCAGTTGGCCTACTAAGAAGAAGAATCTGACAAAAAGTTTTAAGGGAGCACCTTAAGGAAGAATCCGCCAAGATCAGAACACATAAAGTAGATTTTGTCAGCGGCTTGCTCATGTTGGCTCTCCCACATTTGTTCCTGTTTCTTCGCATCTTTTACCAAACTAACTCGAAGTTGGCACACCTGAATCAAAATATAACAGAGAGAAGCCTAATTTCAGAATTATTAAAAAAAAAAAAGAGAGAGAGAAGAAAACGCTTTAGATTAATGATAAAAAGATGTAAAGAAATACCATCAAGAGAGACCTTGTAACCAGTGTAGATATTGGTAGCTCGAACCCAAAACTGAAAAGATCGTTGCCATGGACGAATGCTCTCGGAGATCTTCTCCTGAATCTCTTTGAAATCGAACCCATGCATTTTTTTCGCCAAGGATGGATTGTGTTTATCTCAATTTTTCTGAGGATGGTTTATAATCAAGGGACATATCAAGGGCGAAAGCTTGCAGGAAGCGATAGCCTAAAGGAGACCAATAGAGCACGATGAAGCGATCCTGGGAAAAAGAACTGAACAACGCTAAAGTTCCTTTCTGACTTATCCGAATACAGTCGGTTTCGTGAGGTAATTTTTCATTTTATAAAAATATAACAAAATCTTTTGAATATATAATTTACATTTTATTATTATATATTGTATAACTATATAATTTTATTATTTTAATTATTTTTATATAATATATTGTTGTAAATTTTTTTAAAAATATCATAGTTCTATTTTTTAGATAATGTATTTGTTGTGAGTTACAAAAATATTTGTTAACATTTCTGTATAAAAATATTTGTTAATATTTACATTATATTAAATATAATATAAAATATCATTAAATTATAAGCTATTTATATTCATTTCACATAGCATTATTATTTAATATAATATATAATATCATTAAATTATAAAATATACAAATTTTTATTTTTAATTAACATTAATATATATTATATATATATATTAATCACGAAATTAAATAATATATATTTTATAAAAATATTTAAACTTCTTGGTAAGATCCTGTTAGATATTTTCTCAACAGATTTGGTTATAAATGAAATTAAAATATAAATTTATAGTCAAATTGATTTATTACAAATATCTTATTTATTATTAAAATGTTTCTCCAGCAATATATATTTGATTGATTAATATAAATAATCAAATATGTCATAGTATTGAAATGGTCCAAGATGATTTTTGTGTAGTAGATATAAATGGTACTTCTCGTTTAATATAGAAAAACTAGGATAAGATTTGCGTAAGAATATATGTAATTAAAATAGAAAATTTTAGTATTGACAAATTTAAAATTTACATATGCTTGTTTTTATATGTATTTGAAATTTTAGAATTTTGTAACTTTTATATAATTATCTATATGTAGGATCAGAAACATATGTAATTAGCACTGTAGATTAACTCTTAGAATTTAATAAACATGTTTTCATATACCTTTTCACTTTTAGTGTTCCAGTGATAGAAAATAAACGGAGTGACTCGGCTTCATTGGTAAAGTATTAGCAAGTTCCCTAATATTTTTTTAAAAAACAGTTGGTAATATATTTGCATATACAATATATAAAGTTTCAAAACTAATTAAATATAATTTATTTATTTGTCTAATAATATTAGAAAATTTTATTTTTTACAAATTTTTTTAATAATTTTATAAAAATTAAGTTAAATTTTAAATTATTTTTAAAAACAATATTTTATGTTTTTTTTAAATATAAATAAACAATTTAAAATTAATTATGGTCATGATTTTACATAACCATAATGATTTAAAAAATTTTAAAAATAAAAAATTAACAAATTTAAAATTAAATCAGTATTTTATCATGATTTAACAATTTAAAAATTAGTTATGGTTATAAGAAGTTTACTTTCACGTTCCATTCATATTTATCTTCAATTTTTTCTCTTGTTGTGTTTTTTTTATTTTAGTTATTATTTGATATAAATATTTATTTTGAAGTTTATTCTCATTTCGTTTGTCTGATTTGACTTGGGATTTAGAAAATACTTAAGATTTAAAAAAATCAAAGAGATACATACTTAGGTTAAGATCTACCCTTTATGCACAATAAGTATTTTATATTTTTTTTTCTGCATATTATAAAATAATAAATATATATATTAAATAACTAAGAAATCTGTTACTATTATGTAATAAATTGGTGTATGCATATAATTTAACTATCACTTTTGTTTATTCGCAATTAGGGTAAATAAATCAAAATAAACAATCTATATTGTATATGATATATAATTAAATTTAAATGATATAAACATAGTAATATAGCACTCTTTTTAGGATGGATATTTATTAAATAAGGTTTCTACTCATATGATTTTATGATTAATTGCATATTTGTGTAACAAAACTTTACACCAACGATTTTTTTTTAAATGTGAGATGTTTAATAGTTTTAATAATTTATAATCAGCTAAAAAAAACAATGACATATTTCAAAATTAAAATATTAACTTTTCAATATATGTTCAATGCAAATATCAAAATATAAGTATGTATTTTCATACAATGTATAATTTAATTTAAACAATATGAAATATATATACTAAATTTTTTTATTCATATAGTCTTATAATCATTATATTTTAATATAGAAAAAATTAAAACCTTGATCCTAAAACTTAGTTTATGTGAGACTTTTAACCGTTTTAGTAATTTATACTCATTTTGAAAAATTCGAAATACAACATACACAAAAAAAAATTAGATTTTTATTATATGATTAATGTAATTCTGTAATTTATTTTAATAATAACGAAATAAACAAAATGAGAAAAGTATACAAATTGTTATCAAATATTTATTGTTTAAAATCATTAATTTCCATATATATATTTTAATCATATTAGGTAATTCCGTAGGTTTTATTTAAGGAAAGCATACAAAACAATAAATATTTGATATATGCGACCAGCCTACGAAATATTATATTGCTAGAGAGTATAATTTTTAGACTATACATTATATTACATGCTCTAGAATCCTTCTAAATTGAAATAGAAGACAAAGAGATATGTCACATAGGATTGGAATTATTTTTAATTATTACAAACTTAAAGTTACAACTTTTTAAATGATTCTATTTTAATATATAGGGGATATTTTTCTATACCATATGCGACTGTATTTTTTTAATTATATTTTTAAAAAAAATATGATAATCGTTTGTAGAAATCGTGTATTAGAACGTAGATATCAGGATTGGGAATATCTTATGCATTTTTCAACCACACCAACTATGAGATTTCAAGGAAATCATTAGTCATAATGAAAAGAAAAGAGGTAGACAAAGGTTTGATATGTTAACTTAAAAGAGGGCTATTTGAGAGAATTGTCCTAACATTCATTGGGAATATGTTATTATGGATTAGAAAAAGGGTAGGAAGAACAACTCTGAGATGCAGATTAGATATTAACAAAACGTATAATAGGATGGAGAGTTCGTTCATTAAAACAGTTATGCAAAAATAAGATTCTCAGAAACTTGGATTGAATGGATAATGCGGTGTATCACTTTGGTTAAGTGCAGGGTATGTTGGGGTAAAAATCGGTTACGACAGAATCAACGACAAACACTTTTCGCAAAGTTAAAAATAGGTTTTAGAAATACGAAAATGCTTCGAGAAGAAATCTAAAGACTTTCCGAACAAAGGAATTCCGTAAACTTAACAATCGTCATCTTGGAAATCATCGGAAGACCGAATAAAACGCGATTGTCCTAATTGGCCAAATTAGCAAAACAAGGCCGTAACGTCCAAACTCCCCGAAATGGTAAAGCTGTTATTAAGTTCGAAAACAATAACCTCAAGATCAAAATCTATGATTATTTTTCCTTCTATTCTTCGAGAGGATCTCGGGTCGAGAAAACGAGAAACGATCAAAACCGAACAACTGACCAGTTCGCCAACATGCGAGCTGGCCGTGCTTGACCAGCTCGCCTGTTGGCGAGCTGAACCAACCGGTCCAGCTCGCCAACAGGTGAGCTGGCCATCTCTGACCAGCTCACCTGTTGGCGAACTGAACCGTCCAGTCCAGCTCGCCAACCGTCCAGTCCAGCTCGTCTGTTGGCGATCTGAACCACACCATCCTTGCCCCTTGATTCGATCGTACTCTGAACCGTGATCGGAACATCTCTCGTTTTGTCTCGATCCACCTTACCGTTGGAGTTTTATGATAAAAACCGTGAAAGGTTTGTTTTCCCGTAAAAGCTCGAGTAAATCGTATAAAACGGCAACGGTTAAACAAAACACCGAACATTGCCAAACCATACGATTAACTCGAGATATTTAATAAAAAACCGCTAAAGACTTGTTTTCTTGGAAAACCTCGAGTAAATTGTATAAAACAGCAACGGTTAAACAAAACACCGAACATTTCCAAACTATACGATTAACTCGAGATGCTTTATAAAAACAGCATCGTATCAGGAAACGATATCATCTAAAGTCGTAAAATGGCTAAATTGAAAAACGGCTTTGAAAGTCCTAAAACGCGATAAAAGCCCACTCACAACCTTAGACAAGATCCAGCCCAAAGAAATGATGACGGCTTACCCATTATTCGCAGGAGTGGGAAAATGTCAAGTTTGAAGATAAAATAGCAGTTTTCTGAAGAAAAATAGAAAGATCGAGAGAAATGAAAGATTTCAGATAAGCGCAAATCGGGGCGGAAAAGGAATGACCAACTACCTAGAGAAGGAGTATATAAGCAGATGGTCGAGGACAAGAAGGGGGTACACGATATTCAGAGCTCTCATCTCACCGAAAAACTTAGCACTTAGAGCATTTAGGAAATTTTTCCGTTTTTGTTATCGAGCTGCGTCTCAACTAGGGTTTTAGTCTTAGGTTGCTAGAACTAGGAAACTCGCTGTCAGATCTTGTGGCCAAGGCTTTTACCTCGTTGTACCATTCTTACGTTAAATCGGAATAAGAAACCTTTTTGCTCTCTTTTCGATTCTCATATTATTTTACTTTCTTTCTCGTATTCTGATTGCTTGCGTGTGGTTAAGCAGATATCCGGGACCTCTAGGAAATTAAGGTTGTCCCTAAGTTCCTTTTTTTACGGAAATCGACGGTATGAATTTCGGTTCCTACAGCTTTGCGCTACAAGGAGGGGGGGGGGTACAAATCTATCTAACTCTCAGACCGCATTACGCTCAATCAATTACAATGACAGAAGAACAACCAACTCGTGAAAACGAAAACGTTGAAACTCTAAATCCAGACGCGACCACATTTAACGCTGCGGCTAACGCTGCGTCGCTGCATGAGGTACTCTCCGCTTATCAAAGGAAGACGAACGAGCAGGATAAGCTAATCAGATCTCTCGCGAAACAAGTCGAAAATCTAACCGCGAAGACCAAAGCTATCCGGCCACGCGGAACCACAAGAATCCACGGAAGAAGACTCGATATCGCGACTCCTATGGACCATCCCAGAACCAAACAGTGTAATCAACCGGGGAAAACCTCCGAAAAGATAACCCTGACGCGACACAAAAGGACTCAAAAAATATCCTTCTCGCGAACAAGAGGCCAAGGACGAAAGTGTCGAACGGGTTAATCTGGAAACAAGCAACCAATCCGATCCGTCGGAGGAAGGCGCTGACGTTCATTCAGGAGGAGGAAAGATAACAGTCCTCAGCACGAATCTTCTCTCGAACACTCTCCCACCGAGGACGAGGAGAAGCTGTATTGCATGGAACACACAAAAACGGCCGAGGAACGATCTCAGGTTACTCACAGCAAACGCCGACGCGGTCGGAAAACTGCTGGCGACCCAATTGAGATTCACGATCTCCGCGATTATATCACTAAAACGGCTGCAGCAGTAAAAGCAGCGAAGTCTCGAATTCCCCATGCCGCTAGCGGCGCGTCTGAAATAGATCGATTGCTGTCACCAGTCGCGGACGGACTGTTTGTTGTTTTTTTTGAGAGGAACGGTTTTCCGAACATGGGCGACGTCTCGCTATATTCATAATTTCGTTTTTTTCTTTCGATACGTTTGCTGAAAAAGTTTTAGAAATTTTGAGTTTGAAATTTTGGGAGTATACGAGTATACGTATACTCACCTACCCCCCCCCCCTTTAACGAGGGGGGACGGCTGGTCTTGTCTTTCGACAAGATGCCTACGTACCCTTTAAGGGGATCAAGCCGTCTCGTAGTTCAGTGTTTTGCGGGCGCGTTTCCTAGTGTTAGTATTTTTTGAGGTGCATTGCAAGCTTGCGATTTCGTATGCCCCAGGCCGGACCACCTTTATGATCATGTATGGTCTTTCCCAGTTGGCTCCCAATTTCCCGGCATTTCGTTCTGCGCTATTTTGGAAGACTTTTCGTAAGACTAATTCGCCTTCATGAAATCTGCGACCGCGTACGTTCGCGTTATAGTACTTTGCGGCCACTTCATGATAGTTTTGAATTCGGGCGAGTGCCTGATCCCGTTGTTCGTTAATCAGATCGAGTTCGTCGAGAAGCATTAGGTTGTTTGATTCTTCCCTTTCTGGGAGCAACCTTCTGCTTACTCCTGGAAATTCGACTTCTGCGGGGATCATGCATTCTGTTCCGTATACGAGGGAAAAAGGAGTTTCGCCCGTTGCTCGCCTCAGGGGTCATGTAGTGCGACCATAAAACTCCCTCGAGCTCTTCAGCCCAGTTGTCCTTTTTGGCGTCTAGGCGTTTTTTGAGGCTGTCGAGGATAGTTTTATTAATGGTCTCGGCTTGTCCGTTGCCTTGAGGATATCTTGGAGTCGATTTGGTCAATCGTATTTTCAATTTTTCGCAGAAACTTCGAATCTGGTCGAAATAAATTGAGACCCGTTGTCCGTCACGATTTCGTATGGGACTCCATGTCTGTAGACTATGTTCTTCTATACGAAACTCTCTACTTGGGCGACTTTGATGCTTGCATAAGAGTCGGATTCGACCCATTTAGAGAAGAAGTCGGTCAGGACCAAAAGGAACACTACAAGAAAACGTGGGCATAACGACCACACATTTAGAGGTTATCTGGTTGTAAATGGCCTTTTACAACCACATAACAACGAAAAGCGTTTAGTCGTTATTAGCCCGTCGTAATTCACTTTTGGTCGTAACGTAGACTTAAATATTACGACTAAAATTTTTGGTCGTAATACAGATGTAAAACAGGTAGTCGTACCCTAGATGTGGATTTGACGTACAGTTACGTCCACATAGTTAGACGTTAACTGGTCGTAAACCCTAGTCGTAAAGTAGAAGTCAAGTTCGACGTAAACCAGTATTTAAATCAAGGTAAAATGTACGACCACATAACCTCAACTCTTGAACCATAGACACAACTTGGTCGTAAAAAGTACGACTAGATAACTTCAGTTTGATTTAATTAATACGACCACTTCACCTCTAGAAATATAATAAAATTTCACCTTTTAAAATTCACAAATTTAAAATTTTTAATTTACGAAATTTAATATTTAATTAAAAATCCTTTAGTTTCGAAAATAAACTTAACTTAATATATCCAAAACATAATAAAAATATATATTTAAATTACATAAGAAAACTAATTAATTATTAAGATTAATGTCTGCGAAAAACTGGGAGCTATGTTCATCGCCTCCTCGCTCCGCATTTGCTCGCTCTTCTGGAGTTAGGTCGGGGTAGATCGTTGAACGTCGAGGTCTCCACATTTCCGCAAGGGCTGGGTTTGTTTCCGCCATAATATCAAACATCTCCGCCATGGCCCTAATGTGGTTTCTGTTGAACTCGTTGTCCGTCCGGAGGGTCGAAATGACTTGGTTGGCGGTTGTCAAAACGGTCCGGAGCTTCTGAGTTTCGTCTTGCTGTCTTGCAGCGTATTCAGCTCTAGCCCTCGGGACATCATTCACTGTACCGATCCCGATCATCCGTCCCCTCTTCTTCAAGATAACCTTCATTTAAAATAATTTAAATTAATTAAATTAGTTAGTATATACATAACTAATTATAAAATCGAATAATAATTAGTTACCTTCTCAAAAATTTTGTCTTGTTCAACGATGGATAACTGAACGGGTTCCCCTTGTTCCACCGTCAACTGGGTCTGGAATTCCTGAATCTGCTCCTCAACATCGTTGTAGATCTTTTCTGCTCGAGGATCTACAAACGTCCCGTCAGAACGCTGATGGGTCAACTTGTCAAGTCGGGCAAGAGACGGTGGTGCTCCTTCCACTGCAGCCTACAGAACAACATAATTAAATATATTAATTTAATTAATTAATATATCAATAAACAATTTAATTATTAAAAAGCTAAAAACAAATTAATTTTTTTTTGAAAAAACTTAAAATTTTAGCTAGTACTTACAATTTCTAGAGCTTTCCCTGCGTGAGAAGTCTGTCCAGAAGTGTGGGGCACAACGACCAAATTACCCTCAGCATCAAGCGCCATTCGGTTGTTGGAGCAACGGGCCGCATTTTTAACTGACTTAGGCAGTTTCCAATAAGCCGTCAAGCCATTCCAAATGTAATCGCTGATGTAGGTCGGTGTACATTTTCTGACATTGGGATCAAACCTCTACTTATCCTTCCAATCGCCCATAATATTCTTAAGGCGTTCTTGCGCCTTCACGTAAAACCCATCCTTCACCTTCTCATTGACCGCAATAGACCAGTTCAATTTTTGCTGCGAAAATAATTAAAATGAGAAATTATTAAATAATTAAATGAAATTAAAAAGTGAAATAAATTAATTTAATTAAGAAAGAAAATAACTTACCGCAAAACATTTGAACCAAGTCCTCCGAACGTGGTCCGGTGTAAGGGACCAGTTCAGATGAGGCTCCCGGAAGTTCGAGCTTATGATGTTTGCGACGCTCCGTCCCAAGGGATTGTCTGTTGGAAACCTACAAAAAATTGAAAATTCATTAATTTAGATGGAAATATATAATTAAAATTTTATATATATGGAAAAAAATCATAATTAAATTATCAGAGAGTGTTTGGTGGTCGATATGGATCGATGATAGGTAAACCTTCTCGTCCCGGCATTTGGAGAAGATCTTCCACCGTGTATCTAGCGTAGGGAGCATCCGGTGGCACAAGCAAATCCGGATGGACACCCGGAGGAGGAGGAGGAGCAGCTTCATGGACTGGAGGAGGGACATGATGCTGCTGCTGCTGATGCTGCTGCTGCTGATGATCATGATGCTGCTGCAGATGATGATCATGATACTGCTGATGATTATCCTGCGGCGGATAGTAGGGAGGCACGTCAAACTGAAGAGGCTGCTGCGGTGGCACAAACGGAGGAGGAGGCACATAAGATGGTTGAGTGCCTTGGGCCGCGGTCTCAGGGACGACAAACTCCCGGGCTGTGCCAGAGCTGGTAGCTGATGGATCCGACGACGACGAAACGAGAAATGTGTCGCTGTAAGAAGCAGTTTGGCTTCTCGCTGCGTGATTTCTTAATCTCTTTCTCCCGGCCATATCTACAAATACAAATAAAAATTATGATTAGAAACAATTAATTCCAAAATAATTTTAAAAGAAATTAAATACTAATTATCTAATATAAATAATATAATCCCGTGCTAAACCAATTCCGAACCTAATCTAATTACCACCTAATTATACGAACCACCTAAATAATTCCTAAATAATTTTAAAAGTAATTAAATACTAATTATCTAATATAATCTAATCCCGTACTAAACCAATTCCAAACCTAATCTAATTACCACCCAAACTAACCACCTAAACTAAAACTAAAACCGAAAAAAACATACCTGAAGAGAGGGAAAATGGTGGCTAGTGAGAGAGTATGGTGAACGACGAAGTGAGCTCTGCTCGACGAGTTTATATAGGGATTTACCTTTGGTCGTAATGTGGTCGTACATTACTTCTAGTTTACGACCAAAGTCATTTTACCACCAATTAGGGACCACGTATAACGACCAATCAGCATTCATCAGTGACGACATTACGACCAATTAGATTCTATAAAACTTTACGACCACTTAGAGTCCAATCTTTACTTCCACTTTACGACCAATAAGAATCTACAAAATTTTACGACCACTTCTGGACCAAATTTTACTTCTACATTACGACCAACCAAGGTCAACTTTAACCATTACATCCCATTTACCACCAAAAGAAAGTCATGAAAAAAAATATTCCTAAGACATGTATAAATAACTTAGGCAAAGCTTCTATAGAAATATTTCAAATCTATGGAAGCATTTGTCTAAGTTATTTTTACAAATATCTTAGGCAAAAACTAAACTATATGTTTTTTAACAAAGAAAGAGATGTTTTTTTGTGTTTTGATGTCCAATTTCGAATGGGACAATATATTTATAGGGAATGTTTACGACCAAAAGGGGACCAGTATTTAAAATATATATTTGTTACGACCAGCAAGGGACCAAACAAGTTTTACGACCAGAGAGGGACCAGCATGTACGACCAAAAGGGGACCAGTATTTAAAATATATATATATATATATATATATATTACGACCAGCAAGGGACCAACCAAGCTTTACGACCAGAGAGGGACCAATTTGTACGACCAAAAAGGGACCAATATTTACGACCAAAAAGGGACTACAGTTGTCTTATACCCTATTTCTGAAACCCGAAACCCCAAACCCCAAACTTCAAACTTTAAACTTCATAAGTATATCATTTTAAAACTCTAAACCTCAATATATCAGAAAATTCTTAATTAATATTAAAAAATATTAAAACTCTAAAAGTATTAATACAAAACTTCAAAAACATTAATACAATACTAAGTACATATATATGTTATTACTCGTCGTCATCTTCTGAACCATCGTCTATTTCATCATTTTCTTCAAATTCATCTTCATTGCTTTCATCCGCTAAATCATTTGGAGGATCTTCATATCCTAGGTTTTGAGGATCAACAAGTAAAATTTCATCAATAGGTTGTTCAGGCACTGCCACTTTGTTAACGGCATCTCCTTGCAAAGGCGGTTGTTCATCACTCACTACACGACCCTGAGGTGTAACTTTAATAGTGACTAACCAGGATATTCCCGATTGTCTAATCCGCGGATATGGAATAAAACAAACTTGGGCTGCTTGAGCTGCCAAGATGTAGGGCTCAAATTTGTTGTACCTCCGTCTTGAATTGATATCCACAACTCCAAACTTGTTATACCAAATACCCCTATTAACCGTCGGGTCGAACCAATCACATTTGAAGAGGACACATTTCATCTTCACTAAACCAGGGAATTCCATATTGGTGTCAAAATCGGTCACAACGGAATCAATGGCAAAAAGTCTCCGCAAAAATATAAAAGAAATCATTTTATAAAACTCGAAGAATCGTTTTATAAAACTCGAAGAATCGTTTTATAAAACTCGAGAATTGTTTTATAAAACTCGAGAATCGTTTTATAAAACTCGAAGAATCGTTTTATAAAACTCGAGAATCATTTTATAAAACTCGAAGAATCGTTTTATAGAACTCGAAGAATCGTTTTATAAAACTCGAGAATCATTTTATAAAACTCGAAGAATCGTTTTATAAAACTCAAAGAATCGTTTTATACAACTCGAAGAATCCTTTTATAAGACTCGAGAATCGTTTTATAAAACTCGAAGAATCGTTTTATAAAACTCGAGATTCATTTTATCAAACTCGAAGAATCGTTTTATAGAACTCGAGAATCGTTTTATAAAACTCAAAGAATCGTTTTATAAAACTCGAGAATCATTTTATAAAACTCGGAGAATCGTCTTATAAAACTCGAGAATCATTTTATAAAACTCGGAGAATCGTCTTATAAAAGTCGAGAATCGTTTTATAAAACTCGAAGAATCGTTTTATAAAATTAGAAGAATCATTTTATAAGAATCAAGGATCATTTTATAAAACTCGAAGAATCGTTTTATAAAACTCGACATTCGTTTTATAAAACTCGAAGAATCGTTTTATAAAACTCGAAGAATCTTTTTATAAAACTTAAGAATCGTTTTATAAAACTCGAGAATCGTTTTATAAAACTCGAAGAATCGTTTTATAAAACTCGAAGAATCGTTTTACAAAACCGCGAAAAACCGAAACTGCCATAAAACGTGAACTAGCTTCGTCCCGGCTATTTCGCCCAACGTCGAACTAGCCTCGTCCCGGCTAGATCGTCGTTGGGCGAACTAAGGGGCGCTGACTTTGCCTCACAGGTTTTTACCGCCTAGTTCGCCATAAGGCGACTTGGCCAAGCTGAACTAGCTCGCCGTACGTCGAGCCGACCATCCCGAGCCTCGATCTCCCACATCCTTGATTCAAGGCATACATCCTTCGACACGATCATATTCCGAATCAAGGTCGAAATGTCTCCCGTTTCGTCTCGATCCGTCCTATAGTTCGAGTTTTACAATAAAAACCGTAAAACTTTGTTTTCTCGAAAAGAACTCGAGGAAGTCTTATAAAACGGCAAAGGTTAAACGAAACACCAAACATTGCCTAAACTATACGATTTATTCGATATTTTTCGTTAAAATCATAAAAACGTGTTTTTAATAAAAACGTCGAGAAAATCGTAAAAAACGGCAACGGATAACCAAAAAACGAACGTAGCTAAACTTTACGATTAACTCGGGGAATTTACTAAAAACGGCATCAGACCAGGAAACGATCTCGTATACAGTCGTAAAACGGATTTATCGCAAAACGGCTCGGAAAGTCAGAAAACGCGATAAAAGCCACTCGCGACTTTAAACGAACTTTAACCCGAAGATACGACGACGTTTTGGCGATTTACTCACAGAAAGAAGATAAATGTCAAACTTGAAGATAAATGTCAAGTTTGAGGATAAATAGAAGATTTCCGCGGGAAAAAGGAAAGATAGAGATAAATGGAAGATTCCCATTAAACTCGAATCTAGGCGAAATGGAAAGACTAAACCGCCTAGGAAAGTAGTATATAAGCAAGAGGACGAAATCCAGAGCTATCATCTGAGACTTTTACAACTTTTCTAGACTTTGAATTTTCCGCATTTAGAAACTTAGGCTTTTTCTTGACAAGTTCAGTTTCTATCACTGGCGCTTAATTACTAGACGAACTCGCCCAGGCAGTTCGATCTCTGGTCCAGCTCTACCAACTGAACTACGTTTGACTTGATCCTCGAAAGGGGTACGTAGGCAGCCTTTCGTAAGGTTCAATCTGAAATCAATCAAACCTTTTTTCCTATCTTTTTTCGTCTTTTGTTATCAACTGGCGACTCGACTAGATCTAGGGTTTTATGTTTGTAACTCGCTGATGGCCCCTGCGGCCAAAGCCTTTGTAATTCCTTGTAATGATCGCAAAGTTCTTACGCGAATCGGAAATGAAGATCGACTTTCTTTATGAATTCGTTTTCTTGTGTTTTTCATATTTTTCCGCATTTATTTGGTTACTTGTCGTTGGCTTTCGCAGAGATCCGGTTCCTCTGGAAAATTAGGGTTTTCCTAAGTTTCTTTATTTAACCGAAATCGACAAGTGTGAATTTCGCTTCCCACAGTTTGGCGCTAGAAGGAGGGGGGGGGGTTGGATTACTCTTACTCATAGCCGCAAAACACTTGATCAAAACGATGTCTCGATGTATGAAAGACGAAGTGGCAACTCGCAAAAAGACGCTGGTAAAACAACTCCAACAGTGACTGCTCCTATAGCCAACGCTCACACAAACGCTGTAGTACTCAACAAAATCGAAAACCTAATCGCGACTCTTTGCCACGGGAAGAGCAACAAAACAAGCTCACGATTTCTATCTCAGATCACTAAGGGCAACGATAAAATCTATCAAACCCCATAGTGTTTTTCTTATTTCCGTGTTGGACAAATCTCACGTGTTAAGCAAAAGATGTTTTCCGAGAACGTTTCGGAAAAATAAAACTTGCTCTCCCAGAAACCGCGGAACAAACCATAAGTTACTCGCGAAATAAATCCAAGGATACTCGCGGAAAACCATATGCTGTTCGCGGAAAAATCCTTAGGTAACTCACGGAAAACCGTAGGTTATTCGCGGCAAAACCCTAGGATGTTTGCGGAAAAACCCTAGGTTACTCGCGGATAAAGCCCTAGTTACTCGCAGAGAAAGCTCTAGGTTACTCACGGAAAAACCCTAGGTTATTCGCGACAAAACCCTAGGATACTCGCGGAAGAACCGTTGGCTACTCGCAGAATCGGGCAATACTGTCCAGCCGAAAAGACGGTGAGTTGGCCAAGCAACCTAGCTTGCCATCTTGGCGAGCTGACCGGCTTTCCACCTCGTCCCAGAGGAACTGAATTTTCCCCGAGGGTCCGCACAATCCAACTCATAGCTATTGTGAGCCGGACCGTACTCTTAACAATAACCGCACTGCTTTTCGTTTCGTCTCAATCAAAGTTTTCGTTGAGGTTTTACAACGAAAACAAGATAGCTTGATGAATCGGGACTGTGCTCGCCGACTCACCATTAGGCAAGTTGGACAAACTCGACGGATCAAAACATCTCCATATCGAATCTTGATCGAGACGCTTTTCGTTTCGTCTCAATCGGACTTTCCGTTGAGATTCTACGACGAAAACAAGTCAACTCGACGAATCGAGATTACCCGTGCCAAGCGTCTTAGCTCGCCGAACGTAGAGCTAGCTAGCTCGCCATACAGCAATCTGAACCAAGCGCATAGCTCGCCCAAGAGACGCTGACTTCGCCCCAAGGGTAATTACCATCCAGATCTCCACACGGCGAGCTGAAAGGGTTCACCCGACTTGCCCTACGTCGAGCTGAAACAATCCTCGAGTTTCTCTCTCGAGTCTTGATCGAGCTGATTCTCGTTTCGTCTCAATCAGAATTTCCATCGGGATTTTACGACAAAACCGCAAAGACTTGTTTCTTCGTATAAGTACGAATCAATCGTCTAAAACGGCAACGGTTGACTTAACACCAAAGTTGCCTAAACTATACGAGAAATCTGAACTCTCTAAACCCAATCCGGGTTTACGAAACTCTGCCACGCTAAGTCGAAAACATCCAATCATAAACAAGTGATTGATTTTTCCGATATACGAAGCGCACCTAGTCGGCCAAATAAAACCAGCAATACGAAGAAACAAGAACATGAGCTCCGATGGTTAAGTCTTCTCCCCGCTCCGATACTCTTGCCGGTAATTCGTCGAAGACCGGTAAGTCAAAAGACGAAGAACGAAGAATAGACGATCCCAAATCATTGATGAAACTAAGGTATGTCGGATTTGAAAATTTTATTAGACTTCTAATTTCTCGTAGGTAAGAAACGGAAACGTCTTGTAAACTGCTGTGAAACCTAGAGAACTTAGAATTTCGAGGATAGTCTAGCATGCTAAGTCGTAAGCAATTTTTGTCTATCTCGATTTGTTGTTTGTTGGTGTCGAAAACCGTACTCTCGAAATCAACGTCTGCGATAGCTTCTGTAAAAGGGAGATCATTAGTTTCCGCAAAAGTGATTTTATAAAACTTAGAATCATTTTATAAAACTCGAGAATCGTTTTATAAAACTCGAGAATCGTTTTATAAAACTCGAGAATCGTTTTATAAAACTCGAGAATCGTTTTATAGAACTCGAGAATCGTTTTATAAAACTCGAGAATCATTTTATAAACTCGAGAATCGTTTTATAAAACTCGAGAATCGTTTTATAAAACTCGAGAATCGTTTTATAAAACTCGAGAATCGTTTTATAAAACTCGAGAATCGTTTTATAAAATTCGAGAATCGTTTTATAAAACTCGAGAATCGTTTTATAAAACTCGAGAATCGTTTTATAAAACTCGAGAATCTTTTTATAAAACTCGAGAATCGTTTTATAAAACTCGAGAACCGTTTTATAAAACTCGAGAATCGTTTTATAAAACTCGAGAACCGTTTTATAAAACTCGAGAATCGTTTTATAAAACTCGAGAATCGTTTTATAAAACTCGAGAATCATTTTACAAAATCGCAAAAAAACCAAAAAAGCCGTAAACGCGAACTAGTCACGACTAGTTCGCCCATCGGCGATCTAAGCCGGTCCCGGCTTAGATCGCCGATGGGCGAACTAAGGACACTCCTTTAGAACGCCCATCGGCGATCTAAGCCGGTCCCGGCTTAGATCGCCGATGGGCCAACTAAGGACCCTCCTCTAGTACGCCCATCGGCGATCTAAGCCGGTCCCGGCTTAGATCGCCGATGGGCGAACTAAGGACACTCCTTTAGTACGCCCATCGGCGATCTAAGCCGGTCCCGGCTTAGATCGCCGATGGGCGAACTAAGGACACTCCTCTAAAAAACTTCCCGGACACTCCGCGTCTCGATTTCCCGCATTCCCGATTCGAAACTTACGTCTTTCGACAAGGTCGTGTTCTGAACCACGGCCGAAATATCTCTCGTTCCATCTCAATCCGACTTACCGTTCGAGTTTTACGATAAAAACCGTAAAACTTCGTTTTCTCGGAAAGAATTCGAGGAATGGTATAAAACGGCAACGGTTAAACGAAACACCAAACATTGCCTAAACTATACGATTTATTCGAGATTTCTCGACGAAATCATAAAAAAACGCGCTTTTAATAAAAAACGCCGAGTAAGTCATAAAAAACGTGTTTTTAATAAAAAGTCGAGTAAATCGTAAAACTTTGCGATTAACTCGAGAAATTTATTAAAACGACGTCAGATCAGGAAACGATCCCGTAAAAAGTCGGAAAACGGTTTTTATCGCAAAACGGCCCGGAAGGACCTAAAACGCAATAAAA
>CAKOAT010110377.1:0-47579 GCA_932364175.1 Eruca vesicaria subsp. sativa
GCTGTTTTGTCAGGTCCCTACGAAAGAATCCAGACTTGTTCTCCGTGACCTCTTTCTCGTGACCTCTTCCTCGAGATCAGCTCCCTTCCTTAGGTGAGCTGTATTCTTCTTCACGGTATTAACCCATATCCGGCCCATTATTGGGCTTGGTTTAACTAATTCGCTAACTTCAGCTGACGGGCCATATTTGGGCCCAACATTTGTCATCATTGTGGTGTTGTTGGGCACATTAGGCCAAGGTGTTTCAAGTTGTTGAGGGAGAAGAATCAGATGAAACAAGTTTATGGTAGGAGGGGTCATGGTCCTATATGTTATTCTTGTGGAGTTCAAGGGCATATTCGAGGTGATTGTTACATGTCTGTTTATGGAGCTAATGATGGAAGATTTGGGCTCAGGAATACGTGGTCTAAGAGATTTGATCATTATGGAGATGGTGGTATGGGATTGTATCCTCACTTTGGCGGATATTCATCTTCTTATTAGTTTTTGACCATAATGTGACTCATAGGGGGAGATTGAAGACGTGCTTTTCTATCCAGAGGTGATGAGTGCACATGCATAATCAAAAAGGGGGAGATTGAAGATGTATATTCTGTGTTAGTTCGTGAAGTACTACAAGAGGTAGTACATGCGTGTATCATGAAGTTGGGATAAGTTGGAGTTCGTGTTTTATGATGTCCGTGGGCTTGTTAAGCTTGGAGAAGAGATAATATATTTACTGGAATATTTACATTAAGTGTAAATGATATTTTACTTGAAGAGGAAAATACAGGAGAGTTATTCCTTAAGAGAAAAAGGAAAGTTGCTTAAGTTGTTTTTGGAAGAACTTGAGGAGCAAGTTCTAGGTATCTATACAAGGAGGACGTGCCTCCATGGAGAAAGGTGTCTCTGCTAACAATAAGAAAAGTTGAGAGATCGTTTTGGTGTTGCTTGTGTGATCAAGCCTTTGGTGTCATTGGTGTGCGTTAGTTGCTGACGTAGTCGTTGACGTACTTCCGGATTTCTGGAAGATTGAAGCCTAGACTCAGAGGGAGTTTAGCTTGGGGTTTGAAGGATCCTGATAAACACAAGTCTAGACTCTAGAGTGAGTTTTAGGTTAGGATTGGTCTAATCCTAAAGGATTCTTGTAATAGAAAAGATTGGTGTAAGACTCTCTTGTTCTAGTGAATTCGAAAAGAGAAACTTGTGTCTTTTACTTTCTTCTATTTATTTTCTGGTCTCGCTAAATCAACCGTATCATCTGACACTATAAACACACTTGTTTTATATATTTATTAGTCGTCTTAGTGCATCTATTTAGGCTTATTTTACCCGTTAACTTTGATTAGATTCTACCAACAAAATCTAGATATCCATAAGTCTTTGGAGTAAATTAAATCTTAAAAATTAATTTATGTTAAAAACAAAACAAATCATAAGTACTAATTTTTTTAGAAACGGGCACACATTAAGCTTCTGATCGAATATTTCAGATTTTGATATATGGTACCAGAGTCTAGTATTGCTCGGGTAATTTTATATAACAGCAGGGTTCAGATATTTAAATTTTGATAATTAAAATTTAAATTCTCTTTTGTTCAAGTTTCTTGTACTTAAAATTTTACTATTAATTTAATTCATTTTCTAGTTTTTAATAGATTGGACGATTTATAAGTTTGAATATAAAAAAGATTAATCTAGTTGTTTAAGATTTTAGATGCAACTTTTGTTAATACATGACATAAAAAGCTTGACATACATTTAACGTAAGTAGCAAATTACTTTTTCTGTAAATTATATGTATATTATTTAATCTTGAGTCATGTGTAACATCAATATAAATGAGACAAGTAAACTTATAATATAAGGTTGGTATGCATATGTTCTGTTACCTTCAGATATTCATTCAGGTTCGTATATCCAATATCTTCTAACTTAATATCCATTCGAGTATTTTTCCACTTTGATTTGGATTTTGGTTTAGGATTGTTGAGTCAAGTCGGGGTACACGTTCAAATATCGGATAAAATGCCTAGCCCTAGAGACAAATATTTGCTTTGTTCTGACTTGTATACAACCAAGTTTATATCTACAATTAAATATAGAGTTTCAAAAGTATAATTTGAATAATTATTATTTTTATCATGTAACTTTATTAATTTTATTTATAAAATACTTATAAAAGTATTACCTTAAGAAAGAAATATGTAATCTTTATAAAAACTATAATTTTCTAATTTTATTTATTTTATTAAGAAATTAAGTTAATTTTTAAAATTTATGTAACATATAGTTTCACTAATTTTTATTTTATGTAATGTAAAAGATATTTTTTAGTACTTATTTGTATAGTTTTTTTCTAGATTAACTTATATAAAATAAAATAGATATGACATTCATAAATATTCAAAAAATATAATATTTTAAGACATAAAAAATCAAATATTAATATTTTGTAAAAACAAAGAAAATCGGAAAATAATATCCATAAATTATGAAGCAAATCAAGAATAATAAAAATTATGGTACTATTTGAACCATGTCCACTGGCTATAGTTATTGGTGAATAAAGATTTATTAGAAAACAATGCGGAGTCTTTGTTTATGCATTATGGGATGGAGTGTCTGATGTCTGCCGGAAGAACCAGATTATTGAATAACGATTTTATCAACGGTTAAGATGAAATAAAGACAATTTTGTGAATGTAAAGCTATAAAACTTGTTTGCTATAGTAAAAGAAGTTAGATTCCTTTTTTTTTGTCAACTTTCTATTTAATTAAGGTTCTTAAAGCATCTCCAATATGTTACCATCATTGGAGTCCTTAACATTATTAAACTATTTTTTTTTTAATAGTTAAGCATTCTAATCAAAAATGTTCGTCCAATGGTGTTTTCCATTTTGGAGTTTTTAGGAAAAAAAATATTAAATTTTAAAACATGTGAAATTAAAACTTTTATGAGAAAATGACTTAGAAAGATCTAAAAAAAGTTTTTGTCACAAATATAACCTATAAGAAAAAATACGACCAAAATAGACTTTATTAAAGAGTGTAAAAACACATTTATACCCATTGGATTAACTAATCTATACTTAGGGTTTAGAGTTATGGGGTTTAGGTCTTAGGGTTTAATTTTTTTTTTTAAAGTTAAAAATTTCAACAATCGGGCGTTACCACATCATTAAGGATCAAGTCATTAAATTCCTTAATTAAGGACTCTTCCTTAATTAAGGACCACGCAAATTAAATACTATTATTTAAATCTGATTTGTCTAAGAATACGTGCTAAGAATTTGGTTAAATCCCCTGTTGTACATGCTCTTTAGACCAATAAGTACAAACAATTCAAACCCAATTACAATATATTCGGCCCAAAACGAAACCCAAAAGCAACAGATAAGAATTATCGCATGATTAACACATG
This sequence comes from Eruca vesicaria subsp. sativa, assembly GCA_932364175.1. Classification (NCBI taxonomy): domain Eukaryota; kingdom Viridiplantae; phylum Streptophyta; class Magnoliopsida; order Brassicales; family Brassicaceae; genus Eruca; species Eruca vesicaria. The sequence goes on from CAKOAT010110377.1 coordinate 3,404, forward strand.
ATTAACACATGTTGCTCCCGTAGTATCGTCTCTTGCAGAAATGAGGAAAGAGAAAGCATCACCGGAAACTTTGCCGGTCAAAACGTCGACCTCCGTTCTCGTTTCGTTTGAGCTGCTTGTATGTACCTCTTCCTTTCCACCGCCGCCGATTCACTCAGTGTTCTTCACCACTTGCTAGAGCTTGAATCGAGAAAAGAATTGGAACAACCGAACACATACCCTTGTTCGAACACCTTCCTATAGGGAAGCCTCCGCCTCATCTGGAACTGTTTCAAAACCTCCTAGCTTATACAAAACTCAGATCTTGATCTTCGAAGAAACTCCACATCGCATAGTGAAGATTAATTCATGTACAGCATCAAGAGCTAAGGATATCCACCAGAGTGAGAATAAACTCTTAGGAATCAAGTGGGATAAAAAGTAAACAAAGAAAGAGAAAGCTTTCTAAAGTTAACACCGATCAAATCAGAAAGATCGGGATTTATTGTTCATACCAAACCCAAGAAAAAAGAATAAAGCTTTTAAATTTTCTCATATTTTTATGAAAAACACAAAAAAATCGCCTTTGCAAATAGGATATCGCCTAGCGAAAAAAATCGATCTAGAGATCAAACTTTATATTACAAACAAAAAGTCTCATCTCATCACCTCTGAAAGATAGGGGTTTGTTAAGAGGATAACGATAGAGAAGAGTCTCTCTCTCTAAGCTAAGAGAGAGGTCCCATCGATAAAAGAAGTTATACTCGAATCTATACATTACATGTTTTACGTAATTATGCCTTACGACGACGAGTAGTCAAAGTTCAACGATTTTTCTTGTAAAAGATTAATAGTGATATCAAGAACAAAGATCATTAAATGACCAAAGTTGAAAATGAGAAAGAAAAAACAATAATTATATTTACACGTCATTTTAAGTTTTTTTTTTTATAACACAATAAGACAGTTTTTACTACAAAGACATTTTCCTCTAATTTCATCACATATCGTTCACTTTTTTAAGTTAAAACAGAATTATATTATATATAGTAGGACTCACTTTCATCTCTCTCTCTCGCTTATTTTCTTGATCCACTTTCTTTTCTTTCTTATCTTTTTTTTTTCTCTGAACTTTCCCATTTTCTTCATTAGAAAATCTTTGATTTATAATTTTTTTTTCAAAAGATTATCTTTGAAAAATTCAGATCAAGCCACAACTTCAGTTCACAGTGACTGATTTACCCTCACAGACCATAGACATGATGTTGATGTAAATATACAAGTTCTCCACTGCAATTTACAAGTACGACGAGCTCCACTATTGTCTCCTTTATTCTACACAGATCTTCTCTTCTACAGTATCTTAAATCCAATGGGAAGCCTCAACGTCGTGTCCTCAGCCTCTCTTCGTGCCTCTGGTAGACCGGAAAGAAAAGCCGCCGCTGCATCCGAGATTAAATCACCATTGTTGAACCTTAAAACAAAATTTCCTTAATTTTCATATGTGGTCCTTGTAATTTTAAAAACTTCCAAATTTGCAAATAAGTCCTCTTTAGTTAACCTAAAACTTCTAAATTTGCATTTAGACCCTATCGAATGAAATGAACAAATAAATATACCAAATTAACAACTATACTCAAAATCATTAAAGTTATGAAATATCATAAGCAATGTATGTGATTTTTCGTATAATATTATACATGTGGACAGTAAAATATATGTGTACACGTCGATGCTATTTGACACACTGAGTACCTTTCAAGTCAATATCATTCTCATAACTACATTAAGAGCTCGCCATAGGTGGTCTTCGCAAGAACTCGTCATAAATCGACAGTGAAAAATAAAACTATTTTTAAAATGTACCTATCACAGAAAATGTTGTTATGGTTTGAGAATTATTAATTAAGAAGTAGATATAAAATATTTTACTAGAAAACACGATTTTAGTGATTTGAAGAAAAAACATCATTTTAAAAGTTTTTGCGAGAAAATGTGATTTTGTAGTTGTATAAAAAAAATCAATCTAACAGTCAATCTATCTATATTTACACATGTACACATATAAATATGTACATATTTATTTTGGCATTTTGAGTAAACAACAGTCAATTCATCTATATGTATATAATGATGCCACATATTTTCAATCACCTTCTATATACCTGTGCACATGATATGGAGTGTACAAAATCTCATTGTACAGAAAATAACAATCTTTCTACATGTTCACATATGTCTGAGATACATGTTAGATGTTCAACAAGTTGTAAAATTGTGTACATTTTTTAGTGTACATGTATACAATAAAAATTGGTGGCATACATGTGTACAACAATATGGTAGTGTACATGTATACACCATTGAAAAATTAGGTTAATAATTATATATATGGAGTGAATAATTAATGGAACATGTTTACTTTGTTACAATTATATATCTGGAGTGAATAATTGAAAGTTTAACATTAAATTAAGAGGATGTTTCTGCTATTTGCAAAGTTAAAAACCAAATAGAAATATTCAAGAAGTCCAAGGACCCGTTCAGGTAATCATGAAAGGCCTGGTTTGTACAATTAAAAAAACGAGAATTCAATTTAAAAACGATATATTTGCAAATCAGAAAATTTGGGGGGGGGGGTAGAAATGAATATACTCAAAAGTCGAGGGACCATATGTGAAATAAATCCAAAGTGGCCATTGTTGTTCATCGAGCTTTCGCGAAGAATGAGAGCCGTGTCTGAGAAGCTCGAACCAGTCACGGCTGTCTTTGCAGTTTCAAGAAGGTGATTTGATGGTGATGATAACACAAGACTTGCCACAGATTCGTCGCTACTTCCGATGTATGTATGCTTCATCACATATCTGAAAAGTGAAAAAAAAAAAAGAGAAAGCAGGTAAGTTTGCATTGTTTTTTTTTGGATCGTTAGATCTGTAATAAAAACATTAAGTGAGTGATATAAAAAAATAAAAGAGAAGATGAAATTTTGATAGTAAAAAGAATGATTTGCAACAAAAAATGTGATTTACAAGGTAAAAAATGAAGAAGCCAAACATATTTCTCAAAGAAAGAAGAATAATATGGTGATGATTAGATAGAGGGAGGAGAGAGATAATGAAAATTTCCAAGTGTGGTACCATCTTGATCACATGAATTTGTTATAAGTAAAGAAGAAAAAGAGAAGCAATTGGTGTGTCTCATTCATGAGTAAATAAATTCTTTATATAAGATTACAATAGTTTGGAGACAAAGTCTAACTTGGAGTGGGGGACAAGTATGTTTAGAACTTTCCATATGACATCACCACAATAATCATAACACTTTCCCTTGATGTCCATTATATCAAAGTGCTATCAAAACGCTGTAGATGCTGCCTTATTAAAACCTTACCAGAAAAACTCAATGGGTAAAACATGACTAAGGGAAAAAGAGGGCAGCGCGTAACGACTTCTCCTCATGTGTACATACGTCAAGATCTTTGAGACGATGTAATTTGATAAAATCAATTAGCTTCTTGAAAGTAGCAGTGGTTAGCGACTTGGTGAATAAGTCAGCAAAATTGTCACTTGAATAAACTTGTACTTGTAGGATACGAACATCACCATTCTTTTGCAGGCCGGACATGTGTCTTGATATGACTCATGTTGATTCTCTCTAAAACTCATGATCTCTGAGGATTTAGAAGGGTGATACACTTTCATATTTAAATTATAACATTCCCCTTGAGTGTCTATCATTTGTGTGTTCTTTTTTACCTCATTAAAACCTTGTCAAGCAAAAATTCAATGGGATAAAAAACATAACAAAGAATAAGAATACAACCACACATGTTATCACATTTTTTCCCTTGGAAGCAATATCTTCAGGATATGCATTCTAGTCGAATATACCTCTTTTGGGAATTGAGTTTAAACAGAATAAACTCTTGATTTCTTGTTTCAAAAAAAAAAAAAACTCTTGATTTCTATTAAAATATTTATTTCTTTAGACTTTTGGTTTATAATTCTTCTTTTATCATAGACAACAATTTCTTGTTAGATTTGGACTTCAAGCCAAATATCATTACATACACTCGTCTAACCATTCACGAGTTATTCAATTCTTATTAAAAAGTTACTTTTATGACTTTCTTTGTTGTCATATGTAATCACATCTTTTAATCACATATAAGATTAGTCGTTGAAGAGATCTTCCAAGAGTTCGAGTTTACCTAAAATGCGATAGACTTCGACCTCTGCATTGTGCCTTGCAACGACGGCTTCATGGTACTCCCTGTACATCTTGAGAAGTGCTCGGTAAGGCTTACTCCTATCATTCATTCCATTTGTGAACGCATTTGCTAACGAAGATCCATAATCTTGGTTCGCAGCCATACTTAAACTGTGATCTGCATGTTCATTTAAAAAACCTTTATTTAAAAAATAAAGAGATGATGTATACAAAAGAAAACATTAGATCTAATAAAGACATTAACAGAGAATATATATATGAAAGATAACAATCTTCAAGGAAAGAAAAATTTGAATTATGTGAGAACTTGTTAACTCTTTAGAACTGCTCCTGCATGTGATTGTTAAACTACAAAGAGGAAGAACTAAATATTATAAATGTGAAATATAATTGTAGACAAATTACCAACATGTTTGATTCAACAAAGAAAGATGTAAAAAAGATAGGTAACAAACGTTGATTCCATATGAAATTTAACACATAAATTTGATCTACATGCAATGTTCAAAACAAATAACTTACAAACCGTTTTTTTGTTTGGGTTGAAAATGAGAGAAAACTCGAGAGAAAGAAATTGATTTGTTTTGGTAGAGACGATAGAAAGTACAATTTATAAACAAAGGAGAAAAGAAATTTTTAGATTTGCAACTCTTGATTTGACATGTAGCATCACTAGTAATATTCATTTTTGCTATATTCAAAGTTATCAAAATTAAAAGTATTTTCCTAAAACGTTTCATTTCCATACATTACCAATAATGAATATAATTATCATTAAATATTTCAAATCATATTAAAAACGAGCATATTTTTTGAATCTATGCCATATATATTGTTGTCTAATCTCGAATTAATTAGTCTGATCTTGTGAATCTATACATTTATATCTTCATAAGAAAAATCCTTTTAATAATCACAATTTACCTCATGTGTAATATTTTTAAATAAAGCATATTTAGAAACTCATTAATTTAAATATACATATCATTTATTTCTATAATTAACGAAACTTATCCATTAGGTCAAAACAATGTCCTGAGTCCCAAAATTCACAACTTACTCTTGTTTGGGTCCTTTAATAATTTGTTTCTGAATTAGGGCCCCAAGGTTCACTAATTTTTTTTGAAAAAAATGTTGGCCCCTGTTCCTTTGCTCCACCAGCACTACCCGGAAGTCGGGCCTGGTACCATCATATAATTAAAATATCTTACTTTCGACCAAATTTTAAATCCATAAAAACACCCAAAACTCTCAAATAAAAAAAAACATTGGCACATCGAGAACAAATAAAAGTAGCAGTTATGAAGATGTCTTCATTCCACCTTCATAAAAATGAGAAACTATTCAAAAATCACAACACATAAGTATTAGATAGCAGAAAAAATAAGTAAGTAATATATATCTTAATTATTAATAATTGTCTGACCTTTCAAATAAGTTTCATATGTTTTTTTGTGAGGTTTTCCATCTTTGTCCACAATCAGAATTTTCAGTCCCTGTTTCGTTGTCACCCTAGAAATAGCTACATAAAGCTGTCCATGTGAAAACACATGTCTTGGAACGAAAATACCAACTTCCGAGAGAGATTGATCTTGGATTTTGTTGATGGTTATTGCAAAAGCCACAGCCAATGGAAGTTGCCTTCTACGCATTTTGAAAGGCAATTTCTTGTCTGATGGTGTGATCAATAATCTCGGAATATAAAAAGTCTCACAAAATTTTTCTCCTGTAAGTATCTTCGCTTCCACCATAAAAGGCATCAGTTCTGAAATTACTAATCTAGTTCCATTCATCAATCCACCTGTAGGATCAATATTCCTCAGTACCATCACTGGACATCCAATCTTCAGTCTTATACTATTATTTGGCAAGCCAGACAGCTTAATGATGTTTAAAAAATCAGGAGTAAGTCCTTCATCGTTAACTGATTTTACATCAGACGGATCAATACTATCTGAGCTCATATAAATCATTTCCTCACATGCGTTTTTAAAAAGGTTAGTTATAGAAATATAGCATATAGTATAGTATACAAAATAGGAAATATGAGTAGTTATCATTAAATTATCCAGCATGTATTCATTATTAGTATTGACATCCTCGTTTATTAGACATAGAATAGCTCTCTCTTGGAAAAACTTTGGGTTCTTGTTTCCTTGTAATGAAAATGAGTCTCCATACACTGCCATGCTTATTGCTTCTATAGGCACATTATAGTCTGAAATGAGAAAATCTTCTAGTATATCAATTATATCCTCATTCATCATCATTAGGCTCAGATAGTTTACCATCTCCAACATCTAATATCCATTCAGAAAATTCCTTGATATCATTAGTCCCTGCAGGACATAGACCAGTAGACAACAATCGCATGTTATTTGTCAAGTTGAGGATTTTACAATGCTCCCAAAGATAAGATGAATTCAGAGAAGCCAAAAACTATATCCGCTGACTCCCACGATTTACTACTGGAAGTATCTGTCTAAAGTCCCCTCCAAAAACCACAACTTTTCCTCCAAAAGGCTTCTTGGTTTTGCTTCCAACAATATCAGTTAGACTTCTATCCAATGCCTCGAAACAGTTTTTACTCATCATAGGAGCCTCATCCCATATGAGGAGGGAAGCTTCTTTCATTAAATTCACTTCATCTGTTCCATGAGTAATAGTACATGTAGAAAATTCATCAGGACTTAATGGTATCCCAAACCTTGAATGATCAGTTCGTCCACCTGGTAACAACAAAGATGCAATCCCACTTTATGCAACATTAAGAACAATATCCCCTTCAGATCGGATTGCCGCCAAAAGTAATCTCCAGATGAACGTTTTACCAATGCCACCAAATCCATATACAAAGAACATTCCACCTTTATCTTCATAAACAGCTTCAATGATCTATCGTAAACCTTCCTCTGTTCGTCAGTATCCTCTGAAGATAAGTATCAAGAGTAGCTAACAGTTCTTCACGATTGTAGTTACGTTCATCAACTATCAGGACATTGGAATCTTGATTACTGCTTCTACGTGGTTTAGGCATATATTTAAACAGTGAAAGAGAACTCCCATTGCGTCTCATAATCTTTTCAATCTCTTGAAAAGCAAACTGTTTTTTGTCATCATCACATAATATGAGACCTACAATTACAATGTTAGGAACTGTTAAAACGAAAAAACGGATAAAACTCTAAATTACTGATGATTCATATACTTCTGAAGCTATAACTATAAAATAATAATAACAAAACTTAATGTCGCTATTGAAGCAATGCAAAACCAAACTATCGAACCAACCAAAGATTATCTGTCAAAATTTCAGTTTCTGATTCTCAATTATTTAAAGCATAAATCGATATGCACCAATGATTATCTTAATCAATTCAAACTGATGCATGGTCTCGTACTAAACAATTTCGCATGTTAGTAACCAAACGAACTGGATCAGAAAGCATATCCAAAACAAAATGGCTTATAATTTAATAAACATAGTGATGGAGGTAGTACTTATCTCGACTTGAAAATGTAAGAAAAGGTTGGATCGATGGAATAACGCCAGAGAACAAAAACAACTTGGATTGTGTTTTGTTTAGGGGATTAGGGTTTTGAATATTGCTCGGCTTCTAGGGTTTCAAGCGGATAATGGGTTATAAATAAAAAAGAAAAAGTGAGGAAATTGGTGTGTCTTATTCATGAATAAAGAGATATTCTATATAGGATTACAATAGCTTGAAGATAAAATCTAATTTGGAGTGGGAGACAAGTATATTTAGGATTTTCCATACAGGTATCACCACAATATTCATAATATAATTAACTTAGTTTATCATTATTTGGTTTTAGTAAAAAAAAAAGTATCTTAATAGCTAAAGTTGATTTATATTGCAATAAAAACATAAAACTACCTTAGAGTCTTAATAACTTAAGAAAGAATTTGAAGTTCTAAAAAGATACAGAAATCTTACTACTATGATTTGTTTCTTTTTTTGTTGGTCCAACTTTCACACTCTCACTATATCTTACAGACTGAAAATGTGGGTGTGTGTTGAAAACCCATTGGTTGGTTTCTATAACATGGACGGCAGTTTTTGCAATTATAACTCTTTAACAAGCTAGTAAGCATGTCTAATCATTAAAATACATGTGTTGTGAAAGAGTAACATCTCGTTCTTAATTCCAATTTGTCAATTTATTGTTATCATTACACCGACTATATAAAAATTAATATCTACAGTTTCCTCTTATTTGTTTGGTCTGGATTTCACGTTTTTGTACGTTTTAAAAGGGGCTTATTTGCTTAATAGCCATATTTGGATTCAAAATTAAGTATATGTCATTGATTTTGACATAATATAATTTCTAACATTTGTGCCACAAATATCCGGTTCTATCCTTTTTCTTTGTAGGTAGTAGGTAAATAAGAGAGAGAGCAACATGATTGATAAAATATACGGTCAAAAACACCTGAAAACTATTGCACTTAAAAAAAACTAACCACGTATATGCTTACTAACCACACATATATATATATATATATATATATATATATATATATATATATGCAACTCGACGTTCTATTCCATACCATTGAAATAGTATAGGATTATAACCCCACATAATTACCACAAACATATTCATTATACGTATCAATTCCTCTAAATACTAAACCCTAAACTGTTGTCACTCAACCCATACATTCCAAATACTATACCCTAAATTCTAATCACTAAACCCTAAACCCAAGTACAGACTCTAAACTCAAATAGAGTAGAACAAAATACATAGAATAGTACATATTGGTGAGTAAAATATAACACTCTTTATTAATCATCAAATGGAATGATACATAATAGAGTTACTAAACCCAAACCTTAACCCCACCTTCCAAATACTAAATCCTAAATCCTAATTACTAAACCCAAGTATAAACCATAAACCCAAATAGAATAGAATAAAATATATAGTATAGTACATATTAATAAACAAAATAATATGTTCTTTATTAATCATCAAATGGAACGATACATAATAGAGTTACTAAACCCAAACCTCAACCCCCACCTTCCAAATACTAAATCCTAAATCCTAATTACTAAACCCAAGTATAAATCATAAACCCAAATATAATAAAATAAAATATATAGTATAGTACATATTAGTGAACAAAATAATATGTTCTTTATTAATCATCAAATGGAACGATTCATCATAAAAAAGTATAGTAACAAACTATTTTGCATTCATAACATGAATATAATTCATATACATATTATTTTCCATTTCTATTTCATATGCATATAATAGAATAGAACACAATGTTACAAATCTCACGGCGGTGCCGTTTATGTTTTCGGTGAACCCATAGATTTCAGCTACGCGAAGCTTCCCGTCAATAGCCAAGCGAACTGTTACAGATAAGTATCTCTTAGGCAGAGCTACTCCGGAAAAGATCTTGGGTGATACAGTGAATCAATAATGGGAAAGAAACCACTCACGTTATATAAGTTATGTTATTTTACAAAGGCACGCTATACATGTGTTAGGAGTATATATTATTAATTTAGTTTTTTTTTACAGGTTTTATCAGTTGTGTAAGAGAGCAGATTATTATTATTATATAAAATATGCATGGTGTATTGATGTATTAGGGTAACTGGCTATTTTCCCAATTACGTGTTTTCGTGTGTCTATACAATCCGTTTTCCCTTTTAAAAGTATACTCTTTGGAAAGATGGGTTGATAAGTAATCCAAATATCATAATAAATCAACCTAGTGTGAAATAGGCCATGCAATGTACATGTTTTATTCTAATATATATTTTAAGATATAAAGTTAGTCAAAGCCGTGCAAATGTAAAATAGTGATTAAAATATGAAAGCGGAAAGGGTATTGGTTTGGTGAGATGTATTTCCATGGGAGCTTTAGTAGCGCCAGTAAATAACAAATTTAGCAGGCTTGGCGACTAATGCCAAATTCGTATCCACGTTTTATTTACTACAAAAACATTTGGATCATTTAGTTTAATTTTATTATGTTTTCTCCTTTCTCACGGGAATTTTCCAGTTATAGATATCTAATATTTGCTTTTTTTTTTTGTGACAAACAAAAAAAAGATATCTATCCAGACTCCTTATGAGTGGAAAGACTGTGAGAACTTCATATATGATCACTCACATGCTGCTGGGGTTTATCTCCTTCGAACAAAAAATGAAGTTCTCACAGTCTTTCCTTTATTCATTCAACAAGTCGAGAATTTATTTAACACCAAGGTGAGATCTGTACGGTCTGATAATGATCCAGAGCTGCAGTTACTTAGTTGTATCAACAGAATGGTATCTTGACTTATCACTCTTTCCTTGAAATTCTAAAGCAGAACTCGGTGATTGAAAGAAAACACCAACGCATCCCCAATATTACTCGGGTCTTAGCTTTTCAGTCAAAAATTTCTCTAAGTTATTGGGCAGATTGTATCATCACATCAGTCTTTCTCATTAATAGAACACCTTCTCAGTATGAGTGACACTCACACCTAAGAAAAAAAATCAATTTACTGATTCACTTTTCAATAGATAGTAGGAAGTAGGATGTTCATATAAGTGAGTCAGGTACCTAATTTTGTTAAAGGCTTGTCACTTTTTTTTTTTTGTGACACTTAAACACAATAAATTTAGCACATATGTAAAGAAACATTTTTAGCTGCTCGTAGTTAAACTTAGTTTTACATATATGGTTTCACTTGCTTTCTTACAAAGTATATCGCACTGTTTCCAAAAAACAACAGAAATTGGCCTCTGTTTTTTATCCATGTTAACCAACGATGTTTTGGTGTCTGCAAAACATGTTCTTATAAGCATGTACTCAACACAATCAAATCAGAAACTTAAAAAATAACCCTCGAAAATATCAAGTTGTTAAAGATTCAGTCTCTATGTTGACTTTAGTTTAGTAGCTGGAACATTGAACTATTTCTTCTTCAGCAATGCAAACAGTATCTTCACCAGAGACTGTACCTCTTTCAAACTGACTTGGCCAAGAGACGCTTGAAGTCTCATTACTATCTTCAACAGTTTCTGGAACCGTTGTTGCAGGTAAACACAAGAGAGGTTTAGGTGGAACCTGGAGAGCCTCTAGAGTTCCCTCTAACATTTCAATGACTTTGATCATTGCTGGACGATGAGATGGATTTGTCTGAATGCACCACAGACCAACCAATACCATTTTCCTTGCAATTTTCTCTTCTTCTTCGGTTATATGATCACCAAAAATCCTCATGACTTCTTCCCTTTCAAAATCCTTATAAATCCAATTCGGAAAGTACATTGAACTATTGTTGGATCCAGAATGTTCAGCTTTTTCTATATTTCTTGCTCCAATCATCTCAAGAACCACCATCCCATAACTATACACATCTGACTTATGTGAAACTCCTCCAAAATTCTTTGAAAAAACTTCAGGAGCAATGTATCCTGCCGTTCCTCTCATGTCTAGCATCGACATGATGCTCTCCTTATTTTTACAGAGCTTAGCAAGACCGAAATCTGAAATCTTTGGGCAAAGATCTTTGTCCAGAAGTATATTTTGCGGCTTTATATCGAAATGCACAATCCTCGATACACAACCATTATGCAAATACTCGAGGCCACGAGAGACACCCACCGCAATGTCGTACAACCTTTCCCATTCCATCTTCACTGACATATTTTCGGAAATAAACTTATCTAGGGATCCATTTGGCATGAACTCATAGATTATCGCTCTCTTGTTCCTTTCATAACAAAATCCAAGAAGAGAAACAATATTAACATGAGATGTTCTACTTAAGCTAGCCACTTCATTGATAAACTCTTCTCCATTTCCCTCTGTCTCCTTCAAGATCTTTACTGCAACATCTCGGCCATCATCCAGTAACTTTCCTTTGTAGACAGTTCCATATCCTCCTTTCCCAAGAAGATGCGCAAATGAGTTTGTCATTTTCTTGATTTTTGCGTAACTATATCGCTTCAACTGAACAACCGTCTCAACGTTTTTATCATTCCAATCACTCTTTCTCACCTTCTTTGCTCTCAATACTATGGCCATGACAATAATAATGATCAGCACAGTTAAACCTGCTGAGATTCCTGGAATAAGATAAAAAGAATCAAACTACTATAGGTCCTTATGCAAACGAGGTTCTGCAATACGGATACATGGATATGATACCAGGTATAAGCTTTGTCTTCCATGCTGATTTTTCTGTTAAAATTCAAATTAATTATTATTGGCCAAAAAAATGACATTGTGAAATGACAAAAGAAAACAGGATAAAACTTACGTTTTGCAGGAACTTTAAAGGGTTGAGACTTTCGGGGAGGTCCACTAGTTGTTGGAGCAACTGCGCTTCCGCTAATTGTTGGAGCCACTGCGCTTCCGTTGTTAATTCTTTAACATGTGACATAATTACATATCAGCTCACAAGAAGTAGCAAACTGAAATTTAGAACATATAACTTTGGATCATTCTAACACCAACGGAACTAACAGAATCATAGATCCAAACTACTAACCTTGTGCTGTTGGGAGTAGTGGACGGGCAAACACTGATGAGACGCGCCTCTCCTCTCTTGAGGACAAAGCAGGTGGTTGAGATCGAAAATTCAGTGGAGGTGCCGTTGATTACCGGCCAGTCAGGATAATCGCATTTGTTTTCTATGCTAAAGTTTGTCGTACTGCTCGGCTTTAAAGCTGTACGTGCCTCAACCCAAACAAACCCTTCTAGAAAAAAAAAACAAAAGCAACTAGAAAAAAGTATCAGCAATAGTGTAACTAAACCAGAAACATTTTCTTGAATAATGGGAACAAGTATACCTAAGACGATTGTTAGTGAAACAAGGAATATCAATGGAACAAATCCCTCACCCATTGGCTTCAAGAAGAAGGAAAACGAAAGTCTTTAGCAAAACAAATAAACAGGAGAACTAGCCTGTAATCTGTACATTGACTAAAAACTTTGAAGAAAGTTTTGTCATGGAAGAAATAAATTGGAAAATTCATGTGGCTATAAAATATTTAAACATATCCTGCTTTTTTTTCCCTTTATAGTTGTTTCTTTGACGAAGTTATAAACTTAAAAAGAAATTTCTAGGTCATTCAAGAATACTAATTGTCTATAGTTTGAAACGTATTTTTTTCGGTGTTAAGTACTGCTTTATTATTATGAGTTTTTAACTCAAAACTAAAACAATTTTTATATTTTATGGCCAAGGGAAATTCAGCGAATTATCACTAATACACTATAAGAAAACATGGGCATAATGACTGTAGTTTTTGTCTTTATATCGTCGTAATTTATCAATTACAACTACTTAACTACATGAATGATTCATTGTTAGGTGTCCGTCGTAATAGACAATTAGACGTAAAGTTGTCGTACATTTTACGACTAAATGATTTTGTCGTAAATTGGACGTTGATTAAGACGTAAAGTTACGTCATTGCATTTCGATGTCCATCGGTCGTGAGGTAGTCATAATAATTAGACATTAATTAGAATTAAATTAGTCATAATATTTACGACGACTTAACATCAACTTTCGTCGAACTCGGAGCTATGCACCGCGGCCCGTTACTCCATTTATGCTGCTTTTGTAGAGGGGGGTCGGGGTTAATGGCTAGACATTTATTATGTCACATATGTGCAAGGATTGGGTTTGTTTCTGCAATAATATCGAACATCTCCACCATGGTCTTAATATGGCTCATCTTTGTCTGGTTGTCCATCCGGAGCTCCGAGATGATCTAGGTAAAGAAAAAGAAAACCTAGAATTATCACACTAAATCTAATGGCGATCAAAGCTCCCCGGCAACGGCATCAAATTTGATACCATTCAAATTACCCTAAGGAGTGACTTTACTCTCTCAAATAAGAGATCAGCTGAGTACTTAGAGATCGAATCCACAAGGAGTTAGAAAACCAATTAAATCTAATAAGTAATATTTCTAAGTTGGTTTTAAAAGTAAAATTGCAGTAATTAAGTAAACATGAAATAGTAAATACCCTAGTTGAGCAAGACAATTACTCCACTGAGACGTTTCTGATCAAGGTAGACTTCGTGTTGGGTCATTGGCATGAGGGTAATGGTCTTTCCATTCTGCTTCAAAGAGTATTGGTTAGTGAAACCATCATGAGACACTCTCTGATCTGACTGCCACAGCCTACTGAAGAGTAAATGACAATTTCCCATTGGTATCACCTCACAAAGAACTTCAGCTTTGTACCTGCCAATAAAGAAAGGAACTAGAACTTGCTTAGTAACTTTCATACATCCACTTTCCATTGATCCATTTCAGTAGAAAAGGTTCATTGCACCTGGTTGTTTTCAAACCAAGCTTTTTTACCATCACCTCACTAGCAACATTGGCGCAACTGCCACCATCTATGGTAAGGCTACAAACCTTTTTTTGCACTTCACATCTGGGATGGAACAGGTTGTCTCTTTGTTCATTATCTTCTGGTTTTCCTGCATACTCAAAACATTTCTAGCAACAAGTAAATCACCTTCAGGCGCTTTGATAAAAAATTCTTCAGAAGAGTCTGAGCTTGAATCTTTCTCCTCCTCAGTTCCAGTCTCTCCATTTGACATGATGACCATTGTCCTTCTATTTGGACACTCCTTTGCCATGTGACCTTTTCCCTGACAATTAAAACATTGAATATCACGTTTTCTGGTAAAAGAAGATTCAACCTTACCTTTCTCTTGCTGAATGGTTTGTGGTTTGTTAAATTCAGGCTTGTATTCGTCCTTAGAATAGCTTGTTCTCATGCTGGAAGTTCTTTCCCCAAAGGCATTGCGTGAACTGCCTGATCTCTTAAGCTGTTTCTCCACCAGAATGGCTTTGTGGAGCATCTCCTCCATGGTTTCATAGTCTTGCATCTCCAAGCGATCATGAATCTCTTTGTTCAAACCTCCAAGAAACTTAGACATGGTTGCTTCTGGATCTTCATCAATATCAACCTTAATCATCAGTGTTTCCATTTCTTGAAAAGAATCCAACACTGCGGTTGCCTTGAGCTAGCTTCTTGGTCCTCTGATGCAAGTCTCTGTGGTAATGACCAAGAACAAACCTTTTCCTTATGAGAAACTTCATCTCCTGCCAAGTATTCCCTGGGGTTTCACCTGTTCTTCTCCTGTTTCTCATCACTTGATCCCACCAGTTAATAGCATAATTTGTAAATTCAGTGGCAGCAAGCTTACCTTTTTGGTTTCAGAGAAGCGTTGGCAATCAAATACCAAAAATAATTATCGCTGACAAAAAAAAGATAATAATAATTATAAATCATGATAAAACTAGTACACGTTAATATAGACCTGCGTATCAATATAATTGTAGACCACTTAAAGAAAATTAAGGTGATTAACATTTATTATATATCCAGTATTTGTCAGGTAAATTAGTTTGAATAACCAAATACATAAATTGAATCATTGACTGTGATTTATGAGCAAGAGTAAGTCTCAAGATCGATAATCTCCTCTGATCATCTACACAAAATTACGTATATATACATAATTTAGAGAATCGAGTATTGTGAAAAGTAAATCACTTAGAGAACACACAAACGAGCTGAAAATATACTTTATTCAATGAATAGCAGTGGCTTATATAGCCTTACAAAACAACTGAAACAGCTAAATTGCAGGAATTAACTTGACTCAATTATCTCAACAAGTCTTCCTAAAGACTCGGACTTATTTGACTAAGAAACAATACGACAAAGACTTATTCAATTACCAAATACTCTAACAATCCCTCCCTTAAGCTAAATCGTATTGATCTTAGCTTACTTCAGAAACATCAACAACACCAAGCATTCCACGAAGTTTTTCAAACTGCGCCAACTTCAATGATTTTGTAAAAATGTCTGCTACCTAATTCTCTGTTGAACAATGGCTCAATCGAACAACTCCATCATTCACCAAATCCCTGAGATAATGAAATCTCACCTCAATGTGTTTTCTCTTCCCATGAAACACCGGATGTTTAGACAGTTGTATAGCAGAGCTGTTGTCACACATGATCACCAACTCTTTCTTCTCTTCAAATCCAATCATTTCGAGCACTCTCCTGAGCCAAACACACTGACATGCACAGGATGCTGCAGCAATATATTCTGCTTCAGTTGTAGAAAGAGCCACGACTGATTGCTTCTTTGATGCCCATGAGATAGCACCTGATGCCATCATGAACACAAAACCAGACGTACTCCTTCTATCAATTAGATCACCAGCATAGTCACTGTCGGTATAGGCCATCATCTTCAAGTTGCTTTCACCTCTTTTATAAAACACACCAAGTTCTGTCGTACCTTGTATGTACCTTAAGAGTCTCTTTGCTGCAAGCCAATGAGACTCTCGAAGACTCGCCATGAACCTGCTGATTAAGCATACTCCATACATCAAATCTGGTCTAGTCACCATGAGGTACATAAGACTGCCCACCATTTGCTTGAACAAGGTTTCATCAACTTTAGCTCCACCTTCATCCTTTTGTAGTCTTGTTCCTGGCACAATTGGGTTCCTCACAGAGTTGCTTTCAGCCATACCGAATCTTTCTAGAACTTCCTTTGCATATCTTCTTTGACAAATAAAAATCCCATCGCTGCACTGCTTCACTTCTACTCCAAGGAAGTGCTTCATCTTTCCCATATCCGACATCTCAAAGACTGACAACATAAAGACTGACAATTAAGAGTTTACCTTCTCTTGACTTTGTGAACAACGTATGCTCACTTGGACATCTTTCAAACTGTTCCCTCACAAAGTAAGCTTCAATCCTGCTGTACCAAGCTCGTGGAGCTTGTTTAAGGCCATACAATGCCTTCTTCAGCTTATAGACTTTCTCTTCTTCACCATTCTTTATGTATCCTTCAGGTTGCTTTACATACACATCTTCTTTAAGTTCTCCATGGAGAAAGGCACTCTTTACATCAAGTTGAAATACCTCCCAGCCTGATTGCGCTGCCACTGCAAGAATGGTTCGAATAGTGTCAAGCCTTGCTACTGGAGCGAATACTTCAGTGTAATCTATGCCATAGTTTTACGCATATCCTTTTGCTACAAGGCGTGCATTGTATTTCTCAACTTCCCCATCTTCATTCAGCTTGGTTTTGTATACCCATTTAACTCCAGTTTCCTTGACACCATTCGGTAGCGTAGTGAGTTCCCAGGTTTGATTCTTCTCAATTGAATCAATTTCACTCATCATTGCGTCTCTCCATATTTGTTGTTTCATCGATTCTTGGAACAGAAT
This sequence comes from Eruca vesicaria subsp. sativa, assembly GCA_932364175.1. Classification (NCBI taxonomy): domain Eukaryota; kingdom Viridiplantae; phylum Streptophyta; class Magnoliopsida; order Brassicales; family Brassicaceae; genus Eruca; species Eruca vesicaria. Next base: position 20,897 of record CAKOAT010110377.1, read on the forward strand.
AGGATCGTTCTCTGCTACCATCATCATCATCATTATCGCATGCATAGGACCATCTTCTTCATCATTGGCGTCTCCGGTCTCATAATCAGCCATCCGTCCTGGTGCTCTTTTCTTACGCATACTCCTCCCTTGAATCTGATTTCCAACATTTTCATTAGAATCGGATTCATTTGTACCTCCACTTGGGTTTGGAGATGTATTGTTGCCTACACCAGCATCTTGACCATCTGTGATTGTTGTTTCTTCATCTAGATCGTCGTTCTCATCATCCCATTCCAATACATCCTTCTTTATCTCTTCATCAGACCTTCCCCAACTTTTCCTTCGTCAACAATAACATCTTTGCTAACCACAATTTTCTTTGAAACCGGATCATATAGCCTCCAAGCTTTAGACTCATCGCTAACTCCTAGCAAAACACAGGTCTTGCTTTTATCATCCAGCTTGCTCCTCTTCTGATCAGGTATGTGGACGTGTGCTAGACAGCCAAATATTCGAAAGTATTCTACCACTGGTTTCTTGCCACTCCATGCTTCTTCTGGAGTCATGTTTTCAAGTGCAGAAGTTGGACTTCGGTTCTGAACATGAACACTCCACCTTGTAGCTTCAGACCAGAATATTTTTGGAACTTGTCTTTCACTTAGCATCGATCGAACTGCATTCATGATAGTTCTTTTTTTCCTCTCTGTCACTCCGTTCTGCTGCGGCGTGTACGCTGCGGTCAATTGTCTGTCGATGCCTTGTGATTTACAGAAATCTCCAAATTCTCTTGAGTTGAACTCGCCATCTCTATCTGTTCTTAAGCACTTGATGTATTCTCCTATCTCTTTCTCCACACTCGCTTTAAAAATCTTGAAAGTGGTGAATGCTTCAGACTTTTCTTGCAAGAAATAAACCCAGGTTTTTCTCGTGAAGTCATCAATAAAGCTCAGAATATACCGCTTATTGCTGTGTGAAGCTGGTGTGATTGGGCCGCAGATGTCTGAGTGCACTAGCTGAAGCTGCTTTGATGCTCTCCACACACTCTTCTTTGGAATTGACGCTCTGTGTTGTTTTCCAATTAAGCATGTAGTGCACAGCTCCTTTGTGGTCTTTAGATCAGGTAGATCCACCACCATCTTCCTGTGCGCTAGAATTCTCAAACCATCTTGGTTTAAGTGCCCAAAACGACAATGCCATAGGTGTGCTTCTTTCTCCACTACTTCCTCTGCCTGGAGACACACTGAATTCTTCGGTGCTTTAGATGCTAGCAGATAGAACAACCTATTCCCACTCATATCAGTCTCCATGATCAGCCCTCTGCTAGAGTGAAACACTTTGCAGACTCCATTCTGAATAAGGACGGCTAACCCTTTTTCTTGAAAGTTGTCCTATTCTCAACAGGTTGTTTCTGAGTTCAAGGATATAGTAAACATCAGAAATCACCTGAGTAATGCCATTAATTTTCACTCTGATACTCCCTTTTGCAACTACAGACATACTAGAGTCATTCCCAAGCTTCACGGTTCTTCTAAAATCTCCCTCCAGATTGCAGAACCACTCCTTGTTTCCTGTCATATGGTTGCTGCATCCTGAATCAAGGAACCAAACGTTTTCTCTCTTCGTCTTGTTGAGCTCTACATAAGCCATTAACAGGAGTTCATCATTATCTTCCAGTTCAGCATAATTAGCCCTCTTCTCCCACTCTGGACATTCATACTAAAAGTGTCCCAAGTTGTGACACTTGAAACATTCAATGAGTGCTCTGTTTGATGTATTCCTTCCTCTTCCTCTTCCTCTTCCACGGCCTCCTCTGAAACCACTACGACCCCTTCCTCTGCTTGATCTCTCATCTTGAGACACATTCAAGACATGCTCTTCTTCTTGATGTCCCTGCATTCTTCCTTCATGAACCAACAAACTCCCATGTAGCTCATCAATGCTTAAGGTACTCAAATCATTTGACTCTTCAATTGAACAGACAACATAGTTGAACTTGGTTGTCAAAGATCTGAGTATCATACTGACAATCGTTCTCTGCTCCATGATCTCACCATTTGTCTTCATTTTGTTCACCACTGCTAAGGTTTTACCCAAGAAGGTATCTACCTTTTCTTCTTCCTTCATAACAAGCAATTCAAACTCCCTCCTCAGAGTTTGAAGTTGTGCTCGTTTCACCTTTGTGGACCCTTGATACTTCCTTCTCATTGATCCCCATATCGCCTTTGAAGTACTCTTATGAAGGATTGTCTCCAGAATTTCTCTCTATGGACTGAAAAAGAAAATTCTTGACCTTTAAATCCTTGAGTTTTGCCTCTTCCACCGTCTTCCTCTGAGCTTCGCTGGCTGGTGTTGTCCCCATCGCCGGTATTGGGATCCCTTCCTCCACCAGGCTCCACATCTCTCTGCTCCTTAGAAAGTTTTTCATCATCATTGCCCAGTAGTCATAGTGACCATCGAATTTGGGAATGGCTGGCTGGACAAACTTCTCCCAACTTGTCGAATTCATCATCTCCTCCTCTCTCTCGTTTTGATCTCTCTCTCGCACCAAGTTTCTTCTCTTCTAGCTCTGATACCAAATGTGAAAAGTAAATCACTTAGAGAACACACAAACGAGTTGAAAAGATACTTTATTCAATGAATAGCAGTGGCTTATATAGCCTTACAAAACAATTAAAACAGCTAAATTGCAGGAACTAACTTGACTCAATTATCTCAACAAGTCTTCCTAAGACTTATTTGACTAAGAAACAATACGACAAAGACTTATTCAATTACCAAATACTCTAACAAGTATTCTACTATTTAGGAAAATATCCAAAGGACTATTCACGCTCTAGTACTTTCTGAAAAAGGATTTGCATAAGATGATGCCATATCAACATTGCTTAAGAAAACGGGTCATGAGTCCAACAAGTGAGCATACATCATCTGCCAATTGCCATTATTGTAAAGTAGTATGAGATCAATTATTTATGTGTGTTATATATCCTTTTGCTGTTACTTCACTATCGAGTTCGTTTGTCACATATATGAGCTTTAAGCATTTAATATTTTGAAATATTTTATACATAGAAATAAGTAAACTAATCATATAAATTTGATTCCAATAAATGGCGTGATGAATGAATGTGGTCATCAGACTCACACACCACATAATTTTCTCAGCTTTCCTTTTGGGACCATATAATTTCATGTAAACTGGACCACTTGTCTCGTATTGCCTAATTGATCTAGTTGATTCATGGGCATCTTGTTATACAATAAAAAATCTATAATAGCTTCTGACGACAAACAAGCAAAAGACGTATCGTTCCTTTGCTTGCTATATACTAAAACACGGTCCTCGTAAAAGCCAATAGCTTATGAACAAAAAGTATAAGCCTATGTTTGAATATGTTGTTTACATACATACCAATGATGGATACATTTTATATAGTAAACCTTTCTATACTAATAAAATGAACATTTTGAGACTCTAGAGAACATCCACATCACCGTAAAACCTTATTTCCAAAAGATATCACATGACATCATTAATATTATTATGTTATTATGTTTAGTTTTACATTTTAATATTACTGATTAGTATAATTTCCAAAATAATATCTAATATGTAAATATACAACATTATAAATGGTAATACTATATTAAACATAGGTTTTTATTGTAAATTTGACTTAAAACTCAAACTCAAACACAAACCTAACCTTTTTTTTTTACTTTTCTTTTGTCCTATTCACTCCGCATGTTCACATTATTTACGAAAATAGCATTAGTTTTTTTTTTTGAAAATTGTTTTTTTTATTTTCTCAACCTCATCATCTTCAAGTATTTACAAGATTGTCATTGCCATCAATACCCTAACTACCATGAACAACCAATTTGAAGCTCTTAATGCACCTAAAATCGATTTACACTATCTCTTTCTAAATTTTTATGAACTAAAAACAACATCTCTTTCACTTAATCTCCATATTCATCCAAAAAACTCAAGCTTTTGATTAAATTTTTTATGGTTGATGAAACCCTTCAAGCTTACTATTCTTGGTGGGTTACTTTCGTTTGAGGTTTTGGGTGGTTGGACTATGTGTGCTAAGAAAGTCATATCACTAGTTTAAAGTATGAAATTAAAATTTATAACATATCTGTTCGCGTAGAAGACTTACTCATAAGTCTTCTTGCTGTAGAAGACTTACGAGTAAGTCTTCTCGTAAAACAGACGACTTAATTCTAAGTCGTCTAGCTTTGTTTGTTAAAAAAAAATCTAGAGAATACCGTAGACGACTTACCACTAAGTCGTCGAGGATAAACGGGTTAGTTTTGTATTTGACCAAATTGTGTCAGTTATTTGACTTTTCCTAGACGACTTATAATTAAGTCGTCTCTGGGAAAACAAAAATTTCAATATTTTATTAAAGTTAGACGACTTATCTGTAAGTCGTCTCAGGTTAGTTTTGCAATTGGAAAATAAAACTTAAATAGTTTACTTCTCCCATACGACTTACAAGGAAATCGTCTAGTAAGACGAATTACTTGAAATTCGTCCAACTTACTTGAAAGTCTTCCATGATAAGAGAAGTCGTCCATATTTTTTTCCGAGATTCTGGTCAAACCTTGCTTATCTCGGACAGTCGTCTGGGAAAAGTAAAATATTTAACTTTTATTTTTGAATTGCAAACTAATCTTAGACGACTTACAGATAAGTCGTCTAGCGTTAATTAAATATTCAAATTTTTGTTTTCTCAGAGACGACTTAATTATAAGTCGTCCAGAAAAAGTCAAATAACTGACACAATTTGGTCAAATGCAAAACTAAGTCGTTTATCCTCGACGATTTAGTGGTAAGTCGTCTAGAGTTTTTTGTTTTAACAAATAAAGCTGGACGACTTACAATTAAGTCGTCCCATTGAAAAGTCAATTGTAAAAATGACATGTTTGGACGACTTACTGTTAAGTCGTTCAAGTCTTCGAGATGACTTATTGGTATGTCGTCGGCGTCAGTGTTTAGTAAACTTCATTTTCTCTATGTTTACTAATGTGTTTTGTTTTGAATTTTTGCAGATGATGCGTATTACATACAATGTATGGAGAATGTTTGTTCAAAGATGGATGTTGGGATTTTGTGGTTGATAATTTCAAAGGAGCGAGAATGTTTCTTTTGAGTGAAGGTTCGACACATGCTGAACTTGTTTCAATGGCTCAAGAAGATTATAACCTAGACATGAATCTGTGGAGATAACCTACTCACTACCAGCATAATGATTCAACAGATGGATCCAGACATCCCTCCTATTCATGTTACAAGTGATAGACAAGTTTGAAACTTTCTCGAGATAACCAAAACGCATAGAGTACGGCTTTGTGTATCAAGGCATAGCAAGGTGAAAACAGTTTCAGAGGAAAGGGAAGAAGTTGATGAAGTTGATGAATGTTTTGAAAATGATGATGATGATTTGGTTAAAGATAAAAATCATGATTGGGAGGAGGATGATGGGGAGGATGATGGGGAGGAGGATGATGGGGAGAAGGATGATGGGGAGGAGGATGTTGATATCTCTATTGTTGCCGAAGCAGACGAGAATGGTGAGGATTACAATGTTTATGGTAAGGTTAAAGATGAAGATGAGGAAGAAGATGATGATATGTGTTTTGAAAATTTCAAAAAGACATATGCTATTGAAGGACGAAGATCAAATGGCAAAAATATATATGTCAACCAGAGTTTTGTTAGCAAGGATGCACTGCTTTCAGAGCTGCGGTTGACAGCAGTGAGACGTAAGTTCTCCTTCAGAATATACAAGTCAACGAAAACTCTCCTTGTGGTAACATGTTGGGTTAGTGGTTGTGGATGGAAGATCAGAGCGAGTGTGAAACATGGGACACACACGTTTTAGGTTAAAAAGTATGTGGAAACACATACATGCTCAGTGGGAAACCGAATTGCTCAGCGGAGACATTGTACTCCGAAGTATGTTGGTAGGCTTTTCATTGATCGTGTTGGAATCATTGATGGGTTGAACTCCGCAGCATATCACTGATGCAATGAAGAACATGTTTGGCATGACACTTGATTAAACCACTTCATACAGAGCACTGTTATATGCACAAACATTGGTGAGGGGATCAGCAGAAGATGGATATTCACGTCTGCCATCATATCTCGAGCAAATCTCCTTAGCAAATCCCGATTCTAGCACGGCTATAAAGCTGGATTCTACCAATAGATTTAAGAATCTATTTCTCTCTTTTGGAGCTTCTATCAAAGGTTTTAAGTATCAGAGAAGGGTCATTGTGGTGGATGAGACTCACCTAAGTGGGAAGTATGAAGGTGTTTTGTTAGTTACAGCCGCACAAGATGAAAATTTTCAGATATCTCCATTGGCTTTTGGGATCATAAATGCTGAAGATGAACCTTTTTGGGAATGGTTTTTCACAAAATTAGCTACTTATGTATCTGATGAGCAGCCTCTGGTGATAGTCTTCGACCGGCACACAGCCATTAAAAGTGCATGTGATAAGGTGTTTCCTTTGGCAACCGAGGAATATGTTATTATCATTTTCAAGATAACATTGTCAAAATTTCTAAAGGGAAACATCTCTTGTACTTGGTAAAAGGTGCTGCTTATGCTCATACAGTTTCAGATTTTGACCGGTACATGGATGAGATACGGAGTTCAAACCCCGACCTTGAAACGTATTTGAAGAGTACTGACGTCAGCCTATGGACACAGGATTATTGTTAGAGGGACATGTACAACATAAAAACAAGCAACATCGATGAATCTATTAATTCCGCACTGAAGCGAGCTAGAGGATATCCGATTCAGTTCTTGTTGGAGTTCATAAGGGAGAAGCTAGGAAAGTGGTTTTGGAAAAGGAGAGAAGATGCTTTGAGTCTTCTAAGATATCATAGTCAGGTTGTTGAATACTTACTTGTTATTCGATCGGAGATCGCAGATACGATGAGGGCCCAACCAATTGATGGATGGTGATTCTTTGTGAAAGGTGGCAAAATGGACTGTGTGGTTGATTTGGAGAATGGAAAGTGTGATTGTGGTGTCTATGAAGTGGAGAAAATACCTTGATTTCATGCTATAAATGCTGGATCATATGCTCGTCTGCATATCTCCACACTTGTACATCCAGTGTACTCAAAGAATTATTTTTTTGCAGGATACTCAGAGAATATATATCCTTGTGCTGGACAACAAGTTGAAGAACACACGTGCAGGATTCTTCCAGCAGACCTTAAAAGTCGTCCAGCGTTTAATATTAAGAATTTGTGTTATGAATCTATGTATTAAGAATTTGTGAATCTATGTAGTTAGGTCGTCTAGAAAGTCTTATAGTTAGGTCCTCTAGACGACTTAGTAGATGACTTATAGTTAGGTCGTCTGGAAAGTCTTCCAGCTGGACGACTTACTAGAAGACTTATAGTTAGGTGGTCTGGAAAGAATTTCAGCTGGACGACTTAGTAGAAGACTTGTAATTAAGTGTCTTCCCAGACGACTTAATTATAAGTCATCTGGCAAGTATTCTAGCTGGACGACTTGGTAAAAGACTTATAGTTAACTCGTCTGGAAAGTCTTCCATCTGGACGACTTAGTAGAAGACTTGTAATTAAGTGTCTTCCTAGTTAATTTAAGAAATTGCACTACCAAAGACTTTATATTTATATTATTCGAAAGGTTCCAAAAGAATACAACATTCCGACTTATAGTTAAGTCGTCCAACATTCCAAACGACTTAACTGTAAGTCTTCTGTGCAGAAGATATGTTACAAAAAACAAACAAAACATACAAACATCAGCCTAATCAAGTCAAATACAAAAATACAAAGCCTAATCAAGTTCAAATACAAACAGAAAAACATCAGCCTAATCATAAGTATCCGCGTCCTCATAATTATCCTTGTTTTCTTTCTCATGATGGCCAGAGAGCTCTTTAAATATATCCACACCATCTTATCCATCATAGTTTTCCCGTTGCCCTCAGCAAAGTCTTTTTGATTAAATGGTATCCCAAGAGCATGACATTCAATGTACTGATATCACTCAAATTACCCTAAGGAGTGAATTACTCTCTCAAATAAGAGGTTCAGTTGTAGTACTTAAGGATCGAATCCACTAGGAACCAAGGAACACAAAAGATAAAATCTTAAGTGATTATGCTAGGTTGATTAAGGTTTAAAAGTAAATTTCAGTTGTGAGCAATGAGATTTTCTCAAGAGAATTGGTTTTAGGTTTTAAACAATGAAAGAGAATAGTTAGATTCAAGGTTGTTATTCAAATAATCAGGATTATAATGCTACATATGTCTTTATAAGTTGCTTTCAAGATATTAAAGAACTTCAATTCTTAGATAAGCCTATTAGTAGTCGCTATTAGACTCGTCCATTGATCTGACTGCTGGCAATATCGACCGATGGTTTGACAGCGATATCGGGCGATATGGGTTGCCGTCGATCGATTACTCTATAGGAGTATCGGTCGATATAGCTTCAGATTGAATTGAATATGTGTTCACCAAGATCATATACCGGCTCTCGTTCGTCCCTAGAGGATCTCAGTTTATACCAGATGATTTCAGGATGATGATTAACAAGTTCAATCATTCCATGATCATACTCTAGTTAGCTACTCTAGAGTAAGCATTAGGGTTCATCAAGATAATGAATATCACAACTCAACATTCCATAGTTGGGGCTAATCCCTCAGAACTATTTGAACCCTAAATCTAATAAGTGAATCTACTCAGACATGGCTAAGTAATTCATAGCAACAAGGTAATAATAGAAATTCATTAGATTAGAAGATTGAACTCTTGGTTCTTTTGAACAACAAATCTCTTTGTGTGATCTTCTAAATCTAGAATTCTATAACCTTTTATGAAAATGAGAATAAGATGAAAAGAATACTTTTATAAATCAAAGAACTAAGAACATAAAAAGCATGCCAAGCTCAAGAAGTACAAAAAGTATGCAAAGGTATAAAAAGCATGTCTAGCCAAAACACATAGGCATAACTATAAATATGAGTTCCATTAGGTTAAAATTTTGTCAGGGGAAATCTTGTAATATTGCGAGAACTTAGGCTTCAAGGCCGAGTCAAACTTGTTCTTCACGCTTCATATCGATCGATGGTACATGGCGTACATCGATCGATGGAGTATCTCAATTCGTCATCTTCTACAGAAGCGTTCTCGATCGATTACCCAGGATGTGTATCGATATGTATCTCTGGATATCGACCTTGTTGTCTGATCTTTATAGTCATCTCGGGAAAACTCTCTTTTAAGCTCATAAGGGCACCTAAATCATCACTTTACTCCAAAATGCTCATGAACCTGAAAACATATCTAATCGACTCCAAAACATATATATATATATATATATATATATATATATATATATATATAAAATCTCATATAAATACCATGGTCAAAAGTGGGTCAAAACCATGGTATATCAACTCCCCCAGATTTAACCTTTTGCTTGTCCTCAAGCAAATACAATAGTTAGTCTTTGGAAGAAGTTTTAAAAATAGCAGGGACTCAATCAAATCTTAACTTAAGATCGTCACCTCTACTTTGTTGCAAGCCACATCTCATATTACTAACTACAGAAGTACATTATACCATATTCTAGCTTAGCAACCAAATTCATCTAGCCAATAAACTTAGCAATCATGTCTGTTTATTCCCTCTACTGATTTCATTTATGCATAAAATAAAAGTGTAGGCTTTACCTTGGGAGTATCGATCAAGGAACACTTGGATTCAACTTAAGCAAGTTTCAGGCATTTTCATTCTGGTTTCTTTTTTCCCTATATCTCCCTTCTCTGAACCCCATATTTTTCTTTTTCTTTTATATCAATCCCAATGAACAATAAATGTTCATTTTATTGATCTTTCTACTTTTTGTAGTCTTTTCTGACAAAGTGTAGGCGAATAGTGGGGTCATGGGTAATGTACCTCTCCCTCGCTTCCACAATGTGTGATCATTTATTTGAATTAGAATAGTGGGGTCATAGGTAATATACTTCTCCCTCTGACTCTCGGGAAATCATCTCAATCTTTTATTTTTCTCTTTTTGGGATGCCAAAGGGAGGAGAGAAAGAAACCAAAATTATCAAGACTTTTACCTTCTAGACTTGCAGGAGGATTCTGATCCCTTGTATACCAAGCCCCAAGACAAGCAATAGATGTCAGGTTAGATTGGAAATCAGCTTTGGTTCTTCCAAACAATCATGAAAAGTGTTGTCATAGGTGACTGGTGATCTACTTTAGCATCTATAGTACTTTCTGCAATCAACAATCTAAGAATGGTGCTAAAGAGTGGTTAGATAAAAAGTAAAATTTTGAAATTTTTTGTCCCCTTCTTAACTTAATAAAACCAATTTTTAAAACATTTAATGAGATCAAAAAGTTAAGGTAGCATCAGTAATCTCCACTCCCCCAGACTTAAATCATACACTGTCATCAGTGTATAACCAGTCGGAGTTAGGGCATAAATAATGTAGAACTGATATAAAAAATTTAGAACGATATACTTGACCGGAGTTCGTATCGGTCGATGGTGAGTCGCCTTTGTCTTTCGGCATGGATAGGTCTGTGTCGATCAATGTCGACATGATCTTATCGGTCGATAGAGGTAGTGATCGTGTAGCATCTTTTCCGAAATAAATAAAACGAAAGTAATAAGTAAAAATAAAATAAAACTAAGGAAGAAAATACCTATTAGTGGGTTGCCTCCCACTCAGCGCTTAGTTAAAGTCATTTAGCTTGACTATGGAGGTATGTTGGCTAGTGAGGTGAATTGCAGGTACTTGTTTGGAAACAAGTATTCTCCTTGTCTTGTGATTCTTCAAACCATGAAGTTAAGAAGCTTCTTGTGGCTTTCTCACTTCTGTTCATACTAGCTTTCAACCCTTGGACCTCATAGTGGATTCTCTGTAGCCACTCCTCAATGCTTGCAATGCTGAACTCATGTTGTCTAATCTTGCTGTAGGTGTTTTCTAGATCAATACTCGGCTGCATTGTGTCGAGGTGTCGGATGTTTTGCACACGGGTGGAAGGGGTATCGACCGATCTCTGTGTATTTATGTCGGTCGATGTCGAAGGATGTCTATCGGTCGATGGGCTGGAAGGCACGTCGATCGATGCGGGTGGTGCAGGTCGGTTGGCGAGCTGTCTCTTAATGTTTTCGATCTCTTTCTGAATTCCTTCTGTTGTGCATTCCGAACGTCTCTTTGTACTGGAAACCACATCTTGTCAAGTAATCTATATGCGTCGTCTCCATAGGCTTCTACGTTCGGCGAGCTGAGCCAGTTGGGTTTAGCTCTACGTTTGGCGAGCTGAGCCAGCTGGGTTTAGCTCTACGTTCGGCGAGCTGAGCCAGCTGGGTTTGGCTCTACGTTCGGCGAGCCAAGACGCTTGGTCTAGCTCTACGTTCGGCGAGCTAAGACGCTTGGTGCGGGTGTTCTCGATTCGTCGATTTGATTTGTTTTCGTCGTAGAATCTCAATGGAAAGTCCGATTGAGATGAAACAAAAAGCTGTACGATCAAGATTGGAATAGGATCAGGCTTAGGATCCCAAGAATCGTGTCCAAATCGCCATTGGGCGAGCTGGTCAAACCTTCACACGTTGAGATTTCTCTGATTTGGTTACGGGGTTTGATTGGTTTTATCGTTGCCCTTTTGTTTAGACGGAGAAATCACAAGCTCGTTTCATGTTCTTTCTGTGGTGAAGAGTCGCGATTAAATTTTTGATTTTATTAATTACTACAGAGTTTGCGTGAGCGTTGGATATAGGAGCAGTCGCTGCTAGAGTTGTTTTACCAGCGTTTTTGCGAGTTGTGACTTTGTCTTTCATATATCCAGACATCGTTTTAATCAAGCGTTTTGCGGCTATGAGTAAGAGTAATCCGACCCCCCCCCCTCCTTCTAGCGCTAAATTGTGGGAACTGAAATTCACCTACTATCGATTTCCGTAAAATAAGGAAACTTAGGAAAACCCTAATTTTCCAGAGGAACCGGATCTCTACGGAAGCCGACGACAAGTAACCAAATAAATGTGGAAAATACGAAAAACGTAATAAAACGAATTTATAGAAAAAGTAGATCTTATTTCGATTTCGCGTAAGAGTGTTGCGATTGTTATAAGGGTTTACAAAGGCTCCAGCCGCAAGGCCATCAGCGAGTTATCAACATAAAAACCTTAAACCTAGTCGAGTCGCAGCTCGATAGCAAAAGACGGAAAAAGATAAGAAAAACGGTTTGATTGATTTCGGACTGAACCTTATGAAAGGCTGCCTACGTACCCCTTTCGAGGATCAAGTCGAACGTAGTTCAGCTGATAGAGCTAGACCAGAGATCGAACTGCCTGGGAGATTTCGTCTAGTAATTGAGCGCCAGTCATAGAAACCGAACTTGTCGAGAAAAAAGCCTAAGTTTCTAAGTGCGGAAAGTCTAGAAAAGTTGTAAAAGTCTCAGATGAGAGCTCTCATTTTCGTCCCCTGCTTCTGCCCTATGCCTCTTGCTTATATACTCCCTTCCTTGGCGGTTTGGTCCTTCCATTTCGCCCAGATTTTAGTTTATCGGGAATCTTCCATTTATCTTGATCTTTCTTTTTTTCCCGCGGAAATCTTCTATTTATCTTCAGACTTGCCATTATCCTTCAAACTTGACAATTATCTTCCTTCTGCGGGTAAATCGTCAAAACGTTATTGTATCTTTGGGTTAGATTTTGTTAAGATCGCGAGATGGGCTTTTATCACGTTTTAGGACCTTCCGAGCTGTTTTGCGATAAATCCGTTTTGCGACTTTATACGAGATCGTTTCCTGATCCGATGCCGTTTTTAATAAGTTCCTCGAGTTTAATCGTAAATTTTATCTACGTTCGTTTCTTGGTTAATCGTCGCCGTTTTTACGATTCACTCGACGTTTTTTATTAAAAACGCGTTTTTTACGACTTTTATGAAAATCTCGAATAAATCGTATAGTTTAGGCAATATTCGGTGTTTCGTTTAGCTGTTGCCGTTTTATATGATTTCCTCGAGTTCTTTTCGAGAAATCAATGTTTTACGGTTTTTATCTTAAAACCCGAACGATAGGACGAATTAAGACGAAATGGGAGACATTTCGACCGTGATTCAGAACATGATTGTGTCGAAGGACGTAAGCCTTGCACCGGGGACGTGGGAGATCGAGGCTCGGGATGGTCGGTTTGACGTAGCCTTGCACCGGGGACGTGGGAGATCGAGGCTCGGGATGGTCGGTTTGACGTACGGCAAACCGGACCGGACCGGTTCAGCTCGCCGTCGGGCGAGCTGCCCGGGAAGCTTCTAGCTCGCCGTTGGGCGAGCTAGTTGGGACGAGACTAGCTCCCCGTTGGGAGAGCTAGTCGGGATGAGACTAGCTCGCCGTCCGGCGAGCTAGTCATGTCGGGACTAGCTCGCGTTTTATGGCGGTTTCAGTTTTTCGCGGTTTTGTGCTTAACTCGGATGATTGTGTAATCGACGTTTGTTTCGTTCTTTCGAGATAACGATTTCTGAGTTTCCACGGATTTCCTTTGTTTATAAAACGATTTCTCGAGTTTTATAAAACGACTTCTCGAGTTTTATAAAACGACTTATCGAGTTTTATAAAACGACTTCTCGAGTTTTATAAAACGACTTCTCAAGTTTTATAAAACTGACTTATCGAGTTTTATAAAACAACTTCTCGAGTTTTATAAAACGAATTCTCGAGTTTTATAAAAGGGCTTCTCGAGTTTATTAAAACGATTTCTCGAGTTTTATAAAATGATTTCTCGAGTTTTATAAAACGATTTCTCGAGTTTTATAAAATGACTTTTTTATCCTTTTGTGGAAAGTTTTGGCCATTGATTCTGTCGTGACCGATTTTGACACCAACAGTTAGCTGTTCGGAACCGTCTATCAACTGGTCATCGTACGAGTCAATGGGGCCACCCCCAAACCTGTCTCTTTTGTGGTGAGCCTGATGAAACAAGAGATCACTTATTCTTTGCTTGTCCCTACACCTTCACGCTGTGGATAAAAGTGGGTGGGAACCTGCTAGGACAAGAGCGTGACCCAGACTGGGATATAAATATGGAGCGCATCCGAGTGGGACTTTTCGAAAAGATGTCATTTATATTGCTGCGACTTGTGTTGCAGGTTTCCACTTACTACATATGGCGTGAACGTAATGACAGAAAGCATAGCAACTCAGCAAGACCACTTGATCATATTGCCAAGTTTGTGGATAAAACAGTCAGAAACCGTTTCTCCTCCACTGATTACTCTTTGAAGCCAAAGGCTACAAGGACTGATGAGACGATGGTTTGAGGCACATATTACTTAATTCTTTTGTCATTGTTTCTATTCTTTGAACACTAAAAATGATAGGGCTTGTATATATTTCCGTTTAAGGTAATCAATAAATTTGAAATTTCATAAAAAAAAGTAAAAGTAATGGAAATACTCAGTATAAAGAAAAATAAATGATAAACAAATACACAATTTTAAAATGAAAATAGAACATTAAAAAGTAAATATACTTTTAAATATATAAACATAGATATTAAATAAATATATAATATACCGAAATAATGATAACAAGTAAATAAACAATTTAAAAAGTGAAAATGTACACTTAGCATTAAACATCTATCTTAAAATGTAAATTATAGATATTAAGTAAAATAAAGTATAAGAACTGGAAATACAGAGTATAAGGAAAAAGAAATAATAAGTAATTACACAATTTAAAAATGTAAATATACATTTAAAAATATAAATTTAAATATGTAAAAGATATAATATACGAAAATAATAATGAATAAATGTGCAATTTAAAAAAATGGGAAGGGTACATTAAGCATTAAACATCTACTTTAAAATATAAAATATAGATATTAAGAAAATAAAATATAAAAATGAATTACACAGTATAAGGAGATAAATAATAAGTAAATATATAATTTTAAAAAGGATTACATTAAAAATTCAACATATATCTTAAAATGTAAAAAAATAGATATTATGTAGTATAAAGTATAAGAAACATAAATACACAATATAAGGAAAAATAAATAATAATTAAATATAAAATTATAAAATTGGAATACTACATTGAAAATTTATTTAAATGTTAAAAATAAATAAATAAGTAATATACAATATAAAAATTGACATACTATATTAAAGAAAAAAAGAAAAACGTATAATTTTACATCAAACAATTCCTTATAAAACTCATTATTTCATCAACATCAACTTCACACCCATAAAAGAAGACTCCAAAGAACTTCAGAAAAAAAAAAAAACAATGGCTCCACCATCAACTTTTGCCATCCCAAAAACGTTTGATAACCTCAAAGGAGATTTATGTAACAACGAACTTTTAGTTAGGTTGATTCATTGATGGGAAGCCCGCAACTTCCAAAACATAAACCTACTCATAGAAGTTGATATTCTTTTCATAGACTCAAATGTATTCACCCAAGTTAAATTATTATAATCCATAATCTTCTCTGGTTTCAAATTATTTTTTTCCCAATTGTTTAAATATTCAAAATTATATAATTCTAACATTACAGAAAATATATTAAATATTCTTATAACATTTTAAATTAAATAAATTTAATTGACTAATAATAATGTTATGCTTAAAAGATAGTTTAAAAAAAAAACTGAAATATAGTTTAAAGAACATAATCGGTGATAAACTTAATTTTTAAAAAATTTTATTATTATTTAAAACTTTGGTTTAAAACATAGTGAGTTATAAATATCAATGATGTAGTTGGTGAATATAAGCACGAAGACGAAAATATAAATATTTAATTTTTAAATATTAAATTCAGATTTTTATTCAATTATCAATATATAATATCATACATTGTTTTTTAAACTATACATATAAAAATTAACCTTCCGAACTTAAACTATTATATTATATATATAATTTTGTTAAATAAAAATATTTTAAACAATTTAAAAAAAAAATAAAAACAATAAATGGTTATTTACATATAATGATTAAGATGTACATCCCCTATATATTAATTGAGAAACCTTTAAAAAGATATAACCTTAAGTTTGTATTAATCAAAAAATAACTCCATCATATCCTACGTGGCAGCTCTCTATGCCTTTTAATTCAACTTCGAAGGATTCTAGAGCACATTATATAAACTATAGTCTAAAAATTATATTCTCTAGCAATATAATATTTCGGAGGCTAAAGTTGACCGCATATATCAAATATTTATTGTTCCACTGGCTTTATTAAATAAAACTTACGGAATTACCTGAAGTGATTAAAATATATATGGCAATCAATTATTTTTAAAAAATAAATATTTGATAACAATCTGTATGCTTTTTATGATTTTTGTTTATTTCTTTATTATTAAAATAAATTACACAATTGCATTAATCATATAACAAAAATCTTGATTTTATACATATGCTGTATTTCGAACTTTTTAAAACGAATATAAATTACTAAAACTGTTAAAAGTCTCACATAAGCTTTTTTATCAAATTTTAATTTTTTTCTATATTAGTATACAATTATTATAAGACCATATGAAGAAATAAATTTATTTTAATAGGTTTTATGTTAATATATATATTTCATATCATTTAAATTAAACTATACATCGTATGAAAATACATACTTATACTTTGATATTTGCATTAAACATATATTGAAAAGTTAATATTTTAATTTTAAAATCTGTCATTGTTTTCTTAAATGATTATAAATTAAACTATATATATATATACAAAACTATACATCGTACAAAAATACATACTTATATTTTGATATTTGCATTGAACATATATCGAAAATTTAATATTTTAATTTTAAAATATTTCCTTATTTTTGGAAAAATGATTCTAAATTATTGAAACTGCTAAACATCTCACATTAAAAAAAAACGTTGGTGTAAATTTTTGTCTCACAAATATACAAATAATCATAAAATCATATGAATAGAAAACTCATTTAATTAATATCCATACTAAAAGTGTGCTATATATTTATATCAATATCATTTAAATTTAATTATATACCATATACGATAGATATGATTGATTATTTTGATTTATTTACCATAATTGCGAATAAACAAGAGTGATCGTTAGATTTATATGCACACGCCAATTTATTACATATTAGTAACTGATTTATTAATTATTTAATATATATATACTTATTATTTTATTATTTCATAATATGCAGAAAAACCTAAAATAGATAATAAATATAAAATACGTATTCTGCAAAAAATTGCAGATCTTAACCTAAGTATATATCTCTTTAATTATTTTAAATCTTATGCATTTTCTAAATCTCAGGCTAAAACAAATAAACGAAATGAGAATAAACTTCAAAATCAATATTTATATGGAGCAATAACTAAAATAAAAAAGACACAAAAAAGAGAAAAATATTGAAGATAGATATGATTGCACATGAACGTAAACTTCTCATAACCATAATTAATTTTTAAATTGCTAAATAATGATATAAAACCGAGTTGACATAGTTTCATTGTAACCAAATAGACCCGAGATTTTTTTAGTTAAACATTAGGTTCTTTGCGGTAAGTGATATTTTAACCTAAAACATTTTTAATAGTGAGATCACCTTATCAGTAAACATATTATGTAATTAACAAAAAAATATTGAATTGTTTAAAGATTAACATATTAATTCAATTAATAATATAGATTTATTTTTAAGTAATCTTTATATAAGTTTATCTTGCGCAAGGCGTATGTCTTATCCTAGTTATACTATTATTTGACATGTATTATATACGTTTTCATATATCATTATTTTCTATTTTTAGAAAAACAATAACTGGATAAGCATTAATATCATTTAGGTTAAGTATACGAACAACACAAATTCAAAGATCACAAAAATTACTCACATAAACATTATAATAAAATAATTTTAATCTTAGTAACATAGAATTCAAAATATGATGTTCTTTTTTTTACACTTTTTTGAATACTCAAAATATAATGTTCAAAAGAATAGTTGTATACTTAATATTTTTAAAAATCAAAGCGCGAATTAATTTCTATTTTATACATTAAACTTCTGTTTGAAACAATACCATTAAAACAGAAACATTCTGGTTAATGAATTTTTTATGTTTTTCAATTATACCCTTAATGATATGAACAAATTTTTATTTTCATTTATGGCAATATGATCTTTTGTTTTTTAGCCTAAAAGTTATATATTAATGGGTTTTATTAATGGGCTGATTTTCTTCTAAATTCTATAAAAAAAATTGCAAAAATATATTTTCTTTGCGGATCAGACGGGTCAAAATTTTTAGTAGAAAAATGACTCAACCCGTTGCGGGTCGGACGGAGCGGGTCGGAATGAGCGATTGAAATTTTGTAACTAAATGATTTTAAGAATTAATCACAAAACTAAAAAAAATTGGACATTTAATTTTTAAATATACAATTTTTCTCAAGTACATATTTTAGGTACAACCATTGTTAACTTATTTAAAAACATAAAAAATTGTCTAAGACATTATAAAAAAAAAAAAAAAAAATCATACCCGCATAATAATTTGATCTTGATTATGTGACATTTTATATCATCAAAGCAAAAGACTTCTCGATACATCTGTAGATAAAACAACAAAAATAGTACCCGTTTAAGTGTGGATCAAAAATCTAGTGTGTTGATTAAATACATACCTATGTTTGTGGGATATGTGATTTCATATAGTAAAGCCCATTTACAAGTTAAAAGAGAAAACTCCGGGCTCACTTTAAAAGCCCACGAACTGTTTTGTCTCCTTTATCGATTCTTGCTTGCTTTTGGGATCTGAGAGATTTAGGAAGGAGGAAATCAAATATACCTTCAAACTAATCACACTTCAAGTATCTGCTTTCCTTATTCTTGTAACAACAATATAGATCAAAAGTTTTCTCGAGACTTTCTGTTTTGAACCAAGCAAGGAAGATGATGATGCTCAGAATCCGAAGCAGAGACGGCTTGGAGCGAGTAACCGTCGAAGGATCTCACACCACAGTCTCCCAACTCAAAACCCTAATTCAAGATCAGCTTCAGATCCCAATCCACAACCAGACCTTATCCACAAATCGCAACCTCCTCCTCGCGAAATCTCCCGATGATTTCCTCGGCTTCACCGACATGACCGACCCCAACCTCCCGATCTCCTCTCTCAACCTCTCCCACGGCTCCATCCTCTACCTCGCCTACGAAGGCGAGCGCACCATCCGCGGCGGTCCCGCCGTAACCCCCGCCGGTTCCTTCGGGAGGAAGATGACCGTCGACGATCTCATCGCGCGCCAGATGCGCGTCTCTCGCCAGGAGAAGTCTCACTGCGACTCCGTCTCCTTCGATCGCGACTGCGCCAACGCGTTTCAGCACTACGTCAACGAGTCGCTTGCGTTTGCAGTCAAACGCGGCGGGTTCATGTACGGGAGCGTCTCGGAGGGAGGCGAGGTGGAGGTGAATTTCGTGTACGAGCCGCCGCAGCAAGGGATGGAGGATAGGCTGATTCTCATGAGAGACGCGGAGGAGGAGAAGCGCGTCGATGCGATCGCTTTAGGGTTGGGGATGAGGAGAGTCGGGTTTATATTTAACCAGACTGTTACGCAGGACAAGAAGGAGTACACGTTGTCTAATGTTGAGGTGTTACTTGCTGCGGAGCTTCACGCGGAGAGTGAGCTGAAGGAGTGGGTTACCGCGGTTGTGAAGCTTGAGATTAATGAGGACGGTGGTGCTGATGTTCATTTTGAGGCGTTTCAGATGAGTGATATGTGTGTTAGGTTGTTTAGGGAAGGGTGGTTTGAGACGGAGATTGGACCTGAGGATGATCCCAAGCTTTCTAAGATGAAGAAAGAGGTGGTTGTTGGTGTTAAAGATCTTAAAGAAGTTGATAATGATTTCTTCCTCGTTGTCATCAAGATCTTGGATCATCAGGTTCGTCTTTGTTTCCCTTTACCATAGCTTTTTTGTTTAGTTTGAGACTTGGCATCTGCTCTAGCTAGTAGTAGTAGTGATAAGATATGAATCAAGAGCTAAGTAGGAAGAACAAGTGACATGTACTTTTTGAATGCTGTAGATTTATTATTGGGCAAGTCCACTTGTGTTCTTGTATAACTTTTATGTGTTTTGTTGATTGCTCAATTGGGCAGGGACCATTGACGTGTACCTTCCCGATAGAGAACCGGAACATTGAAACAACAATGCGGGCTTTGAAAACTCATATGGATCGTGCAAGGAGCCTCCCGTTCGTGAAAAGGATCTCTGATTTTCATCTGCTTCTCTTTGTGGCTCGGTTCCTAGACGTTGGTTCAGATGTTCCTGCATTGGCTGAGTGCGTACGTCTTCAGTCTAATGTCCCCGAGGGCTATGAGTTGCTTATCGACTCAATGGCCAATACTTGTTAAACATTTCATAATAGTCTATGTCTGTGTTTATATTTCTCTCCTTCAGGGTTTGTTTGTTTTATGTACAACGTTTAGTTTCCTCCTTTTAATAATCAGAATCATTTTTGATTCAGAAATAAAACTTTTAAAAAGGATGAACGTTTAGGAAAAAAATTAAGGTTTGAATTGGTAGCTGTATGTCAACTTCCATGAATACGTCTTACCCAAATGATTGTTCCACTCTCAGAGAAGAGAAATGGAGATGCGGGGTATCGAACCCCGTGCCTCTCGCATGCAAAGCGAGCGCTCTACCATTTGAGCTACATCCCCATTTGATTGTAGTGCTGCTGTACCGCTTACAGACTCTGGGTTTATTATGTTTATAGCAACCAAAGAAGCCCAAATGGATGGATGGTCATGTTTGGCCAGTAACAGTTGTGTGTCCAACGTTGAAAGGGAGGGTCCATGACTGAATCTGAATGGCATATGATGTCATTCGCCCAACATAGAAACAGATTTCCATAGTACTTGTTGACCGGACGAGGGCGCTTATGGAACACCAAAGCTTAGTTCTCTTATAATAATAACCAAAACAGAAAACAACACAACCCTTTTGTCGCCACCCACATGCCATGGCGTTGGTCGCACGCTGGATAGTTTCTTTTGTCACCTTCCTCTCAACCAATTTTATTTTCTTATTACTAGTTGCATTCACATTTAAATAAATATATATATATATATAACTAAAAGAGACCAAAAAAACAAAATATCAATTCTTTGTTCTTCACCTATCATAAGTCACAACCATCAATAATAGTCCAAGATCCCTAAGCTTTATCTTACATAGCTTAAAGCTGCATTATAATACTTGTTTTTTTTTACATCCCATACTTTACGTATTGTATATCATTAGATGATGAATGATCTTTGATGGAACTTTTATTTTTCTCACCTTTTTTTTGAACTCGACTATAGGCTAATATCGCTAACAAATTGTCTTTATGAAAATGAAAAATTCATCTCCCCCTCACCAAACCACAAAACTTAGTATATACTAGTTTTTTTTAATCATACTATGTATATCCATAGATATACTTGTAATTATTACTAAAGGATATGTAAAATAACCCTTTCTTTCTGCCAACTGACATGAGGGAGGGGTTATTAATTAATGAAAGATTTGAATAATGAAGTAGTAGTAGTAGTATTTTAACAACTAAACTAGAGCTTGACCCGTGCGACCGCACGGGTATTAATTTTATTTTTTAATTTTTATATTAGATGAAATTTTTGTAAAAGTTAATTGTATTACATTAAGTTTTTTTCTGTGTATTAACAATTTATTGTATCAAAAATATTGGGTATCATACAAACAAATCTAACATGTAGACGATATATTGAAAACAATTTCTATAGAATTTATTTATTTAATTACGAAAGGTATATATGAAAATAATTATTTTCATTAATTATTGTTGCCATAATTTTTTTAGTTGAAATTTGATTTTGGAAATGTATTAATTAAAGTGAAAAGACAAAGAATCCTATAAGATAGGGTAATTAATAACTTTAGTGGTATACTATTGTAAATAAAAGTGAAAATTAAGGAGTATTTTATATGGGTACTTCTCTTTTAATAATATAGATATTAATATATGCATGAAAAATTATATTTGAAAATTATTTTATATATAATTTATACTAAATTATTATTTGAGTTTCAAAGTTAGATTACTGTTTATTAAACTGTTTATGTTTATAAAGATAATATGATATTATAAAAGTTTAAAATATGTTAATTTTATACATGTATTTATAGTTACTGATATTAATCCATTCTGCCAATATATTATATATTTTTAACATTAATATTTTTCTATTTATGAAAATAAATTGATTAATTTATCAATTTAATATAATTTTATAACATTCACTTTATTATAATAATTTCATTTAATTTGATAGTTTATGATTATTAAATAGATAAAAAGAATAAAATCTGTTTTCATATATATATATATATATATATATATATATTAATGTATAATTATTTTCATTACTAATTCGAAATTTTATTCAAGTTATTAATTTGTGAAATATTTATATAATTTTTTTAAAGTTAAGATCTTGCTAAAATCTTTTCAACAGATTTTTTTAAAAAGAATTAATACATATTTATATTAAAATAAAAAGATATCAAAGATATTATGATTGAAGTGGTTACAAAGAAATGAAATATATTTAATAAATTTTTTTTTGCTAATGGTCCAAATAAAAAAAAAATCACACATGAAATGAATCATGACCTCTCTTTTAATATAATAGATGTGAATTAATAAAAATGAAGTGTCGGAAACTATATAAACATATATCCGTATACTATAATAGTAAGTGGGGGAAAAAAGAAATTAAGGAAAAAATGGGGGTCAAAAGGAGCACTTATGAGAGAGCGTGTCGGGACTGGCGTGCCAATATACCCAATCCTCTCTTCACATGACACCATGGCCAGTTACGATAAATATTTTTAATTGTATTTTTTTAAATATAGATTTTATTTTATTTATAATCAAGCAGCCGATTAAAATTGGTAATTAGCTGTAGGATTAGTATAAATAAATACTAATTCGTCGTCAGAAAATTAAAGAAATAAATTGGAGAAAAGGTGGATAGACGTGGGACCCAAACGTCGAAACAGTATAAACTCGGTCGTCCGGCCCCTTTGTCACCGTCCGATGGGGGTTATAATATATTCAACATCTCTTACCTTTGACTCTCCTCCCTTTCTCTCTCTCTCTCTTCAGTAGAAGAACAAGAACAAACTCTGCTCTTGCTGTACTTTCTTATCTCTCTTGTCTTCTCTTTTTTATTTTCTCCTTAAAAATCTTCCGTCTTCATCTTCTCACTCTACAATCTATTTCGTCAGCTGAAGAAACCCAGAGAGAGATTTAATGGTATGAGGCCGTTTCACTGAAACCGATTCTCCCTGAAAATCTTCACACCACCTCGTTACATAGAGAGAAAGATAAACTGTGTTTTTAAGGAAAATAGTTTGTGAGGATGACTATGGCTGGTGGGAACGAAGTCAACCTAAACGAATGCAAGGTATTGACCCATTTCTCTTAGTTTTCTTCCATTTTTATTTTTATTTTTTTTAAATTTTCTTAGACTGTGAAGATCATAGAGATTAAATTAAAATCAAAAACGTGTCCCATCCACTGAAAGTTGTAAACTTTTGTTTACTGTAGAGAATAGTCCCACTCAACACATGGGTCCTCATTTCCAACTTCAAGCTCGCATACACCCTCCTCCGCCGTCCCGACGGCTCCTTCAACCGTCACCTCGCAGAGTTTCTCGACCGCAAAGTTCCCTCCAACTCTTTCCCCGTCGACGGTGTCTTCTCCTTCGACCACCTCGACTCCACCTCCACCAACCTCCTCACCAGAATCTACCTCCCAGCTCCCCTCGACCCCTCCCGTCACGGCACCGTCGACTTAACGGAGCCTCTCAGCACCACTGAGATCGTCCCCGTTCTTGTTTTCTTCCACGGTGGTAGCTTCACTCACTCCTCCGCCAACAGCGCCATCTACGACACTTTCTGCCGCCGTCTAGTCACTATTTGCGGCGTTGTTGTCGTCTCCGTTGATTACCGGAGGTCGCCGGAGCATCGTTACCCTTGTGCTTACGACGATGGATGGAATGCTCTCAAATGGGTCAAGTCCAGAATCTGGCTTCAGAGTGGTAAAGACTCAAATGTTTATGTTTACTTGGCTGGTGATAGCTCAGGTGGCAACATTGCTCATAATGTCGCTGTGAGAGCTGCCAATGAAGGAGTTAAAGTTCTTGGAAACATTCTTCTTCATCCTATGTTCGGTGGAGTGGAGAGGACTGAGTCTGAGAAGAGACTTGATGGGAAATACTTTGTTACTATTCAAGATCGAGATTGGTATTGGAGGGCTTATCTACCTGAAGGTGAAGATAGAGATCATCCGGCTTGTAATCCCTTTGGCCCTCGTGGTCAAAGCCTTGATGGTGTTAACTTTCCCAAGAGTCTTGTCGTTGTTGCTGGTTTAGATCTTGTTCAGGATTGGCAGTTGGCTTATGTCGATGGTCTCAAGAAGAGTGGTCACGATGTTAACCTTTTGTATCTGAAGCAGGCTACCATTGGGTTCTACTTCTTGCCTAACAATGATCACTTTCATTGTCTTATGGACGAGTTAAAGAAGTTTGTGCACTCGATTGAGGAGGATAGCCAAAGCAAGTCAAGTCCTATTCTTCTTAGTCCATAACAACATGGGTCTGCTTTGACTATAGCTATGATGGGGGGGGGGGGGGGGTTTGGTACAGTTTCTACAAGTACTGTAGGTCATTGTGAGATGTTGGTTGGGCCCAAGCAAAAACCAAATCGGTTATGGGCATCTACCGGTTCAGGGCTAAACCGGGAGAAAGTACTTTGTTTGGTAGTAGTGGTAGTATAGGAGGTAGTCTTTAATTTGCTCTAGAGTACAGAGGGTAAAATACAAGACAACTAATTTGTCTTCAACATGTTGTGAGAAAACTTATCTTTAATATGGATTTGTATGTATATATTATAACATTGTGTGTTCTCATGCTTTTAATAGAAAGAGCATGTCTTTGTTGGTTGTAGATTTTCACCTTCTTTGTTTTTGTTTGGTTCATGCATTGAGAGTATTAGCTTTACAAAAGACGAACTTTTTCTCCTTTGCAGTTTTTCCAACTTCGAACTCACCAAGCCTTTGCTCTGTCTTTGCTATAATTGTGAACATATATGGAAGATAAAAAGAAAAACATATACACAAAAGAAAGATCCAAACGTATAAGTGAAAACCCTAGAGAGACATGTGGCAATGGCGTTTTGAATGATGATAAAGACAGAAGGGGTTAGGGGAAATAAATGTGAGAGACAAGTGTTGCGTGTACATTTTAGGCAAAAGCTTCAGAGTGCCAAAACCTAACCCCATCCACTCAGATGAGAGAACAAAAAAAAAGCTTACACAGCCAAACTCAATATAGTAAATAATGTTTGGACAAAATGTCAAAAATCAACAATATAATTTTATTTTCTTTTTAAAAATAGTTTTAGTTTCCTTTGGCATCTTTTGCTTAATTCCTCTTCTATGTGCATGTATTGGATTTTGGAATTTTTGGTGTTTTCTTGTAGTGGTCGTGGCTAAACATGGACCCCCTCTTAGAGAAAGCAATCTCTTTTGTCTACTAATGTTTGTTTCTATAGTATACCACTTATAACTATGGCTTATGTGTGGATGTTTTTATTATATACTCAGCTTTTTGGATGCAAGTGGTAGGGTATCAAAAGCTTGAAGAAGAAAAAAGAAAAGCATTTCCTACTCCTTTGTCTTTGGTAGTTTTTATTCTATATAATGATATAAAATATAAACACAAATTTTAACAGGTAACTTATTAGTTTTGAATATAATTTCACTAGGTTCGGCCCGCCCTACGGGCGGGATATACTTTATTTGTGATTTGGATTACTATTTTTGTACGATTTTGTGGTTTGTGTTTTAAGTTTGCATTTGTAAAGATGTGTACGATAATGATTTTGTTGTCTTTTAAAAAGTTTTAGGTAGAGCGGGAAATAATTTATTTGTGATCTGGATTACTATTTTTGTATGGTTTTTGTGATTTGGTTTTAGGTTTGCATTTGTAAAAGATGTGTATGATAATGATTTTTTGTCTTTTAGAAAGTTTTAGGTAAAAAAAGATAATATGTGGTAAGATATATTTTGTTTGTTTACAATAGTTTTTTATACATTAAAGAGTTATGACATTGATATGTTGTGATGGTTTCAAATAGTCTATATGATGTTTTCTTTTTGAAAAAAAAAGTGATCTCATATTTTATGTCAAAATGGTTTATTTTTTTCTCATATTAATTCTTGTATAGATTAAATACAAAAACTCTTGTTTAATTTCATACACTAATTTTTAGAGTCATCCACCTTGTATAGATTAAGTAAAGATTTTATATGCTCTATAACTATTCAGAAAGTGAAAAATGTTTTTTTTTAACCACTACAAGAAAATCTGTTTTTAGCCGCGAATTGTTTTTGTAGCTGTGATCGGTATTTTGTAGCTATTTGATCGATAGCTACGAACGACCACAAAATTGTTTTTGTAGCGTCAAGCTTGTGGATAATGATAAAATGTGGCTATTTGTGGCAAACGTTCTACGACGTAACCACAGGCTTATTTTGTAGCTAATATCCACA
>CAKOAT010110377.1:49054-86188 GCA_932364175.1 Eruca vesicaria subsp. sativa
TGGCTAACCGCAACAAATTTTCTTCAAATGGCCACAAAATAAATTTTGTAGCTATTTAGTTACAAAAATCTACAAAATAACTACAGATTACAGATTTCAGTTAATGGTGGCTGTTTTGTAGCTATTTGTGGTTTTAAAACAGCCACAAAATGTTTTTTGTGGCTAATTTGTAGCTAAATACTATTTTTCTTGTAGTGAACGACAAAATTTGCTTATATTAATGAAGCACTGAATGCAAAATGGTTTATATTTTTTATTTTTAGTTCATATTTTTTTTCTTTTTTCTCTTTAATGTTTACCACACATACTCTCTTGTTTAATTAGTCTCAAATTACTTTAGTACAAACCAGACATACCCTACATTCTATAACTCAACTAAAACTAAAGCCATTTGAAAACACAACTAACAAAAATAGTGTATTTAAATAGTCTTCCATGTTGGTTGCTTTTTTAAAGAAGTAATTGGTGGGTTACTTGTATTTTATTATGTTTTAGACTCGCAAGTATTGATATGTGGGTTTTATTTTATCAATACCACTATAAGGAAGAAGGGAGAAAAGTCGGTTTAGCGTATTGTGTACAATGGAGTTCGAGGAATATTACATTAGGCCGACATTTTTATTATCCTATATTTGAACATGTATTGTCAGGTTTTTATGTAGTCCCTTTTTTGGTTGTCGATGATTTATGATTCAAACTTTCATAACTATCATGCTTAGTGTTTAATTTCCATCTTGCGTCACAATTTGTATAAACAATTCATATCTTCAAGTGTTCGTTTAAGCTTTATAAGATTTAACTGTCAGCTAAGGCCATTGATTATGGCTATTTCTATAACTTGTTTGATATTTAGTAATAGCTGCAAAGTAGGTAAACTAATAGTTGTTCTTATTCATTTATTCGTTATAATTATTTATAAAATAAGATAGAAGGGTTAGTGAAGGTGGAATTATTACGTTTCAGATGCTGAATTCAGAGTTATAGTGCTGTTGTTTTTTGTTATGTTTGTGATGCATGGTTTTTTTCTTTAAGAAAGCGAAGTGTTTCTTAATGATAAGTAATGTTACCAAGATTACTTGTGTTAGAAGGAACCAATTTTATTTGTATTCAATGATTGTCTGAGTAGTTTAGAATTTGTTATATGCATTTTGACATCCGAATCTTTTTGGGAACATCTGGTATGTCTTAGATGATATTGTAAGAGTAATCACTTTCTCATTTGTAATTATTGTCTTCCAACATGCGAGTTTTACTAATACTGATAATAATGTGAACTTGCAATTGTCTTTGTACTGATAATATGGTGACTAACAACAAAAACAAAAACAAAAAAAACTTGTTTATTTTCTCAGCTTGTTAATGAGTATCTCTTTCTTCAAGTTCCTTTTAACTTAGAGCTCTTTTTTCTTGCTTTTCACTTTTCTCTGTCATTAAGACTAATTAGCCTCCCAAAGACTGTTCTAAATCAGAATCTTTTTTTTTCCTCCTGCAGATCCAGGGATTGTTTCCTTACAGATTTTACCATCAACTTCATCATCTCTTTGTATTCGATCCACTGAAGGGAGAAGTCTAAAATCCCAGAAACGATCTCTGTCACCTGATTCAAGAACCGGTCTACTAAATACTCATCCAATATATCACTAAGTTCAGTCCCATCAAACAAAAACAGTAAGACACTAAGAAATCAAGAGAAACCAAACTTCAGCCCTAAGAGTAAGAGACTTACTGATGTCCAAGAACTTTTCTCTCTCGTGGTGGTGATGACTCCGGTTCCAAGGTGATCCAGATACTATGTTCTCTCCCTTAAAATGAAGCAAAAAAAATCAAAACTTTAAAACTTCGACCAAAGGAAGAAGAAGAAGAAGCGATAAGGTCTGATTTAAAAAGAGCTTCCTTTAGCTATACAGAGAGAGAAGAAGAGAGAAACGTAATCAACAAACCGTCCCAAATTTTCTCATTCAAAGTAGGTTTAATAAAGATATGAACACAGTGTTTCAAAAAAAAATATGAACACAATAGCTTGATAATTTAAGTTCATAACGCCGGAATAGTTTAAAATACAATGATCATGAGTTTAAAGAACGAACCTTACATCAGGGAAGAGCATGTCTGAACCCAATCAACTCGCCACAGCTTTTCACGTGCCTCCCAGAACCTGAAAATTCACACCTCGACGGTGAAAGAATATAGGCCATGTTCAGATTAGCAAGAAGAACATATGAGTTAGCCATTAGACTGCAATTAAACTTGGGATTATCATGAACTGTGAAGATGATATTAAAGGAATGAATTTTTATCTTTATATAAGAGAAAAAGCACCACCTGGAAGAGGAATAAGCAGAGCATTGAATGTCAGATCGTGCATGATGTGCGTCGATGGAGTAAAGAGGTTTCTTAAAGGCGATCAATCTGGACATCTGGTAACGTCTTGCTGGATAAGAACCAAAAAAGAATCGTTATCTTGAAGCTAGACGCCGAGATTCTCAATCGTCATTCCCAAACTCCATTGTTGGTGTGGACATCGAAGAAGAAGAGCCCTAAGCAATAACTTAACCAAGAATATATCATACCATTTCTATCGGGCTGGACTAAACAATGAGAAAACTAAATAACAAAATAGGAGTAAAGAGAAAGCCCACTTATAATATGTGTGAAACGATACAAAACTTGTTAGGGAATAAACTTAGCGTTTTGTTAAATGGACACGTGTTGCACTAAGGTTGAGTGAATTGATGAGCTGGCAGTCTATAAAGAGGGAAAACCCTGCTTTATAATAATAGATTGTTTTTGTATATAATATCATATTCCTGATTAGCATTAGTTTTTTGTATTTCAACTTGTCAAATACTCCCATTTATCCTTACTCGGAGGAGCTTATCGTTGTTATGTGAATATATGCATATTCTTTTATCAAGCAAATGGATCATCTAAATCTAAATGTAAATGCGAATTGGTGTTTATTTTATGTTAAAATGAACATAATTAAATGACTCATCTAAATAAATTTTAACATGAATAAGATTTATTCGTATGAGTCTAATACATACATATGGATAAAATGAACATGTCTAAATTTTTTATCATATTCTTGCTTTATCTTTGCTAGTTTTTATTATATATAATGATACAAAATATAAACACGAATTTTAATAAGTAACTTTTAGTTTTGAATATAATTTAATTGCTTATGTATATAATATCATATTCTTGATTAACATTAACTTTTTGTTTTTCATCTTGTCAAATACTCCCGTTTATCATGCACATTACTTGGGAGAGCTTATCATTGTTTTAGTGTGAATATATGCATGTTCTTTTGCCAAACATCTGAATTAAATGTGAATTGATGTTTGTTTTATGTTAAAATGAACATCATCAAATGACTCATTTAAATAAATTTTAAAAGTTTAACATGATAAGATTTATCCAAATGAGTCTAATTCATACATATGGATAGAAATGAACATGTCTAATTTTTTAATATACTTTCTTTTTTGGATGCAAGTGGTAAGGGTATCAAAAGCTTGAAGAAGAAAAAGAAAAGCATTTCCTACTTCTATTTCTTTGGTAGTTTTATTCTATATAATGATATAAAATATAAACACAAATTTTAACAAGTAACTTACTAATTTTGAATATACCTTCACTGCTTATGTATATAATATCATATTCCTGATTAACATTAACTTTTTGTTTTTCATCTTGTCAAATACTCTTGCATATCATGTCCATTATTCGGGGGAGCTTCTCGTTGTTTTAGTGTGAATATATGCATGTTCTTTTGCCAAGCAGATATATCATCTGAACGTAAATGTGAATTGATGTTTGTTTTATGTTAAAATGAACATCACCAAATGACTCATCTAAATAAATTTTAAAATTTTAGCATGAATAAGATCTATCCCGATGAGTCTAATTCATACATATGGATAGAAATTAACATGTCTAAAATAATAAATGAAAACTTTACCTCTGTCCATAAAATATTTAGATTCACGTGTAAAAAATAAATAACCATGATTATTTTCTTCAAAAAGCTGCCTAATCACATTTTATGCCAAAATCATAAAATTACATTTTCTCGTCGAAACTGCATAATTTCGTTTCTGCCAAAACAACAAAATTACATTTTCTCGTCAAAACTGAATGATCACATTTTTCGACAAAATTGCAAAAATACCTTATCCACCAAAATCATAAAATTATAATTTTCCACCAAAATCATAAAAGTATAATTTTCGCATAAAACGTAACAGTATAATTTTTGCCAAAATCAAATCACATTTTCTGCAGAAACTAAAAATGAAAATTCCATTAAAACGGCATAATCACAAATTTCCACCAAAGTCGCTAAAATGCATCTTGTCGAGAAACCAAAAAAAATATATATTTCTCCCAAAAACCATATTTTAAATCATTATATTTTAGATTACAAAGATTAATATAGTTAAGCCTAAAACTGACATAAGATTAAATCAAAACAAGGATTTACAAGTCATTTATTTAATATGTTCACCTAGATATAAATAGTGTAAAAATGAACATATAAATTAATTTATTTAGATGATCCATTTAGATGAACCTTTTCAATCGAGAAAAAATAATTCTGAATAACATCTAAAATAATCATTTGCATAAATCATCTGAATGGATCATCTGGTTAGAGATGAGTGACATATGGATAAACAAACATCACGTATTTACTAATGATAGATCATTTGTATTTTTTTTTTCTCGATTATCTATTGTTCGTGTTTGAAAATATTGATTTTCATTTGTTGATGGTCGGTCTCGTTCGGTTTTGTTGTCTTTGATTTTGACAAAAAATAACATAAACCTTGTTTGGTGATTTATGAACATCTTCTGGCCACAAATCATTAATTTGTCGTTTACACTAAGATTCATTCTTTTGACTACATTCAACGCTCTGGGTTCAAAATTAAACAAATTTATTGTATTCAGTCATTACTTAAGTAACTTAAGCTGAAAGGTTATAGATTCCCGGTACATGGCAATTTGATTTAACTGGTCTGCATGGTGATTGAGGAGTCGGTCACATCTTTTTAACAAGAACAGAAATAGAATTGAGTTAAGTTGTTGGCCGGTAAGTTATTAACCATTTACAAAGTAAGTATATACACAATTGTACATGCAGAGAGGGTCGTTTGAGATAAAATCATAAAATACATGAAGATTAATTCAAAGACACAGTACATGTATATAATCTTAAACATTTTACCAAAAAGAAAACATGTATATACTATATTAAACTTACAGTTAAAAATAAATATTAAACTTACAATTAACCACATTGTATGAGAAAAAACAGAGGGGTAACGGGAAATTATCAGATTATATAATCTGGAAAGAAGTTAAAGGAGCATAGCTACTCTGAATGGAAAGTTTACTAGATGTGCAGAGATTTCATAGAAATGGAAGAAAAATAAAAAAAAATAAAAGAAAGAGAGAGGAAAGAAAAGACAAAAATATTGAACAACGATGGATACTCTTTGTCTTTATTAGCCTACACCTAAACCCTAGAGATATAAAGAACGAGACATGGACCTTTCATCTTGAAATTCTCAAAATCTAAAAACCCCACAAATTACGATCAAAACATCCCATCTCTCTCACTTTTATCACTTGCATTCATCATCAACTCGTCATCATGCTTTCATATATCTTGTCTGATTATTGTCGGTGACAACTCCAATAAAAGCAAAACAGAATTGCAATATATGCGACGTTCTGAGAGGTTGTATACTTGACATGATGCATATTAGTTAACGTGTGTAGCGTACAGTGCGGATCTAGAATAATTTTAAGAAGAGTCATAAATTGGACTTTCGCCCAACAGAAAGATTTATGTAGGGAACTTTTGTAAAAATGAGGTTAGAGGGGAGTCCAACTTTGGTTAGGGGTGTCAAGAGCAGGGAGAACCAACCAATTTACATGTGTCATCTCTCGTGGCTCTTAACGAAACTTGTTAACATATATATTTATGGGGTGTACCCCTATGCTCAACGTGGATCCGCCACTGGTAACGTAGATACCTATTGGAATCATCAACATATTTTTATGTGAACTGCAAAGGAATCAGATAAGTTATAGAGGCATGTTTCGATCTTTTTTTTTTTTTTTTTTTGAAACTCTCGAGCTTAACTTGTAACATAGATTGGAACTCGGTGAGTGTCAAACCGCATGCCATATAATAGTGAAAACAAAGACAATTTGTATTTCTCACAAAGGACCCAGCATGCTTAAGAACTTGACAGCGTATTAAGTTACTTTAACGTGGTTACTTATTGGAATCACAACAAATTTTTTGTCACTTGATTGCTTTCTCGTAAAGGACCCAGCACCCTCAGGAATATGGGCTCTTAACGTTTGAGGCTTTCATCAAAGTATGATGGGCGTTTGTCTAGGAGATGTAAGAATCCGTGTGTACCGAGTAAAAGGGCTTTTGAATATAAGTGTACAAGCCCATAATATGAAATCAGTAAATTTTATTATTTCGTGGCACCACCGTTAGAAGGCGTCAGTCAATTTACAAACGACCGTTAAAACTGAATTCTCTGTTTGCCACGCTGGCAAAACCTCTCGCACTGGGCCCACCAAATGCTATATATATCATCAAAGATAGTCCACATTGAATTAAAGCCCATCTCGACTTATAACACGGAAAAATGTCATCGCATCCAGAAAAGTTGCGATCGTGAAAAGAAAAGAAGAGCGGTTATGGTAACCACGACATCATCCTCTACGATTCTCGTCGGAGAAGAAGGCGTAGTAGAGATCCAACCATCAGAGAACAGTACACCAACACATTCTCATCGACGGCGGTGGAGCACTCCGATTGAATCGGGCGGCGAATCTCTCCACGAGGGCATGGAACACAGAGGTGCTGACGATTTTTATCTAGGGGGAGAAATATCGGCGTGGGGACCGTTTGGACCGCCGTTACTGAAGGAGTCGAGATCGGTAGCGCCGCCGCGGATGCCTCTACCGAAGAGGACGGAGGCGGTTGGAGAATTGAGGAGAGGAAGAAGCGTGACGAGGAAGCGAGATCTCCCGCCGTTTCTGACGACGCTGGATTGTAACGGACGGCCGAGATTCCATCATAGGAGGGTGAGAAGCGAAGGACGGTTAGAGATTGCCAGCGTGGCAGTGAATATACCGGAGATCGTTAGCGTACGTAGAAAGGAAGGACTTAGAATCGGAACAGTTAGAATCAGTCAAGATGAAAACGAACAGAATCACTGATAAAAATATTTTTGCTAATTTCGCGGGATTGATCGTTGTCTCGTTTTTTTTTGTTTACATTAGGCCCATTTTAAATGCTTAAATACTGGGCCGTAAGCCCAAAATCATTCGCTTGTATTACAATGAAAAGAATTGTAAGATGAGGTGTCAGACGTAGATTTGTCTGTCAGAGTTGATAGCCTTTTAGCACGGGCCGTGGGATTAGCAGTTTTCGCAGGTAGGAGGGGTGTATTTGAGAAAGTCAGGGGAGCTTTGAAGAGGGGGCTTGGTGTTGGAAAAAGAAAAGGAAAATAATAAAAAAAAAGCTGAAAATTTTAACTAAAAGAGAAAGAAGCTGATGGAGGAGGAAGAGCTCGGGAAAGCAGCGACACCAAGAGCCAAGGTTAGTTAAGGTTTTGTTGTGTTTTCTTTTTTCGTCCACAGATGCGAATAATTTTGTGCCAAAGTGCATGCGTTTTGCATGTTTTTGTCATCACTGAGATCTCAGATCTCCTTTGTAGCTTCTAGGTTTCAGTTTTTAGGTGCTTGAGAGAGATAAAGTTGAGAACTTTTGTAGTAATTACTAATCATTTAGTCTTACAAGAGCATTTTCTTGGTTGTAACTTGTTGTTGGGGTTTACTTATTGATTGATTCTTGTTTTCCGATAATTTTCACTCCTCTTTGATGTTTTCAACTGTTTCTTCTATAAAAGCTGTCATTTTTTTCTTTGATAGATTGCTGAACTAGTTTGCCATACAAAGCCTTGTATTGTTGTCTTTTGTTACACTGGCAGATAAAGTTGAGAGCTTTTGTAGTAATTACTAATCGTTTAGTCTTCAAAGGCATTATCCTCGATGTAACTTGTTGTTGGGGTTTCCTTTTGATTGATTCTTATCTTCCGATAGTTTTCACTCTCTTTGATATTTTCTAACTGTTTCTTCTACAAAAGCTGTCATCTTTTAATAGATACATTGTTGAACTAGTTTGCCTCACAAGCTTGGTGGTTGTCTTTTTGTTACACTGAGCTTATATTGCAGAAAGACCTTGCTCCAGGGAGGGTTGTCGATACCTATGCGGCACAATGCGATGCTTGTCAGAAGTGGAGGGTCATTGATAGCCAGGAGGAGTACGAGGACATCAGGAGTAGAGTGCTGGAGGACCCTTTTACCTGCGACAAGAAACAAGTCTCTTGTGAAGACCCTGCAGATCTTGACTATGATTCCTCTCGAACCTGGGTCATCGACAAGCCTGGTATCCCTAAAACCCCCAAAGGTTTCAAGAGGAGCCTTGTCCTCAGAAAAGACTACTCTAAGATGGATACTTACTACATTACTCCAGCCGGTAAGAAGCTGAGGAGTCGCAACGAAGTCGCATCCTACATTGAAGACCATCCAGAGTTCAAGGATGCGCCCCTTGGAGACTTCACTTTCACTGTCCCAAAGGTCATGGAAGATACTTGTCCTCCTGATACTGCTAAGCTTGCCTCTCCTACTACTGATGATGTTTCGGAGAAGAGCATCAAACCCAATCCAATCAAAGGATGATACAAGGCCAATGCATTGCCAGTTTGTGTAGATTTGCTTTTCTTAGATACTTTTACTCTTAAAAGGACTTTCTTGCTCTCTTACCTCTCTCTTAATAACGAACTAGTAGTTTTCAGAGGCAAAACAAGTGTTAATACTATTAGTTTTATTTGGATCATTACACAAAGCTTTTATTCCTTAGGTAGAGATTCTATTTTTCAAGTAGTACCAAGTCAACAGCTCCGGGAGTTCTCTCGTGGCAGACCCTGGTGCACCTTACAATGAGCGGTTCCTCTTGAAGGATGCTGCACGATGACTCGCAGGTTACCTCATTGTCCATCTTCTTCTTCCCAACCAAAGACTTTAAGCATTGGGATATGCATCTTTTACGGGATGTGTAAGGAGAACTGCAATTCCCGTTGCATTTTGTCTTCAAAGGCCCATAACCTCTTCCTTCATCTTGCTTCCCTGTGGCCATCGTCTCTTGTATGCTACGAGGACAAGCGGTCATGCAGCTTTGATATATTCCTTCCTCTTGGTCCATCATCATCATCATCATCTTTTTGTCGCACCTATCTTCACACTCTTTCATGTTGTGGAGATCATGTTTGCATTGGTTCTTACACTGAGATACCACCAGCAGATCTTCTGTTGCACTTGACAACACCAGAAAACCCCAAAACAAAAAGCTGGCTACTAACTTCGCTTGTTTTGATCTCATGGCTATAATATTCTTAGTTACGTTGCTAATACTATGTGTTAATATTATATAGAGAGAGGGAGGGGGTCTATAACAATGCCAGATTTGTACGGGTGTTGTGTGTACGTGTAGATCAAGATGCGCTTACCATCCACTTGTACATCATGCTTCACCCATATGCATTCCCGTGTCCAAATCCAACACAAGTCCTAGTGAGTATAATGCGATCCTTATAATATCAATCATATTCATATTATATACATTGTGCACTTGGATCATCATCAACTAAAACCCTACATCACCTTTAGAAAAAATATTGTAAATATAAACTTAAAATCACATTGATGACATTCATGATTTGGATTAAGGCAAGTATTGTTTTCGTAATAATAAATTGATGAAAAACATGTTTAGCAAATTCAGTAGACAATAGTATTATATGAGATGTGAAAGAAAAGAATAGTAGTTGTGGTTTTGATGGAATCTTATGCAAAAGCAGTGAGAAGAATGAATGCATGATGCTTTCATGTGTTATTGGTTATACATTTCTAGGCTATATAGGCCTTTTCTCGCATCTTGTCAATAAAATTCTGCACGATCAACCAATTGTATATAAAAGGCTGTTTTACGAATCATTGATAGTGTTAACCAATTGCATGTGTTTCAGTTCATGAAACAATGAAACCAATAAAAATAAAGATTGGCTTTGGCTTTGTTCCTATCATCATTGATTACATTCTTTTGTTACTAGTGTAACCTATATCTTAGTTACTTTTTGTTAATTAATTGTTATACTAATTATTGTATCGTATTTTTATAGGCGAGGTGCATGAGAGGGAGATGATGAGTGTGTGAGGTGCTAATTAAGTTTCTGTAGCCATGTTTCTGTGCACACACTTTAATAAATGACTTTATTGTTTACCATCCACTTGTTGTGCGTTATGCACACACTTTGTGGTTTAAGGCCAACAAACCTAGATGATACTTCACTATTGTTTCTTCTTTTTAACAAAGTAAAATTTCATATAAACTGGAAAATATTACATAGTCACAATACAAGTAGTATATGAATGAGTAGAGATAGACGTTATTTATCAAGAATAAAGACAGTATTTGTTTCGTAAAAAAAAAAAAAAGAATTTATAGATAAAAACACATTAGTATATGATTACCACGAGTGTAACTCTGGTTCTAGAAGGCAGGGGCTAAAGCCTTTTTCTCATCCTCTCGAGTCTACTCTGGATGAAAGCATCTGATTTCTTATCAATATCAATCGAAACTGGCTTCGGTTGTGATCTTCTCATCACATCTTCAGGCTTAGCCATCACCACCGCAT
This sequence comes from Eruca vesicaria subsp. sativa, assembly GCA_932364175.1. Taxonomy (NCBI): domain Eukaryota; kingdom Viridiplantae; phylum Streptophyta; class Magnoliopsida; order Brassicales; family Brassicaceae; genus Eruca; species Eruca vesicaria. Next base: position 59,857 of record CAKOAT010110377.1, read on the forward strand.
GAGGTCGCACAAAGCTAGCTTCCCTTCCTACGTTCTTCACGTCACTACCATTAACCAGCATGATAACACTCTCTGTCTCTGCTCTAGAGCGTGAGCTGATGGCATTAGCCTCAGAGTCTTCTTCTCTTTCCTTGAAGTGAATTTTGATATCAGATTTTGACTCCTTCTTGATAAGTTTCTTTTTCACAGACTTATCATCCTTCTGACCCGCCATGAGTTTAACCACCACGTACCTTATCAGACGGCAACAAACGCCTCTGTTTTCATCATTAATCTCTTTTCTCTGCATCCTCGCTTTGTGTTTACAACGAAATATGTCCACATTGTTGGTTTATATATGTGAACAAACATTAGTGGGATTAGAGATTTTTTTCTTTCCCATTGGCTTTGCTTTGATTCTACGCTTTGGAGGAAAATGTGATCGTCTTTGTTTTTTTATTTACCAAAAAAAAAAGAAAACAGTACTTATCTAGTTTCTTCTTCATACTCTTTTTTGTTTGGTTTGCTTTTATGTAAAAAGCAAATAGCTTTGTGCAAGTTTTTCTTCCATTCGAGCTGGAGATTCGCTTTCTTTTGTTGGTTGAGTGGACGGAAACTAGGAAATATTCTTCTAATCCACTATGACTTTGCTGATCTCTAATAGTACTTGTACACTTTTGTTATTCTCACGTTTCGTGTGAATCACGTGTGTAAGAGAGAGTCTAGAAACAACAAAAAAAAAATATAAACAAATTTGTCATCGGAAACGTAATCTGTTGAATCCTGTTAAGGACCCAGGTGAATAACTGTTTTGTTACCAACGGCCATGGTATCATTCGAGGAGAGACCACATACATGCTCCACACACGCGTCTCAGCCGATTGGGTCTCTCCAACCGCAAGACTCACTCGTTACCGAGGCCGCAGCTCTGCGGATTAGTAGCCCGGGGACTTTCCTGGATCGGAACTTAGACAAGCCCATAAGACCCATTCACTTCATATCCAATGACATTTTGTAACTGCTAGGTTCTCTCATCCTCAAATTCTTTTTGTATATTTTCTCCAAACGAAGACTAACTACAAAATTGTTGTCAGAGGATTAGTCGAGTAATTTTAACTAAAACCAAGACAAACTAAAAATATTGTTATCAATGGATTAGTGCAACATATAGAAGACTTATGGAAACAGCTAGCAAGCTAACTTAACGGATTTCCTCACTTACAAAATACATATTATGTGAGCCATAGACCCATATATATTTACAGATACTACTCTTGATCTTAGCCAAAAGCCAAGTAAGGTACGAATTGGTTTTGAGACAGAGCCTCTTTGCTAATAGAGGCACGAAGTGAACCATGGTTTTGAATTTGAGTCAGAGCCTCTTTATTTATAGAGGCACGAAGTGAACAATGGTTTTCTTCATAAGCGATGTGGGACAAAAGAGAAGCAACGGATGTCTTTATACTTGTGTTTATTCATTGTTTGTGATCACAGAGAGAAACTTGAAGCTGGTGATAATGGAAGCAGATCGATGTTTTCAAATTCCAGACGGGATTCAGTTAAAATTTTACATTTGTTAACACTCTTACAGTTAGGTTCTTTTGATGCAAAGATGGTTCTCAAAGTCAAATACAAGTCAAGTACGGACGGGAATCAAGGATTTTTACTTGATTTGTTAGATAGGAATGTTTCCAGATGATGAGTCCTTTTTTTTTTTGTTGGTCTTCAATAGCGATAAATCTTCAAAAACCAATCACCTTTCCGGCAAAGAGGACAAGGCTTCCCTTGCAGCATCAAGGAGCATGTCAAGCAGCAGCACATATGACCGCACCTACAAAATCCGAACCAAAAAACAAAAGAAAGGAATCAAAATCTATGATGCACTGATCAGTGAGACAACGAGAGGGTTTTATGTATATGAGCATTTAAAACAAGTGTTCTTACGGAACAAAAGCAACATCACACTTCCTCTCAAGGCAGATCACACAACGATCATATTCATCGCTATCCCTGCTCGTACCATTCTCCAATTCTGTTGATATATAATATAAAACCTGTCATCATAGCAAACTCCCAACCATATTCACACCAACAAGTTATTGCAAACCTTTTTGGGTCACTTGTTTCTTTCTCTTAGCAGCTGCATCATCAGCAAGTTTCTTTCTCTTAGCAGCTGCATCATCAGCTCTGCAACAAACAGCTGACCGCTTAACTTGGAATGAAATTATTCATCTCTGCCCCCCCTTTGGTTTAGCAGCTGACATTACTTACCTTTTTTCTAACAGTCGCTGCCGCCTTCTCTCTAGAAGATCTCCTGTCCTCGTTATAATATATTCAATCACAGGCTTTGAAATCAGAATCACACCAACAAGAGCTAAACCCATTGAGGCTTTCTTGAACCCCCTGCTCACAAAAAGATATATTTCAATACTTTTACAACATTGTATATTTTTACGGAAGAGATAAGAGACAACCTTGACCACTTTCCCACTTGAGAGATGAGCTGGTCGAGCGGCATAGGGGAAACGTAGAATGGCCCTTGATCGGGTTTTTGAATCCTGACATCTCCAATACCATCTTCTATAGCCTGTTGTACATAAACAAAGCAAAGCACTAACAAAATGAGATCTAAAAACGTATCTTGTTTGTTGGTATATAAGAAGACAACTCAAAGATAAGGCCTACCTGACCAACAATGGTAAGGCGTGTGCCGACAGGGAGAACACGCTCAATGCGTCTTATTCCAAGCATCTGAAGACAATATATTTAAAACTTTGACAGAACAAAGAAATCTTGGGAAGAAAGGAAAGGAAAGGAAAGACCTCGAGGCCACGGAGAAAATCTAATGTTCCTCGAACAAGGGAAGACGGCTCTGGCTTTTCAAATACTTCACCTCCGGCCGTCAAGGCAAACCCTATAGCACTTTGAGCTCCAGCTACGTTCACGCGGCCTGTCCCATCCTCCTATTCACATCAAAAAAGAGTATACACTATAATAAATTCCAGTTCAGTTAACGCTCAAAATCCAGAGCAGGCTTACCAGAAACCAAGGGACTTCCTTGCTCACGGGGAGCATCAATGCAGTGTCTTGAACCCATGAAAACTTCCAGTTACGTTTCAGAAATTGGTGCTCTGCCTACAGAATCAATATTTTTGTTCATAGTCAAAATCATGAAGACAATAAAACTAAAGCTTTGACGTTTTAAAAATGGCAAAACTAATAATCAAACACATACTGCTTCCTGGAGAATAACAGTTAAAATGCCACTGTGCTCACACTTGATGGGTGTCTCAGAGCCAACTGTTCCTGATACCGCGACAATCGATGGCAACACCATGCTCTCTGCAAAGAAAAAAAACAAAAAAGAGAGTTGCTTGTGAGAAACCATCAAAGCAAGTGGGAGACAAGAGAGAGAAACATCATATATATATACCCAAGTCCTTGAGCTGGTCAACCCTAGTTACCGATTCGAGAAAGTCAACATCCCTGCAAAAGATGACAAGAAACATTTCATTACACACTGAACAACAACAAAAAAGGCACCACTTTTGACGGAAAAAGAAAAATGAAAACCTGGCAGTTCTTCGGCTGAGAAGATAAAGAGCCGCAGCGCCTACGCAACATAACCCACCCCAAGGTTCCATCTTCTTCTTCTTCTAATCCTCGTCGAAGCCGATCAAAGCGGAAAAAAATGATCAGTCAGTCGCCGTCAAGTTTGCTTCTTTTTGTGTGTGAATATTTTGTTAATCTCAAACAGACCCCTGAAACTTTTAAAAGTTTCAAATAATCCCTACAACATTTTAATTTGATCAATTAAATCCAAAATTGATTAATATATTTTTTAGTACTCAATCTAACTTACGCATGTATAAACGGCGCACGTTATACAAATCATTTGGAAACTTGCAAACCCTACACCGACCACCACCGAGAGCCATTATCAATCAATTTTTTTTGGCTCCTCCTCCTCCTCTTCCTCTCAATCTTCTTTCTTTCTTCCCTTTTTGGTTTTCGTGTGCGAATCTTCTTCCTCCATCAGAGCTAATCGATTCGCACCTAACCGTCTCTCGATTTAGGGCTGACTAGGTCAGCTTTCTCCCTCGATTGGATTGGGATTTCTCAATGCCTCCTGCTGCTGCTGCTACTTCTTTACCTGAAGAATCTGTCACCGGAAAACCCTAGCAACACTCCTAATCGTCGCCTGCGATTCTGGATTCACTTTGGAGAGAGTTTGATTCCTGTATCTTTATCGTTTTTCCTTCTCCCTCTGATGGCTCCGAGCCGCAAGAAAGGCGGTGCTAAGGCTGCCGCCGCTGCATCCGCTCGGAGGCAGTGGAAGGTTGGAGATCTCGTGCTTGCCAAAGTCAAAGGCTTTCCTGCTTGGCCTGCCGCGGTTTGTGCATCTCTTCGCTTTTGCTTTTTTGTTCTCTGCAAAAGTTTCATGGTTATATACTTCTCTGCACATAATTTAAGATGAAAATATTGTTTTTTTTTTGGTTTGATGTTTATGTCAGATTATCGACTGCCTTTTTTGCAGATTACAGAAATACCACTGAGCAATAATTGTAGGTTGTTAGTAGATACTTCTGATCCATATTTTTAGTTAGCCTTTTTCTTAGGCTCTGTAGTTGTGTTCGTTCATTTAATGATTATAACAGGAACGTCACCAAATGATCCATAGTTTCGAATGATGATTCAGTCCATGCTAAGTTGTTTGCCTCTGTTTTCTTCTTCTTTTTTTGGATCACGTGACCGTCTGCTTATTGCTGGATGCAACTGCAGGTTAACGAACCAGAAAAGTGGGGGTACTCAGCGGATAAGAAGAAAGTATTGGTTCACTTTTTTGGCACACAGCAGATGTGAGTTTTTGTGCCTTTACTCTTTGCATACTTATGTTTTGCTTTCTCCTCATAGTTCTCCTTCCAGTTCCTTTTTCTCATACGCTATATTTGTTTGAGTTCATTAATTTTGCGTCACCATTCGAGCATATTAATTCATTTTATCATGATCCTCGTTCGAGGAAATGAAGTTTGGTTCCTGTCTGGCTAGATTAAGAAGTACAAGCTGGTAGCTTCTTCATGACTGTACAATTTTTACTTCTCTTGTTGAGGCAGGGTATTCTCAGTGTGATGTATTTTCTCTGACATACATCACTTAGTTCTGACTTTACTTGTTTTAGGATCAGAATTATTCCTCGTTCGGAATTGGGGGGGCTCCCTTGAGTACTTGTTAATTGAGTTGAGTTTCTTTTTTTCCACATAGTGGGCAACATTGTTTCTTTTGTACTTATGGGTTGAGCTTCCACATCTGTCGGATAGTGACTTTTGTTACTCGTTCCGTTTCACTTTAGTTGTCATTCTAGGTTTTCGGTCCATTTCACTTTAGTTGTCATTTTAGTTTTTTGCACACAGATTAAAGAAACATTTAATTTTACATATTTTCAAGATAAAAACACAATTACCTATACACCTAACCACTTTTCAACCAATAGAAAAATAGAATATAAAACTAATAAATTTTGTCTTGAAATTCTAAAACCACACTTAATTTGTGACAAAAAATTTAAGCCTAGAATGACAAGTATTCTGAAACAAAAAATTAAGCCTAGAATGACAAGTATTCTGAATCGGAGGGAGTATCATTTATCTTGTTTTAAGCTTTTTGAATCTTGAGTTCTCTGAATACTGTTTTTTCACCTACTTTGCAGATTAGCATTAACATTTAGTGAATGTATTTACTGCATCTTCATTCGCACATTTATGTGAATTCCGATGTATAATAATTAGGAGGAGAGTATTTTACCACAGCTGATCGCTTATCAAATTAAGTTGATTAAGCGAATTAGTTTAAGTTTGTAAGCCGTGTTCATTTTTTGCTCTTCCCTCTAGATCGGTAAACTGTTCGTTATCCCCTCGTTTGCAGTTAGTAATATTTGTTGGTGTATGTGCAGAGCTTTCTGCAATCCTGCTGATGTTGAATTATTTACGGAGGAGAAGAAGCAATCGCTTTTGACAAAACGGCATGCCAAAGGTTCAGATTTTGTACGTGCGGTTAAAGAGATCACAGAGAGTTACGAGAAGCTGAAGCAACTGGACGAATCTAATGATCCTAAATCTGCTGAAGAAACAACTGTTGGAAGTTCTGGGAATCCTATAGAGCTGCCTCAAGCCTGTGAAAATCTAATTGGTACAAGACTTGATACACAAATAGAATCGAATTCTAGTCATGGTAGAGATGAATCGACTCTTCTCAGCGAGGATGCTTCAGCTGCTGAACAAATGCTAGCTCTGCGTCATAACAGTCCAGCTCGTAATGGCGCCTGTGATAATGCAGCAGCTAAAGATCTGTGTGAGATAGCTACACATTCTTCAAGGAGAAGAAATGAACGGGCACGGTCTCAAAAGTGTGCTCCACAGAAACTAGTATTACCGGTTCATCACTCTAAACTCTCGTCAGGGTTGGAATTGGATAGGCTTCGAAGGTCCATGCGTCAATGCAGTGATGGTGGCCACAGTGTAGATGATATAGATGATGAAAATATAGGAAGGAGAAAGAGGATCCGAAGGTCAGGTCACTCTGAATCAGATGATGTGGTTTCATCAACTCTAAAATCACATGGATCCGATGAAGAGAACGCCTCTGAAATTGCTACAGGTGAATCTGACAATAGTAGTAGGAATATGGGCAATGGTGATGATTCTGGTTCCAAAGTTGAGCATGCTGATGCTGTTGGTGAGGGGTTTGAAGGAGGTCATGATCTCGGCAAAGGCCTTGATTTCCAAATTAGTACCATGGTAAAGAGGAAGAAAAGGAAACCTACCAGAAAACGTGAGGCCAGTGACCTTACTGACCCTCCTGCTAAAGTTGAAGCAGAAGAAGGTTTTGGGACCAAGGCGTGTGATAGCTGCCAGGGATCTCAAAATTCTCATGAAATGCTGAATGAGAGGCCCTGTGCAGAGAATGGTGATGAACACTTACCTCTGGTAAAACGAGCTAGAGTCCGAATGAGTAGAGCTTTTTATGCTGAAGAAAAGGTCAATGCCTCTCCACAGTTTGAAGAAAGATCATCCAAAGACACTCCGACAAGTGTAGCCATGCAAACAAGCCCCTCGGTTAATCATGAAAATGATACTGTATCTGGTCATGATACTTCTGCGGCCAAAGAATTTACCAGCTTTGAGTTGTCGGGTAAGCTCCCAGGTGATATGGATGATGTAGTGCCTTCTCGTATGGGCAAACCTTCTGGCAGAATGTCTCCGTCTATACCCTGTCTTCAGGCTGTGGGAGATAAACAAACTGCTGTGGAGTTCCATGAGAACGAATTGAGCATGATACCAGATGATACTGTATCTGGTCATGATACTTCCGCGGCCAAAGAATTTACCAGCTTTGAGTTGTCGGGTAAGCTCCCAGGTGATATGGATGATGTAGTGCCTTCTCGTATGGGCAAACCTTCTGGCAGAATGTCTCCGTCTATACCCTGTCTTCAGGCTGTGGGAGATAAACAAACTGCTGTGGAGTTCCATGAGAACGAATTGAGCATGATACCAGATGATGAAGTAACTCGAGCACAGTCTGATCACCTTGGCAGTTCGCTAGAAGTGAACACTCGTGTATCTGAAGGTTTTCAGGGTTGTTCGGAGGTATCACAAACCATAACTTGTCCAAACGTTGAGTCCTATCCTATCGACATGCAATGCACACGTCAAACTGAGAACAACGAAACCCCTTTGAATCTTGATACAGTGGACCCAACTGTAAATAATCCCCCGAGTTTACGTTCGGGTTTGGATATGACAGCGTCATTGGTACCTGCTCAATCTCCTCACCAACACCAAAGCCAGGACAATGATTCTTGTGACCATTCATTGGTCGCTGTTGGAGATTCTTCCCTTAAAGAAAAATGTGAGAATATTGATAATACGACTCAGGGTGTTCAGTCCCAAGTTGTAGAACATTCTCCACTCTTGTGTTCAGTGGTCAATAATCAGGAGGCTGAAAATATGCAGGAAACTGAAAACACTCTAATGGAAATAAAACAAGAGAGCCTGGGCAAAGAACTTGATAATGGCAAACAAGCTCAGATAATACAGAATCCAGCCCCCTCTTCCACTGAACTTTATATGATGGATAAAGAAGCCGAAAATCAGTCTGAAACGGTGTATAGCCACGGTGAAGATGATGTGGAGAACAAAGAGCTGGAAAAGAGGTGAGTCTACTGGTTTTGTCCCTCTATTCATGTGCTAATCTCTAATACCGTGATGACTCTTATTGTTTTACTAGTTAAAATAACTTTTGAAACTACAAAAAGGTGTTCAATTTCTAAATATATTGGAATATTTGTATGGAGTCTTCATATTCAGATTGATGTAGGTTAGAATAGGAATCTATCTATTTAGACTCCCTACTATTTTTATTTTTATGTAGTATTCATGTACCTTTTATGATTGAAGATTCCTATTAAAATTTGCTGTCACGGTGAAAGTCTGTGTAGAGAGCATATTGAATTTTAGATCAAGTCTCTGCAAACATTATCTTCATCAATTTTACCAGTTCGCAGAACTGGTTGACTAACAGTATGGTATGTCATTTGGCAGCTGTGAGGTGGATGAGCAGAAAGAGCAGATTCATGCCACCAATTCTGTCTCAGTACCGGAGAACCTTTCACGTGAAAAAATGAGTCTATCTCCTGCAAGGGGGACTCCACATGGCAGCTCCGTTTGCCATATGTCTACGGTAGAGACTGCAAATGGTATGCAGAACAACATGAATAGTAGCACCAGTGTTCAGTTTGGTGAGAAAAAAACTATGAGTGATGACACAGTCAAAGAAGAAAGGATTGTTGATATAGGTGAAACTCAGGTGAAGAAAATTGTTAGTTCTGATGTGCAATTCACTATTGAATCTTTTGAGACCGCACTTGCCTCCTTGGTGAGGACAAAGGAGACCATTGGCCGCGCAACTCGTTTAGCTATGGACTTGGTGAAGTTTGGTATGTCGGCAAAGGTACGAGACTCTTCCTGCTTGTGATATTTATTTGTTTGTTGATCTCATATGTTATGTCGATGCTAAATTCAACTTTTCTACTCTTTGGAGACAACATTATCATAATAACTGGATCTGTCCTGTGATAAAAAAGACTCACATCGTCCAAATATTTAATTCCTTCAGTTAAACAGTGACCATATCTACCAAACCAATGTTATATATGAATACGAATTATAAAAGTCCCTTATTTGTATTGTGTGGTGTACTGTTCTCGGATGCTGCATCCAGCCACTCTTGACAAGCGTAGGACTAGGGAAAGCCTTCTAGTATCTACCTTATACATGAGGAAGGGACTTGTTTGCACTGTGCTTTTGCGCGATTCATAAAACACTATACTATGGATTTTGGCCTATGTTGTTAAGAATCGCACTTTTGATTTAGGCCATGGAAATTCTTGCTCATACTTTGGAAAGCGAGTCAAATTTACAAAGGAGGGTGGACTTATTTTTCCTGGTGGATTCTATTGCTCAGTGCTCCAAAGGTCTGAGTGGTGAGTTACATATATAGTGTTTTAGCTTACTCGCATCATCGAGGTTCTCAATGGCGAGTTAACTTTGTGGCTACTGTCTTTTTCATTAGGTGATGCTGGCGGTGTTTATCTTTCATCCATTCAAGTTATGCTGCCTCGCCTGTTGGCTGCTGCTGTCCCTGCTGGAGCTACCACACAAGAAAACCGGAGGCAGTGCTTGAAGGTATGTGATAATTCATTATTTCACTTGGCTCTTCTTTTTCTTATAAAATATGTATTCTCACTTTTTCTGCTCTTATATAGGTTTTGAGGCTTTGGCTCGAAAGAAGGATCCTTCCTGAATCTATTGTTCGTCACCATATAAGAGAACTTGATTCACATAGTAACGTTCCTGCTTGCCTCTATTCTCGGCGCTCAGCTCGAACAGAAAGGGCGCTGGATGACCCCGTCAGAGACATGGAGGGTATGCTCGTGGATGAATATGGAAGGTGAGAGTTGGGTCTATACAGTCTTGAGTTCATGATTTTTATTTATCTCTGTGTCATAGCTTAATTCATATTTGTGTATCAGTAATTCGACACTCCAGCTTCATGGATTGTGCATGCCTGCAATGCTTAAGGTTGAAGACGAAGGAAGTGACTCGGATGGGGATGATTTTGAGTCTGTCACTCCTGAACACGAGTCAAGAATTTTAGAAGAAGATGATGTCACACCTTCCATTACTGAAAGGCATACCCGTATACTTGAAGATGTTGACGGCGAGCTTGAAATGGAAGACGTGGCTCCACCTTGGGAAGTTGGAAGTAGTGCACCCACTGATCAAGCTGATAATACAGAGTCTGCATATTGTCAGTCTGTCTCTGGCACTTTGCATCAGAATGTGACCTCGTTATCTCCACTAGCTCCCCCTTCACAGAATACTCAGTGTGCCATGTCTGATTCCTACACAAATGGCTTCGACTGCAGTGGATATCCCAGCATGCACGTGCGTCCTTTTTTCTTCTTGAAGAATGTTTTCGGTTAAAATTGTGACTGAGACATTGATTACTAACTTCATCTCTGCTTAATATTCCAGGGAGATCATCAGGCACGGATGAATCCATCTACGCATTACCGAAGTCCTGAATCATCATATAGTACCCGTGCATCTTTGTCAAATAGCATGCCACGCGGTGAGGGTTCTGACTTCCAGCATAGGCCTTATCCATCACCTAATCCCCCACCTCCGCCTTCTCATCATTATTATTCATATATGGAGCCAGACAACCATATGAAAGAAGGTCCATCATACCCTCACGGATCTCACTACACATCGGATTTTGGTGAAAGGAATTATCATGAAAGCCATGAGAGCATGAGGCATGCACCATATGAGAGTCGAGACAATTGGAGATATCATCCGCCGCCTTCTCATGGTAGACTCCTTTTACCTTTTTATTATGCATGCATAGGCAAGAACATATAGTAATGGATGGATGGATATATGCTCAGACAAGCACTTTACTCATGCATGCTAATAGCCATTGGATCCTTTTACGTATTGCAGGTCCACGACATCATGACAGACACAAAGGCCCTTCTCAATCAAGTTCATACAGTGGCCATCACCGTGACTCTGGAAGATTTCAGAATCACAGGTGGAGTCATCATTCTCCGCGTGCATATAACAACAGACACTCTTTTCAACATAAACCACATTCGGAAGGCCCTGTTCCAGTTCCAATGAGAGGTAATATGGAAATCCATATTCTTAATCCCTGTGAAGGAAAAAGAAAAGGCCCACTCTCTACTCTCCCACAAACTAGATCAGCCGTCTCAGTTAGTCGTATATAAATATTATTATACTGGAATTGTGTCTTAGGTGTAGGAAACTTGAACCTTGTTACTAGATGAGCCATTTTCTTTTTTCATGGGATCTGATCTAAGGGCTCTGACATTTGAGATTGTTTTGCTTGTAATGTTTCTACTGCACTCCTTGTACATAGAAGTAAACTTGATCATCTTTTTCGCAGATCCGCAGGGAACATGGCATCAGAGGTGAGTTACAGACATTACAGATGGACATAGACGGGTAAGTCCTTCGCGGGAGGTGCTCTGTCTGCTCTAATTTGGGCTAGTAGGTTAGGGAAGAAAGTGAGCTCGGCTGGAACATAACTTGGCCAATTGAGAGAGAGAGAGATGTATTCAAGGCTTTTGTTTAGGGACTTATATAGAGAAGAGAAGGAAAAAGCACTTTGTAAGTGTACATATGATGGATGATGGTGTCGTTACTAAAACCTCATTGATATAAACTGAATTCAAAAAGCAGCAATTCTTGAGAAGATTTGGTAAATCCAGTTGTGGAACTCCAATTGTGGAAATTTAGGTTAGGCATTTGAATCTGTGTTCTTACCGCCAGTTTATAATTATATAAATAGTACTTGCAGCGTAATGTCTCTTTGGTTAAAAGAGAAATGGTAAAGGATGAAAGACACCAAGAATTATATTAAGATTGGAAATATATGGTTAGAGGAACAAAAGTTCAAAACTATAATAGCAAGCAAGGGTTGTTGTTACGCATTACCAGGCTGTGCTGCTTCTGATGATACTAAACATATTCATTCTTTCTTCAAGGGAAAGAATAAGAATAGTAATAAATAAAAACTCTTCTCCTTTTGAACCAAAAAAAAAAAAAAACTCATTCTCCTTAAAACCCAACTCCTAACAATTAGGAGGCGTGTGTGGGTTAAGACAGCAGCAGACACATATAGACCTTATCCCTCACGAGATGGGTGGTTCGTTATCAGCAGTGTCTGAAAAATCCATCCATGAGTTCACCGTCAAGGTTATTCTTCATTTTTCGTATTTGTTTTATCGATTACGAGAATGAATGGTAACACTGTTTGATCTTAATCAACACATCGCCAAGCAGATGAAACTTTTCTGGTATCCTTCTTTTGAAAATTTTGGTTGTTTGTTCGCGGGAAATTAGGATAGCTCCGGTAAGGAGGTTGATGATAGGTATAAGAAAGTATACTATCGTAAAAAGAAGAGAGTTGAAGAGAAAGAGAGTGGAAACGAGAAGAGTTTGGTAGTTAGAGAGTAAAAGAAGAGTGACGTTGGAAGACTTGTTTTCATTAAGAGTGTTTGAAGTATTCGAATAAAGAAGGAAGAGTGGGAAGCTTCTATTTCATTTAGAGTCTTTTCTGTTACAACAGTTAAATAACGTCTTGTTGTTTACGTTGGGTCTTATGCTTGTATTGTAGATTGTAGAAGACGAAATGAGTCTCTCTATCTTGTTTGCCATGAGAACGATGACGAGTGCTTAATCAATATGAGATTGAGTCACGAGTTGTACTTGCAAGCTTGATTCAATATAATAGAACTTTTACTTTCATTCTGTTACAAAGATTTCTAAAATCTATCATTGGTGAGGAGAAACTTGATCGAGTCTAACGCGAGCTGCAGTGATGACGGAGTCGAGATCGGAAGCGGAGTTCGCGCCGAGCTCAACGGCTCCGAGAGAAACAAATCTATGAAGAATGGAGGATGAAATCAAGTATATGAGGATTGGATGTGATAAGTTAGCTAGATCGGAGAAAGCAACTTCCGACCGACTCGGTTCATTGGAGAAACAAGTAACGGCGTTCGGATCGGAGTCGACTCTGCTATTATCTGCTCTGGAGAGTCAGATGAGATCGAATTCGGAGGTGTTGGCATGAATTGAAGCGAATGCCGTCGTTCAACAACGACCAGGGAAAGAGATATCATCTTCGTCGTCGCATCCTCAAGTTCAGGTATCAGATGATTCTCAACTCCCGGAACAATCTCAAGTAGGCTATCGGGGAATCCATTATACTTTAACAAACAGAGAGAAGATGTTAAAAAAGATAGATATGCTTGTGTTTTCTGGTCCCTTGCTGTTTGATTGGATTTCCAGGGGGAGAGATTCTTTCGTATTGGGAGGTATAATGAGGAAGAGAAGTTGCATATTGTGTCCTTGTGATTGGAAGGTCTGGTGCTGAATTAGTTTAATGGAGAGATGTGTATAGAGCCGTTTCAGAGTTGGCAACAGTTTACAGCAAGAATGTTGGAGAGGTTTGCAGGTCCGATAGACAATGATCTTGCTGCAAGGTTGTTTTGCCTACAACAAGAGGGTGACATTGCTGACTATGTGAACGAGTTCAAGGCTCTAAGGAACCAAGTTACTGGCATTGATGAGAAGAACTTGATCAAAGTCTTCTACAGAGGCTTGAAATCTGAAATGAAAGAAGTTATTAGAATGAAGGAACATGTGGGACTAACCAACCACAAGTTAGCTGTGTTGAAGATGCAGAGTACTGCTTTTTGCAAGGTGATTGGTTCTGCTTTAAGAGGTGAAGGACAGAAGAGTTACCAACATCAACAAAAAGTCCGTACTATTAACATGACTCAGAAGCAAGGAACTGGGGTGGTTACCAACAAAGAGAACTCTTTTCAACGATCTAATTTGAGACCAAGACAACAATATTCTGATGCGGAATTAGACCGTATGAGGAAGGAGAAGATTTGTTTCAAATGCAAATCACCTTGGTCTCCAGCTCATAGAATGGAATGCCCTAACAAAATGCTATGCGTTCTGACGGTGATTAATGGAATGGAACTTGAGGTTATTGACACAATTGAAGAGGAAGAGTTACTTGCAGCGCAAAATCCTCAAGTTCTGCACACGTTATCACTTAACTCTTATTTGGGTATTGACTCTCCGAAGACTACGGAGATGAGAGGTTACTTCAATAATACAGAGGTGATAGTCATGATTGATAGTGGAGCATCTCACAACTTCATCTCATCAGAAGTTGTGAACAAGCTACGATTGATAGTTTATGCAGATAGTAGCTTGGACGTGTTGTTGGGGAATGGTGTAACTGTGAACGCATTGGGAGTTTGCAGATCAGTTACATTCATGCTAAGTCAAACCAACTTGACAAGTGACTTCATCTCTCTTGAACTGGGGAATGTAGATGTGATACTCGGCGTTCAATGGCTTGAAACATTAGGCAAATGCGAAGCGGATTGGAAGGAGCAGATCCTTTCATTTGTCTATGGAGGGAACAAAGTGACTCTGGTATGAGAGAAGGCTTTGCATTGCACCAAGTTCTATTTCAAGTCATTGAAACCAGTCTGTACAAGTGGTAAGATACGAAGAGAAGTGCTTCTTGCCACTTCTATAGAAACATCTCCATTTCCAGAAGTTCGTTTACAACTCTCAGAGATACTCCAAAAGTTTGTTGATGTGTTTGCCATACCGACTTCTTTACCACCATTTCGAGGCAAGGGACACACAATAAGCTTACAACCAGGAGTATCTGCAGTCTCTGTTCGCCCTTATCGTTACCCCCACGCAAGCAAAATAGCTATGGAACAGATGGTGAGTGACATGTTACTTTCTGGTATCATACGCCCAAGTACAAGTCCCTTCTCCAGTCCTGTTATGTTAGTTAAGAAGAAGGATGGCTCGTTTCGCTTATGTGTGGATTATAGGGCTTTGAACAGAGTTACTATATTGGACAAATATCCAATACCAGTAATTGATCAGTTGTTGGATGAGCTTCACGGTGCTTCGGTGTTCACAAAGTTAGATTTGAGATCTAGTTATCATCAAATCAGGATGGTGGAGTCTGACATTCACAAGACAGCTTTTTGCACCGTGGAATGTCACTATGAGTTCTTGGTCATGCCTTTTGGACTGACTAATGCACCAGCAACATTCCAGACCTTGATGAATCAGATATTGAAGCCTTTCTTACGCAAGTTTGTATTGGTTTTCTTTGATGATATTTTGATTTACAGCCGTGACGTGTCTAGCCATTTGGAACATCTTCACGCGGTGTTTGTAGTGCTCAGACAACAACAACTCTTTGCAAATCAGAAGAAGTGCACTTTTGGTGTTGAAACAGTGGAGTATCTGGGTCACATGATCTCTCAGGAGGGAGTGGCGACAGAAGCATCAAAGACTGAAGCCATGACTGTTTGGCCTACTCCTAAAACAGTCAAGCAACTGCGAGGTTTTTTGGTTTTAACGGGGTATTACAGAAGGTTTATAAAGAATTATGGCACCATGCTTTAACAAAGAGAGAGCAGCTTAAGCTGGCCTATTAACGGGAACTCATGGCCATTGTGTTGGTAGTAAGAAAGTGGAAACATTACCTTATGGGGAGGAAATTTCATGTACATACGGATCAACGGAGTTTGAAATTCTTGTTGGAACAGAAGGAAGTAAACTTGGAGTATCAGAAGTGGTTAATTAAATTGTTGGGATTTGATTTTGAGATTTTCTACAAACCGGGAAGTGAAAATAAGGTGGCAGATGGGTTATCCTGTAGCATGTCAGTGGCATCTCTGCTTTTATCTTTGACAGTACCAAAGGTCCTACAATGGAAGATTTGTTTAAGAAATAAAAGATAATACGGAGATACAAGAGTTGATCAAAAGAGTTCAGAAGGGGGAGCTGTCAGCTTCAAAGTATACAGTGGTGGATGAGAAATTATGGTCCAAACATCGTTTGGTGATTCCTAAATCTTCAAGGTTTATTGCAGTGATATTGGCAGAAGGTCATGATGGTAAGATGGGAGGTCATTCGGGGGTTCTTAAGACATTAAAGCGTGTGTAGCGGTCTTTTTATTGGGAAGGTATGTACAAGCAGACTCAGAAATATGTTGCAGCGTGTGCCGTGTGCCAGACTCACAAGCATTCAACGCTCTCCCCAGCTGGCCTAGTACAACCATTACCAGTTCCAGAATTGATTTGGGAGGACATTACTATGGATTTCGTGGAAGGGTTGCCTACTTCAAATGGGTTCAATGTGATTTTGGTCGTGATTGATAGACTCAGTAAGTATGCTCATTTCGTGAGTCTCAAGCATCTGTTCACAGCTATGGACGTGGCCAAGAAGTTTGTTGCTGAAGTAGTAAAGTTACATGGTTTTCCTAAGAGTATAGTCTCAGATCGTGACCGAATCTTCTTGAGTTCTTTTTGGTCAGAAGTCTTTCGTTTGGCAGGTACTATTCTCAAGTATAGTACGTCATTTCATCCACAGACGGATGGCCAATCAGAGGTGTTGAATCGGTGTTTAGAGACATATTTGCGGTGTTTCTCTTCTAGCCATCCATGAACGTGGCACTCGTATTTAGCATGGGCTGAATTATGGTACAATACCACTTATCACAAGTCTCTGCAAACAACACCATTCAAGGTAGTCTATGGGCGCGATCCTCCTCCTATTTTGCGATTTGAACCAGGGTCAACAACAAATTTCGAGTTGGAACAAGCACTCAAGGACAGGGATGAAATGCTAAAATCATTGAAGAAGAATTTACTACGAGCTCAGGAGATTATGAAGCTCCAAGCTGATAAATCCAGACGAGATGTGGAGTTGGAGGTTGGCACTATGGTGTATTTAAAGTTACAACCATATCGACAGAAGAGCATGGGGAGAAGGTTTTGCTAGAAATTGGCAGCAAAGTTTTATGGTCCTTACAAAGTGCTGGAGCGTGTGGGTAGCACAGCTTACAAGTTGCAGTTACCGCCTGAGGCACGAGTACATCCAGTCTTTCATATCTCTCAATTGAAGGCTGCTTTGGGTGACCATGAGTAGAGTAACGTCTTACCTCCCGGGTGTATTGTTGACAGTGATGTTCCTGTGGAGCCGGAGAGAGTGTTGGATTCGCGTTATGGTCCCAAAGGAGACTTAGAACTTCTTGTCAAGTGGGTGTGGAAGTCATCTTTGGAGAACTCTTGGATGGATTATATGGAGTTTATATCATGTTTTCCTGATTGTCAGCTTGAGGGCAAGCTGAATTTCGATGGGGGAAGTATTGATAGGTATAAGAAAGTATACTATCATAAGAAGAAGAGAGTTGAAGAGAAAGAGAGTGGAAACGAGAAGAGTTTGGTAGTTGGAGAGTAAAAGAAGAGTGACGTTGGAAGACTTGTTTTCATTAAGAGTGTTTGAAGTATTCGAATAAAGAAGGAAGAGTGGGAAGCTTCTATTTCATTTAGAGTCTTTTCTGTTACAACGGTTAAATAACGTCTTGTTGTTTACATTGGGTCTTATGCCTGTATTGTAGATTGTAGAAGACGAAATGAGTCTCGCTATCTCGTTCGCCATGAGAACGATGACGAGTGCTTAATCGATATGAGATTGAGTCACAAGTTGTACTTGCAAGCTTGATTCAATATAATAGAACTTTTCCTTTTCATTCTGTTACAAAGATTTCTAAAATCTATCAGTTGACCTTAGCGTTTATCAAGGGAAGGTTCTTCTTGTTGTCAACGTTGCTTCTAAATGGTCCGTCTCTCTTTACTTGTTGTGTTTTTGTTGTTGGTGTCGAGTTTCATGATGGTAATAGCATTCATTTCTTTCTTTCTTTCTTGGACTCTAATCAAAAACTTGTTAACACTTTTGTGTTGGGAAACAACGGTTTCTCGGAATCCAATTACACCCAGCTGACAAAACGTTACCAGAGATACAAAGATCAAGGTTTCATAATCTGTGTCTAACTCCTATGTTTGTTGTTGTTTTTTAAAAAAAAAAATCAAATTGTTGTTGTTACTACTTGTGTGATGTGTGAGATTGAAAAGCTATTAATTACTCTTAAATAATGATGGGATTCGCTGTGTTCATGGTTTGTAATATTAACGTTTTCATGCAATCAATTTATGTACCAAGAGCCTGGGACAAGCCAAAATGCTCATGCATTTGCTTGTACAAGGTTTAAGGCCGAGTACCATGTTTTCCAAAAGGTTATTGACCTATTTTGTGCCATAGTCAGGGGCGGATCCACGTGTTAAGTGGTGGGGTCACTTGATACCACAAATATAATATATTTCAGATTTTATGGGTTTTAATCATTAGTTTATAGTGGCAATTTGGTTAAAATGGAAATGACTGAACCCACAAATTTGGGTTCAACTCTATGACGTTTGTCTGGGTTCGCCCCTGGCCATAGTCATATTTTGCATCTCTTAGAAAGAAAAAACAAAAACAGCTCAAGAAATGTTGTTAGTTTGACGTTAATATGCTTGGTGAAATAGACATGAACTCTTTTTTACTTACTGGTGCATCTTTGTAACAAACATATTTTTCACGTAAAATTTGTCTTTCAGGTGTGTGTAAATGGACAAAACGCATCGCCAGTCTACAGATTCCTCAAGTCGAAGAAACCCACTTTCTTTGGAACAAGGATCAAATGGAACTTCACCAAGTTCTTGGTCGGCAAAGATGGCCAAGTCATTGATCGTTATGGCTCAACTGTCCCACCTCTCTCCATCGAGGTCTCTCTCTCTAGCTCTTTTTAACTCCTTTAAAAATGTCTTTTTATCTATTGCAATAAATATATATCTGTCTTAGCGGTTAGTTAATTCATGTCTTATGCAAAAAAAAAAAAAAAAAAAACAGAAAGACATCATGAAAGCATACTTGGAGATGCAGGAGATGTTAATTGAAACCTTGATGGAGACACAAAGAGGCTCTTGATGTTGGACTGGCTTGTGTCTCGAGTTACCGAATAACACCACCACATGTAAAAAAAAATTAGCTCTCTTTTCTAATTTATTGTGTGTGTGGAAGGAGCATTAATGTCTTACTCTTCCTACTCTGACTAAGTTTGTCGCTGCTATGGTAAAAGAGATGTATACACAAGTTTCCATTTGGGCTTAGTATTGATCTTCCGAAGAAATATCCCACAACTATTTGCGATTAGTTACTAATAAAAAATAAAGAAAGAGAGAGAGGGCTAACAGAAGAAAAAACCTAGCAATATATATTTGTGACTTTTGATTTGTTATATTATATGTACTACTCCCATAGTCTTAAAGTTGAAAACACTACAAATTGTTGTTTTCGGAGAGCTCTTGCATGCATGAAAAGGGATCTTAATTACTTTAACAATTATATCAGATTTTGTTGTTGTTGGTGCCCAAAATGACATACTCTCCTGAAAGAAAGGTCTACAAACAAACTAGCAAAGTCACGCAAAGCAAATGAAGTACTCTAATGAACCTAAGATCCCGCTGCATCTAATCCTCACATCCTCTTTGTGCCTCCTTTCACCTTAACTATAAAACCAACACCAACCAAAGATATCTCTTCACACATACACACACACACTCTCCATGGAAACTCTTTCTCTTGTAGCTGTTCTACTTCTGGCTCTCTCCTCTTCGTCTCTCACACGAGGCCAGAGAATCATAAAGATTCCACCACCACGTCCATTATGCGTCTCTCAATACGCTCTGGCTAACTACGCCTGCTCACGTGTCCCAGTGACCACTGTCCTACCTTCTACCCCCACTGCCCCACCTGCTCCCCATATCGATCCTTCTCCTCACCATGACCATGATGATGACCACCATCACCATGACGACGATGACCATGACCACCATCCCCATGATGATGATCATGACCACCATGGTCATGATGATGACCATCACCACCATGGCCATGACGATGACCATGACCACCATGGCCATGACGATGATGATGACCATGACCACGACCATCACGATGACGATGACCATGACCACGACCATGATGATGATGATGACCACGACCATGATGATGACGATGACCACGACCATGACGACGATGATGACGATGATGATGACCACGATCATGATGACGATGACCACCATGATGATGATGACCACGACCACGATCATGATGACGATGACCACCATGATGATGATGATCACGACCATGATCACGATGGAGACGATCATGATCACGATGACTACGATGACCATCATCACCGACACGGAGATGAGACGTATGCGCAACAAGATTGCTGCAGGTGGTTGAGGCAAATAGACAATGACTGCGTGTGCGACCTTCTGGTTACGCTTCCGCCATTGCTATCAAAACCTGCTCATAACTATACAGTCCTTGTGGATGACTCATGCAGCGTCACTTTCACCTGTGGAGGCAGACTTCTAAACTAGTTCTCTCGTGTCACTTCTCCTTGAAAGACCCTTTTTTTTTTTTTTAATTTTACATGTACTACGTTTGTTTTATTTCACACTCTTTAGTTAAATTGTTGTATGCTCACACTTGACCAGTCAAACCTCAACCCAAAAAATGTAAGCGGATTATCGTTGCGTGAGCCGTGAGCTACAGTCGCTCGATGCGCGCCATTGTATATGGGCCTAAGTTAATAAGTTTATCAGATTGTTGTGCGTCTATTATAAATTAGAGAATATTGGCTGAAACACTCTATCAGCCTCCCATATTAGTGAAATTAGTGAAATGCCCACGATTTGATATTAATAAATTATAAGATCAAATTGCCCTTCCTTGTTTCTCGGCCCTACTCTCTAGGCCTGCATCCGTAGCCTCACGCCTGCGCGTTTAGCAGTCAACTTCCTCTTTAACCACGAACCAAATTTATGTCCCAACCGTCCACTTTCAAAATTTAAATTAAATTTTATTTTTTTTGGTCCAATTCTTTTAGTTTAAACACAAAACTGATTTTTCAGTTTCCAATTTCCATTGTAAAAAGGAACTGAAAATCTCATTCTCGAGAAACCGTTATTCCCCATTTTCTTTTTCGATTCATCCATGGAAGATCTTCTACTTCCTCTCCGTATTTTTTCATGTGGTGATGAACCTAATGGCGAACGAGTCAACTCGTATCACAGGACTCGGAGAACCGAGTTGCTTATTGAATCCCTAGACGAGGAAGAGATGGAGTTCTTCAAGAATTCCCAGTTCTCCAGAGTTCTATCTTTAGACGAGAATCCGCCTTTTTCTGGCGCTTTTGGTCATTTCATTCTTATGAGGATGCTGAAGACAGAGAAGAAATACGAGATATGGTTGATTTTCTCCGGAAGACCAATCAGAATTTCCCTTAGGGAGTTTGCTATTGTTACTGGGCTTAACTGCAACCGGATTCCTACTCAGACGCGGAAAAAAAGGAAGAATCCTCTCAAAGAGAAACTCTATTGGAATGAATTGTTTGGGTCTCTTAAATCGTGTTCTGTTGATACTGTTATCGAGATGCTCAAGACCCACAAGGTGAAGGATAGGGAGACACGGATCAAATTTGCATGTCTAGCAATTACGGCTTCAGTTTTACTTCCATCTTTTCACACTCCGAAAATTGTTCCTGAGCATGTGGAGTTAATTAGGGATATTGATGATTTTATTTCTTATCCATGGGGGCGTTCTTCTTTGGAACTTGTAACATCAATAATACTTAAGAAGGATGCAGTTGCCCTCGCTCAAGACTCTTTCGCTGTAAGAGGTTATGTGGAAGCTATTCAACTAGTCATGATTGCTGTTGTGCCTGCTTTGAAAGAAGAAGTTATCACCAATGCCCCTGTAGTTGTAGTTGAATCTGATAGTGAGAGTGAGAACCCGGCGGGTGATGTTTCGGGAAATTTGAACAAGGTTAACTCCACGCCAAGATGGATAGTTAATCCCAAAAATGCGAGGGACCTCAACGTGGAGTGTCACGTTCGACTCAATACCTTCTCTATATTTACCTGTTAACACAACGCTTAACCGTTACTGGACTTAGTAGCCGTTAACTATTTGCTTTACTTCTGTTAGAGTATATTAGCGTAGCTTAATCCCATGCTTATTTTTTGTTTTACATGAACTATCATCTGAATTACAATAATAAATTATTCTTAATTGGATCAGTCTTATTTATCTCTACTTGGACGTAATCGGAAGTTCTCTTAAATTTCGCCTTTTTAAGTTTAACAGCTAATGACTTGCCTAGCCGCTAATTTTAATGTTAACAACCAACGTTGTGTTAACGCTTTATCCAGGTTGAAGTTCAATCCATTCTTGATCCCCAAGATGATGATTGGCTTTCTGATAAGGACTTTAGTTGGGTTGATGAAAGCGATGACCCTGCCGTCGACAATCTTGTTAAACTCATTAACGATGGGTTCTTGTTCAACAATGACATGTTCCGTGGTGGTATTTCATCTAGTGACCTATCAAGATCAAATGTCTCCAAGCAAAGGGAAAAGGAGGTCAAGGATAGACATGACAAAGCAAATGTCGGTGGGTCATCAGGGAGCGGTTATTGGTGAAGGCATTATTGAACCTCTAGCTAATCTAATTTCAGAGAAATTATGTGGCAACATTGTTGGTATTGAGCATAAAATAGCAGCCGCTGTTGAGAAGAAGGTTGCCGCTAGTCTTGTTGGAGTTGAGGGTAGACTAAACACGGCTGTTATCAAATACATGAAATCATTGGAAGAGGGAGTCATCAAGGCCATTATTGATTTTTTGGGAAAGTCTACCTCAACAATTCCAACTGAACACGACATTCCCCAAACAGATTTTCCAAATCGCACCCCGGATAAGGACAAGGACACTGAATATGCATCTCATGCTGGAGATGATAACGAGACCTCTTCCAAACCTTCAGAGCCAAAGGAGGACGACCCAGTTAGGCGGGTCCTAGATGACATTCAGGCATCCTCCAACAATGAGGTAAGATTTCTCTCCAACTACTAAAATTTTTTTGAGAATAATTACACCAACATTTCATTTATTCTCCATGAAATCAGTCAACTGAACACGAACACGTCGTTTCACCGGGTTTAGCAACACAACTCCCTCCAGACAATGAGAGGACAGATATACTATCTCACGAGGTAGCTTCGACTATCAATCATATTAACAGTAAATGAAAGTATTATCGGCTAAAGTTTGTGTTAACCGTTAATATACTCTGTTACCAGGTAGACGACAATGTCTCACCTTCTGAGCGTCTTCTTGAAACCTCAAGCGGCAACAACTTGGCTGCACCAAACCCGGTATTTTCCCTCAAATATTTAAAATAACCTAATTTAAACCCTATAATAATTTGATTATCCTCCATACATGCAGTCTGGGATAGAAGCACCTTCTTTCTCGATAGGTTTAACCCAAGAAGAAACAGCTCATCCAATTCTTGATCCCAAACCGTTGGTATATGTTCTCCCCTCCGATCTACCAAAGGAAGACAACCCCGATACTCGAAGAAGCAAGCGTTTAAGGGTAGCATCAACAGCTTACCAGGACTTCCAGTTAGACCCCAAAGTCAATGCGTCTTTCCGCATCCTACCAAACATCGGCAAATTTTTTGAAGACCTTCAAAAACATGTACTACGTCTTGGGTAAGTCTACAGTTACAATTTATTTTTACCGTTAAATAATTTATTGACTGTCAATAACTATCTTAAACGTTAAATATTTCAAAAAGATTTGTCCAAATCGATGGCCCTACTGCACTTACCGCCAAAGAGTTTCTTGATATAGCTTGGCGGTATAGTCATATGTCTCCCCAGGTAATTATTTATTGCACTACTTTACTAACATTATGTTTTATTTGTTATACTAACAAGATTTCTACTTTGTATTAGACTATGGATCCGTTGATGCGTTACTTGTCTGACGAGTACGCGACGCGTTCTAAATCACTCAGGGTGTACGACACTAGCCTTCCTGCTTCTTTGATGCGTCATTACGGAAGGTTTGTCAAAACGGCTGTCAAAGACATGATCAGAATCAAGTACAATGAAGATGTTTTGGTGAGACTACGTGACAACCCAGCTGACCGACTGTACTTCCCCTTCAACATTGATCGGAAACATTGGGTAGCTGTGGTTGTTGACATTAAGGATCGCGTTATCCAAGTCATGGATTGCCACATCGCTATGAAGACCGATGTAATGCTGAAGAAAGAGCTCAACCCGATTGCTAATATGATTCCATATCTGACCGGAGGTTGGAATCCCGAAGCAAGTAATGAGAGCCTCACTGCATTCACTATCACGAGGTCTAGAGGCATCCCTCAATCAGAAAAAGCAACCGACGCAGCGGCTATGACTGTTCTTTTTATCGACGCTCATTGCCAAGTGGGTGTGGAAGGTGCGCACTACAAGAAAAATGGGTTTTAATAGCATACCAGAATAGCGTTTTTTACGATTATGCTATGTTTTTGATACTCGTGTCTTAAACATAGCGTTTGCCTTTTACGAGACGCTATGTTCGAATGTCGGCTTAAAAAAATTAAAATAAGCGTACGGTTTTGAAGGAGACGCTTATGTATTATAGCAAAGCAACATAAAAACTGTTATCTTTACTTAGCGCGGTAATGCCCGCGACACTTAGAAAATTTTTGGCTCCTAAAATCAATTAAGCTCCAAATAAAAAAATAGAAAACCCCCAAAAATTAGGGTTATCCCATCTCTCTCGTTTGTGTCTCCCCCATTTCCTCCATTCGATCGATAATCTGAAACCAAAACCTCTCATATCTATGAATCTAGTTCACATCAAATCTCACTCTCAATTATCAAGCCATTTACTTATCTCATCCAGAATCGGCAAAATCACATCTCCTCTGCTAGAAATCCATCTCCAATCAGTCGAAGGTGAACTCGGGTTTTCTCTTATTGTCTCCAAATTTGATTGTTAACCGTTTATCTCTTTCGTAATAGTGATTTAATTGCATGTTTAATTGATTCGTTTATATGCTCTCTGATGCAGGGAGATTTTGTTCCAAAGTTTTCGATTAAGGTATCGTTTTTGTGCTCTTTACGTTTGTCGATGAAGATTTTAATTTTCTGTGTTTATTAACATTGTTGTCTTCTTTTGTAGCTAGGTCAAATCAAAGGCTTTGACATCTATCAGGTAAAATTAGTAACAAAACAATTCCATTCAAGAACTTTTGTTTTGTTTTGATCTTTGTGGGTTGATAAAGTTAAATCTTGTATGTAAACTTTGTTTGGAGCTGAAACATGGATAAATCTTGGGTTTTGTTACCAAGGTAATTACTTCGCTTCACACTCTTTTAATTTCTCGTTTTGTGTATCTCATTATGCTAAACTCTGTATCTCTCACTTGTGGTTACTCAACAGGAATAGCCTTGAGTATGAGAAAGGAGCCAGTGACTTCGTGTCTTCTTCATCGACCCGTTTAGGTGTTCCAGCTGAAATGTTCTGCCATCAGTCTAGTGATACAGTTCTCGAGCATCTTGTGATTAGAGGGATGGATCCGAAGTACAAGATTTTAAAATTCTGGTCTAAACACGGAGATATAAGGCCTGATAATCCATGTGATATCAACTCCTGTGAGAATGAGCCGTATGAGTTGTTTAGAACAGCTTTCATGGCAAGTGAAGAGCATCAGTCAGCTCANTTGTACTCTCACTGTGCTAAATACACGAAGGTTGCTGCGATCATGGGACTCTACAGGATTAAGGTCAAAAGTGGGATGTCTGAGAGCTATTTTGATCAGTTATTAGCGTTAATTCATGACATGCTTCCGAAGGAGAATGTGCTACCTAAGTCTACAGATGAGGTTAAGAAGTTTCTGAAACAGTTTGGGTTTGGGTATGTGTGAGGGGTAAAACTCACTTCCTAGTTTAGGTTAGGTATAGATTGGGAAAAGATAATCGTGGGCTGAATCCTGTTGGAACTTGTTATGAATGAATACGTTGTTTATATTGATTTTTATGATAAAAAGAGTTTACAAGGATGATCTTGATGATCTAATAGAGAGAACAATGATTGATAGAAATATGACTAAGAACAAAGTGTATTAGAGTCTTTTTATGTTGAATGAATCGGATCCCCTCTCTCTGATCTCTTCTCTTCTTTATATAGCTCTAGGTCACGTCCAACTTCTTCCGGCGAAGCCTCCATGATTATCTCCGTGAGTTGCGGGATTTGCAACAGCTTCCTCTTGACTAAGTCTTGCGCGTTTCCCCGGAGCTGTTTCTCGTTAGCTGTTTTGTAAACGAGGTCCCGAGTCTTTTGTTCGTGACCTGTTTCTACCGATAGGTAACGATTTCATATGATCCTTGTTTGAGAGAA
>CAKOAT010110488.1:32064-53623 GCA_932364175.1 Eruca vesicaria subsp. sativa
CAAAGTAAATTCCTAGTAAAGCATTACTAGGAAATTACGAGGAAAGTGGAAAAACATTTCGAAGTAAATTCCTAGTAAAGCATTACTAGGAAATTACGAGGAAAGTGGTTACTAGGAAATTACGAGGAAAGTGGTTACTAGGAAATTACGAGGAAAATGGTTACTAGGAAATTACGAGGAAAGTGGTTACTACGACTTTTCGAGGAAAAAGGCTTTACGATGAACGTGTTTCGACGAAACGCGTTTCCTCGTAAGTTCCTAGTAAAAGGCCATTTACTAGGAACTAACGAGGAAAACCTGCCCTAGTAATGGACGAGTTTTCTTGTAGTGAAAGACCTTAGTTTGGTTGTCGATGACTATATAGAATTGTCAGAGTCAACAAGGAAAAATTCTTCTTTTTCTCAAATGAGATTAAATGCTTGACCCAGGGGCAAGAGAAAAGCATTCTGGAGGGATTTCTCCATGGTAGATGTATTCCGGTCACTTGTTGTCAAGCCTTTTGTAGATTATCCTACCTTTGGGCTTTCCTTTCTTGCAGGATATTACCATTCTGACGAGCGAATCTATGTTTCAATGTTGAAGGAAATTAAAATTTTTAAAATTAAATTCTATTTTTTTTTCCAATTTTGACATTGATATGTCCCTATATTTATTACTTTTAGACCATGTTATAGACCCTTTTTGGAGTCTGTTATGTGTCTAGGATGTGTTTTAGAGTCTTTACAGGTCCATGTGTGTTTTGGATCATTGTGGAGATTATTAGGCTTTCCATGGCTTCAAGAGAGAAGAATCCTGTAACTGGTCATATTCAGCATATTACGAGTCGAGGCAGAACATGGGCGTCAATCGATGATGCACCCTTGCCATCGATCGCCGGTCGAGACGCGAAAACCCAATCCACGAAGTAGCTGGTTTGAAGCCCAGTTCATAGCAAATTACAAGCTTACTTTTGGACAAATTTTACCTAATTTATATGTCTTTTGCTAGTATTTTATGCAAAGGAGGGGTTTTTACATTCTTTGAATCATAGCTTTATATTGGAACCCCAGTTTTTCTATCTCTATTATATATTATGTAGTATTTCATATTGTGTATTACTTTAATATGTCTAAGTAGTTATCTTATTAAATTTAGGGTTTATTAATGGTTGTGATGGATTAGCCAAACAATATAAGGGCTAAGGTGATTATTAGATCTATCGTAGTAGATTGCTTCATGCTTTTATCCTTGATTAGCTACCTAGAACTATGAATTAGGATATTGAGAATAGTGAGATTGCTTGGTCAATACCTGAATAATCTACTATGAGCCTAGATTACTAGATACATACGAGAGTTGGTTTAGTGGTTCTAGGTGATTGACGAAACTGGTCGAATTAATGCTCGATTAAGAAAACCATCGATCGATGTCACATACGTACCATCGTTTGATGGTCAATCCGATTCAACATATGAAAGTTGTATATTTGGAGTTTAATCCTAGATAGATAGAAATTAGATATCTTTACCAATTAAATATGTATTCTATGATTGAAAACCCTTAGTGTTCTAACCATTATAATTCACTACCTAAAAACTTAAGATCTAGCTATTTTCCTTATTTGCTTTTTTTTTTTTTATAACACTGATTGTTTGGGGAACAAAGTAGAACATGTAGAAAACAAACTGAATCAAAGACACAATGTCAATAGACATCAATGAAAATAGAAGCCTCACCTAAACCCCCTCTTACTTAGACTCCAAAGCGAGAAGATGATGAAGCCATACAGGTGCATGTCGGGCAATGTACGACTGGTGCCGAGAATCACGAGTAACACTCTCTGCAATAGCTGCGGCTGCTTCATTGCGGTTGGGAAGAGCATGTTCCAGAGACCACGAGTGGATCCTTGCCAGTAGAAAGGATTTGTTATGGCGAACATGGCTGTAGGAGTGTTGATCAGACGGTTTCGTGAGGACATCATGCAGTTCCTCCGAGGCTGTTTCGAAGATAATATTTGAGAAATGTAGGGTCTGTAAACATTCCACTGCCCAGTAAAGAGCCCACAACTCAGCCTCTGTTTTCGTGCGCATAAATGAGTAGGCGCGACGACTATGCATTATTGTAGACCCATTTTCATCACGTAGAATCCATGAAACTCCAGAAATCTGATTCGAGTTTACCCAGGAAGATCCCACATTACATTTTATGAAACCATTAGATGGTTTTTTCCATTGAACCCTCTCGGTAGATCCACTTTCGACCACTCCATCACCAGAACCCGTGAATGTATCATACCATATAGCTTCTTCTTCATATGCACGTTTAGTAATAAATGATGAGTCTAACACCTTGTTTTCAAAGACAAATGCATTCCGGGATTTCCAAATTTCCCAAAGCAACCATGGAAACACAGACCTTATATGGATATCCGGAGATGGCATTTTTGCAATCTTGATTAGGTGCACTAGATTTAAAAAGGTAGAGTTTCGAGAGAAACCACCTACGGGTGTTGGGACACCAGAGCGCTCCCATATATTCTGGGCTTTGTCACATGTAAACAAAACATGACAAATGGTCTCTGCATCTGAACCACACACAGGACATGTTGGATCTACCGGAATACCCCGCGTAGTCAGTCGTTGTTTTACCGCCAGAGCACCAGCAAGAGCACGCCACAGGAAATGCTTTATTTTAGGTGGAGCTTTTATTTTCCATAAGTTTTTCCATAATTGTTTTTCAATTGGAGAAAGAGAATGCCCTTGATGCTGTTCAACATTAACCAAAACCTCTGACAACTTNTAAGTTTTTCCATAATTGTTTTTCAATTGGAGAAAGAGAATGCCCTTGATGCTGTTCAACATTAACCAAAACCTCTGACAACTTATACCCACTTCGAGTCGAGTAAGCACCATTTGGAGTAAAACCCCATCTAATTGAATCAACAACTTGTAGTGAAGGTTTTATAAGCAAAATCCTATCCACATCCTGTGCCGTAAAAGTCTGGTACAATAAATTAATATCCCAACGATTCGACCCCTGCACGAGCAAATCAGAAACCTTTAAAGCCAAATTTATTGAGCTATTTGGACGATACATAGGAGGACGAGGAATATTATCAATAATCCAGTTTTCTCCCCATACATTTGTGTCCGTCCCATTACCAATATGACGATATAAACCTTTTTTTTAATAATTCTCTACCATGCATGATACTCCTCCATGCATAAGACGGACGTGTTCCCATTCCGCAATCCAAAAAATTACCATTTTTAAAATATTTACCTTTTAAAATCCGAGCAACCAAAGAATCCGGATTATTCCAGATTCGCCACGCTTGTTTCCCGAGTAGTGCCTGATTAAAACGACCAAGATCATGAAATCCCATACCCCCTTGTTCTTTGGGTTTACATAACTTTTCCCATGAAACCCATGGGATTTTTCTCGTTTTATCTCCACTGCTCCACCAAAACTCTATTATTGCACTTGTAATCCGTTCACATAGACCTTTTGGTAATCGAAATACCGACATCGCATATATCGGGAGAGCTAGAGCTACAGATTTAATTAGGACCTCCTTAGCACCCATCGATAAAGTTTTAGAATACCATCCTTGTAACCGTCCCTCTAATTTTTCTTTGATAAAATTTAAGAGATCTTTTTTTGAACCTTGGAAACACTCGGGGAGTCCTAGATATTTACCGTCACCACCTTCCTTTTCAATACCAAGAACCTGTTTAATGGCCTGCTTGGTGTCCTCATGGATATTTTTCCCAAAAATGATGGATGATTTCAAAGGGTTAATCATTTGGCCAGAAGCATCCCCATAAAGTTTAAGACCTTTTAAAATTTCTACACTATCCTGGACAGAAGCTTCACAAAATAACAAGCTATCATCCGCAAAAAGTAGATGATGGACCGGGGGGCTGCCCGTTGCTAATTTTATACCATGGACTTTTCCTCGTGCCTCTGCTCTGTTTAAGACATGCACTAAAGCTTCGGCACATAAAATGAATAAAAAAGGAGACAAAGGATCCCCCTGACGGATCCCTCTCTCGGGTCTAATGAACCCATGTGATCTTCCATTAAGAAGGACTGAAAATGTGACAGTAGTTATACATGACATTATCCAAGCGACCCACTTCCTTTCAAAACCCAATTTTTCCAATAGCACTTCAAGAAAATTCCATTCAACCCGATCATAGGCTTTTGACATATCCGTCTTGATAGCCATACTTTCTTTACCTATTTTATCATTTGTTCGCAAACCATGCACCAGTTCATGAGCTATGATGATATTGTCCGTAATTAACCTACCCCCAACAAAAGCACCTTGCGTTTCTGAAATAATACTCGGTAGAACCACCCTTAATCGATCACATAAGATGCGAGAAATGATTTTGTATTGAACACTGCAAAGACTGATGGGCCGCATATCCTTCATTTCCGTGGGATGTAAGACTTTTGGTAAAAGAGATAACTGTGTATGGTTCCATCCTGCCAGAAGAATGGACGTTTTAAAAAAACTTTGAACATCCTCTATAATCTTTTGACCCACAATATGCCAATATTTTTGATAGAAAAAACCAGTAAGGCCATCCTCTCCAGGAGCACTACTACCTTTGATACCAAATGCTGCGTTCTTGATTTCGTCAAGAGAAACCTCTCGAGTTAACATTGTATTCATTCCTGAGGTTATTCTGCTCTCAAAACCCTCAAACAACGTGTCCAAATCAGTTGGATTCGAACTAGTAAATAGTTCTCTGAAATACTCCGTAGCAATGTGACCTTTGGACCCTTCTGAATAATATTCATTCCCAAAGATATCCCTAAGCATTAATATCTTATTCCTCATTCTTTTCCCTTTTACCACATTATGAAAGTATGTGGTATTTCTATCTCCTGCCCGTAACCATTCCTCTCTACTTTTTTGTCGCCAAAAAATCTCTTCTTCCCTAAAAGCCATTGCCAGATCATGTCGTAACCTCCTAAGCAAACCATAGATGGGGAATTGCTTAGAGCTTTCCTTGTCCAGCTCCATCTGCAGCCGTTCTATTCTTGTTTTTGAGTTCCAATCATTATTCTTCTTTAGCTTGGAAAGTTCTGTTCTACANATTCCTCTCTACTTTTTTGTCGCCAAAAAATCTCTTCTTCCCTAAAAGCCATTGCCAGATCATGTCGTAACCTCCTAAGCAAACCATAGATGGGGAATTGCTTAGAGCTTTCCTTGTCCAGCTCCATCTGCAGCCGTTCTATTCTTGTTTTTGAGTTCCAATCATTATTCTTCTTTAGCTTGGAAAGTTCTGTTCTACATCGAGCAATACGATCCAAGACACTGAGATTTTGATTTATGTTCTCTACACCCCATCCACGAATAATGGCTTCTTCAACCCCTCGCTTGCCATGCATCCGTTTGTCAAAATAAAACCGTCCCCGTTGCAGGTTTTCAGGCTCAAGGGCAAACTCTATACGTAGAGGCCGATGGTCTGAAGGCCACATACTCATATAGTCGGTGGACGATCGAGGGAAAAGACGGAACCAGTTTTCATTGCCAAAACTCCTATCCAGGCGACATTGAACCCAGTGATGATCCCGCATACCCGCCCATGAGAGAGTATTTCCTGTGGTCCTCATTTCCCGAATTTTACACGCCTCCACCATGTTTCGAAAATCAAAAAACGTTGATTCCTCTCTAATAGCGCCACCCAATTTCTCACTATTATCCATTAATTCATTAAAATCCCCAACCAAAGTCCACGGCTCCTCTCTGTTCACACCAATGTCCATTAATTTATCCCAAACGAAACGCCGTCGTCCCCTAACAGGATCCCCATATACACAAGTAAGAAAAAAAACCAGGGACCCCATTGTTACTTGAAGATCAATGATTCGATTATCACTAAAGATAATGTCAACCACATAACAACCTTTCCACATCACCGCTAGACCACCACTACGACCAATGGGATCAACCGTATGTAAACAATCATAGCCCAAACTTAATTTTAAAGCCTCCATGTAAGATGACTTTTGCTTTGTTTCCATCAGAAAGATGAAATCCGGAAAATATTGGCTTCGTAAGTCCCTAATACGTTGAACGGTCTCAGAAGAACCCGCACCCCTACAATTCCAACTGAGAATACTCATAATATAAAATTATATTGAGAGAACTCCTTGGAGTCCATATTGACGGGTTTGAAGAGACCCAATTAAGCATCACCTTATACCCCTTGCAACTTCCTGTTAAAAACCAAAGCAGTTGCCCCCAACCCTTTGTTCCTGTGATTAAGTATCGCTTATTCTTGATCCAGAGAAACCAAAAGCTCAAAAAGGGAACCGATACGAGCCTACGAACCCTTTGAATATTAAGGCCATAATTTATAAAGTTCACAGCCATTACATCAAGATTCTCCAATATTAGAACTGATGCTACTCCACGGAACCTATACAAGTTGGACATGATCCCATAAATTTGTATAAAAACCCCTAATCGGTATGAAATCAAATAACCGCCAATTCTTTTAGATGATAATTTAAAAACAGTCCCTGTGCCCATGTTCTTCTTGCTAACAAGATGTAAAAGATCATCATGAATTTTCTCCCTCGTTCCAGACCACATGTAAAAACGAAAGTATTCAGACTTCCATCTTATTCCTTTCCATCTCTTCATGAACCCTTTGTCCTTCTGCCATAGAGACCATCGGAGACCCCTTAAACCATTATTCTTGACCCCATTGATATGCCACCTTTGGAGTAAGATACCCCAACTCGTCTTTTGTTGATATAACATTATCAAAGACTCCCCATGAACCTGCATAAAGCATTGATCACAAACTGGATTAAGTATCACCTGAACCCATATATTCCCGAAAACTACATCACAACCATGATAACGAGGTAAGGGGTGAATACTATTCAGTAAGGGTTGCCAAAACAAACATGATCCCCCTGTACCTACCACATCATCAGATTCCAAAAAACAAATCTTAACATACCAAAGACACCATATCATGGAAAAAATATTTCCATGAAAATGAAATGGCCAATATTGCCGCCATAATGTAACCTTTAGCCACGTCTCCGAGTCTTGCAAGAACCACCTGTGACTCCAACTTAAAAAGCAAATGGTAATAGCTTGCCAACCCATGTTACAAGAAGTCCTCCCATATATTCCAAAGAAACACCAAAACATACCACCACGCATGGAAATCTTGGGAATGAGTAGAATAAACCTTGTTCCTCTATACTCATTATACCATAGCCAACCAATAACATTTACATATCGACCTAATAAAACCAGTAGTGCAATATTGTTCCATGGAAATATTAAAACACTTAGCTTCTTAGTAAGAAACCTATACTTTACCTCGTTCCAAACCGTATTGCCAGGAGAACCAAGAACCATTAACGACCAATAGCGACCCCAAAAATGACCCCTCAGAAGCGTTCTAGAGGAAGCCACTTCAGATACACCTGCGTAGAGAAACCAAACCCCAAAAAGAAAAAAAAGGTCCAGAGCCATGAAGCTATAACGCAAAAAACCTTGTTTATTATTAATAAACCTTTTGTAAAGGACATACAACCAAACAAAAATGAAAACCATAACTGGGAAATACCAAAGCAAATCAAAATAACTGAAGCAATCACTTATTAAAATAACAACTGTAAACCCACCAACTCCACACCCTCCATTGGTTATCATGTAACTCCAATAAACTTGATCCATAAAAACTAAGGCTTTGAAATCAGTTTTGGGTTTGAAGGACCCTTTCCATCTCCTTGTTTAGCTCCACCACCCTTGCGCAGACCTTGTTTGGGTTTTGGGTTTGGCTCCACCATCTCCTCTCCTCCATTTTGCCAATCAGATGACTCCTCTGTCCCGAATCCATAATCATGAATACCATATCGGAGAAGATTCTGATCCCAACCCAATCCCAAATCAATTCCTTGACCATAATATAACGAATCTTCTATTGCTTTGAAGAGAGCAATTTGATTACCTTCCATAACCTGGAGCTTTGCTATAGAACTGAGTATCTCCCTGTGATATTTTGTGTATCTCCAAAATCCCATGGATTTCCGAATCCCTGAATGTAGATCCATTTCCCAAAAAACCTTTATCTCCCCAATATCCTTAATAACTTTGCTCAATCTTAAAGATTCGGTTGTCCGACCTTGATCCCCCGATCCATTTCGCCGTCTTCTTTCCAGAATCAGTAGATCCCTGATTGTAATCTTTGGAGATCCATCGAGCGTTTCTAAATCTCCGTCGCCGTCGCTCATCGAGCTCGTCAATGTTTTCCTTGCGTTTCTTTGTCAATTAATGAAGTCATGCTTACAACCCAACTATTTCCTTATTACTTGTCTTTATTATCTATATAAACTG
Organism: Eruca vesicaria subsp. sativa; assembly: GCA_932364175.1. Classification (NCBI taxonomy): domain Eukaryota; kingdom Viridiplantae; phylum Streptophyta; class Magnoliopsida; order Brassicales; family Brassicaceae; genus Eruca; species Eruca vesicaria. Next base: position 40,427 of record CAKOAT010110488.1, read on the forward strand.
CGTAGCATGACTTCATTAATTATCAAGTCTTTTATGTGCACTTGCTCTCTGTGGATTCGATTCATATGTACTACATCCGAACCTCTTATTCGAGAGAGTAATCAATAGTTCTTGGATAATTTGAGAACATATCAAATTTGGCGCCATTTCCATACAGCAAGGATTCACCATTAGATTTGTTTTTACTAGTTATGACTAGGTTTTTCTTTTATTGTTACGTACTTCCAAATTTTCTTTCTTATTTTGTAGGTGTATGCCCAGCAGAACCAAAAGAAGCAAAGAAAACGACCTAACCTTCTCAGACCCAGTAGTCATCAAACATAGCATACGCAAGGAGAAGCGACAAGCATCGATCGACGCCAACAACACTCCATCGATCGACATTCATCTTTCAGAATCAACCAACAACAGTGTCGACGTTGATTCCTAAGCAGACATGGTTCCTATGCTCGTCGTGACTAGGAATAAGAAAGGATACATGTATGACCTCGAAGGTCATCTGCGTAATTTCGCAAGTCAGAAAGTTGATGATCAGGGGGCTGTAATCCCTGAACCAGAAGGGGCTGTAATCCCGAAACAGAAGTAGCTGAGTGGATGCTCCTGCAGTTCCAGCTGGAGCTGAAGCCCATGCTGCTCACCGCAGAACATTGGCTGACTACAACCGTCCGGATCAGTTCTTTGCAACAGATTTGCCATTCTTCCTCCTTCTTTCTAGAGGAACGATCATGAGCTGAAGCTGACCAATTTCACATTGGTGGCATAGACATCATATCATTTTTTCTCACATGAACATCTTATGGATCACTTAGAACGATTTGAGGATCTTGTGTCTGCCATCAAGCTAATGGAGTCCAAATGGACTGACTATCTTCTATGTAAGCTCTTCAAGTACTCACTTGCTGGAGAAGCTTAACATTGGCTTAAGCAGCTACCACCAGGATCTCTTACATCTTGGAATGACATCTAGAACACATTCTTGTGTAATTTCTTTGATGATGTCAGAGCTGAGGAATTAAGGAACAGAATTGCTATATTGACACAGGAACCTTCAAAGTCCTTCAAGAGGTCTTGGATAAGATCAAGTCCTACCAAAGAGACTGTCCATGCCGTGGATTCAATGAAGAGCAACTTTTTAGTACTTTCTATAGAGGTGTTAGTTTGTCATACCAGCGAACCTTGGACACAGCTAGTGAAGAAATTTCTGCACTAGAGTCCCAGAGGAAGCCATAATATTGATAGAGAACTTTGTAGGTGGCATCAATAGCAAGAACAACGATCCTGAAAGGAAGAAATCGGCCCCTACATTGACCAGCGAAAAGATGGAAGAGGTAAAAGCTAAGTTGGACAGTGTTTAAAAGTTATTAAAGAAACAAGTCAGCTTGGTAGAAGGTGAGGAGACTATAGGATCTGATGAAGAAGAAGAGGATGTGAACCTTGTTAGGAATGGATCCTATAGATATGGGAAATAGGGGCACAAAAACTCCTACGACACTGATCAGAGGGGTAACTACAACCAAGATTCACAGCAGCAGAGACCCTACCGTAACAACATAACCTATGGATCTTTCTCCTAACAGAACATCCCACCAGCTACCCAGGAGAGTAAGATTGAAGCCATGATTGATAAGGTTCTGGAGAGACAACATAAGATGACAGTTGATTTCAACGGAAAGATTGATTCTGTATATGTCTACCTCAACACCAAGTTTGAAACCCTTAGCACCCATGTGAAGAAGTCAAAGAATCAGGTTGTTCAGACCAGTGAGGCTGTGAAGAGACAAGAGGCCTTAATTAAGGTGAATATTGAGGCTGGAAAGAAGCATCACGTCAATACTATTATAGGTGATGATTTTTGGCAAGTGGTGGAAGACATTTGGAACCAATATGAGGAAATTCGTGAGAGGTTCTTGTCAAGTTCGAGTGAACATCGGTTGACAAAAAGAGAGAGCCATTGATCGACGGTCCTCACTGGAACCGAAGGATCAGGCGATAAACATCGATCGATAGCAAGACCCAACCATTGATTGACGGCTGTTCGAACCAAAGAATAGTCTGACACCAAAAATATACGCGGATGTTCTCTATGCCAGTAGATATTCGACTTCAATCCCACCCAAACCTAGACAGACAGATGAACCAGACCCCATGGTAGTAGATGTAGCTATGGTGAAGCATCATAGAGGATCAAGAAGGTCCCTAAGCATCTTAATGAGAAGGAGATTGATAGCTTTACTAAGAGAGTCCTTAAGATCCCTTTAGAAACCCCATTCAAGGAAGCCTAATACACCCATAGACTGTGGATGTTCTTTAGAGAAACTAAGTAGACTGGACATTGAGGACATGTTCAATCTTCTGAGGGAGAAGAAGAAACAGAGGGTCAAGTTAAGGGACATGATTAACCACATGCACTACATGATACCGGTTCTTCAGTAAGAATTATGCCAAGAACCATGGCAGAGGTGCTCTGCTTAAAGGTGGAGCCTTCTAGTGATTCATTCACTTTTGTATATTGCTCTATGGAAAGCTCATAAGGCACAGTACATGATCCCTAAGTGCAAATAGGTAATGCCCTATTCCATGTAGCCTTTCATGTTTTGGACGTCAAAGTAGAGAAAATTTCATCCCTACTACTTGGAAGAGCTTTCATAGCCACTGTAGGAGCAATATGCGATATGTAGACAAACATGTTGTATCTATCTCTTATTGATTATACTAACTATTATGAAACTGTTAACATTAGAAGCAAGACTGCTTTCATTGGTTTGGTTCATGAACCATGACTTGTGGTTACATGTTTCTGCAATTTTCGAGTAAGAGGATGCCCCTGACAATAGAGCATCAATCGATATCCAGCCCAAGCCATCGATCGACGATGACAACAACAACACGATCGATACCCAACTTTTGACATTGATCAATGTTTAGGACACCATTTCTAACCTAGGGAATGATGCGACAAATTCTGAGTATGACGAGTCTTATCTGGAAGAACAAGCAATCGAGTATTGTGAAATTGCATGAGAGGAAGCTGCAGGTTTCAGAGGATCTGATGAAACCTGGAATGCGACATCAATCGACGCCGATGTAGCCGAGTCCAATAGGAGTCCACCTTGGAGACAATTTCATTGGGAATCAAGAGATGAGTATGGAGTCTTCAGAGATGAGCCTGGAAAGACACGAGATATATACGGTAGAATCATCAATGTGTGAAAGGGAGACTTGAGAAGGATTATCCAAAGAGCTGCAGTGATTGGTTGCAACTATCTGCACTTACCAGCAGATAATCGGTATGCAAGGCCATCAGTTGACTATTACAGCATAGAAGAGGTCGATGATATGGTCAACAGCATCTACAGAGCTCAAAAGAGTATATGGATGACTATCACAAGAGGATTGATGATGTCTACCATCCCTTTGACAACAACATCATCAGATTAACCTCTTGGATGGAAGAGATGCAGGAAAAGATGGATTCAGCCCTTAAGATGGTTCAGAAACAACAACAGAAAAAAGCAGCGAAAGGACCATCGATCGACAGCCACTACGGACCATTGAGCAATTCTGAACATGGAACATGCGGAAATCAACTGGTAACCACAAAGCTTCTGGACATGATGATGAAGGGCATCAATAGAAGATTGGATGAAGCACATTTATCCAGCTCAAGGGTCATGTGGTTACACCAAAGTGTTGATCGTATCGACGAAAGGATAAGTCAAGCAGAAGAGCACAGAAAAGAGAGAATGAGAACCAGAGGTGAAGATTCATAAGAAGCTTCATCAGTACATGGTTCCAGATGGGCAAAGAAGATGTGGACACTTGTTTTCGAACAAGTGGTGCTATACCCCCATTTTAGTCCAAAAGTCTTAACGTGAAACTAAGGACTATAACCAAGTGATACGTGGGAGGAAACTATTAGATATTTTTAAATTCATTTTATTTCAAGATTATACTAATTTTCATATTTTTCTTTATTGCAGTTAAAAATAAAAACGAAGAAGTTCGAGAACCGCCATCGGTCGATGACATCCCTCACCATCTATCGACACTCGTAACAATGCATAGCATTTTCAACTTCTCTTCATACTTTTACTTATGATTTTTGTCACCTAACCTAGGCATAATAACACTGGGAACAGTGTCGGTTAAGTCCAGGGGAGATTTACTGATGTTGTGTTCTATTTTGTGTTTTATTCTTCTGATTATTTATTAAACGTTTTATAGAGTCAAGAAGGGGATTATGATCGTATTCAATTTTTTTCATTATTAACTAACCACTCTATAGAACCATTCTTAGACTTGTTGACATCAGACTGTACTAGAGATACTATAGTGGATCATCCTGCCATTAGATTACACTTACTTAGAACGTATGAAGGAACTGAAGCTAACCTCCAACCTAACCTGACTTGTTTTCTTGCTTTGGGGCTTGGTATACATTGAATCGGATTCCTCATGCAAGTCTAAAAGCTAAGAGTTTGTGTGCTTCTGATTCCCTTTTCTCTCTCTCTTCAGCATATGCAAATAAAAGATTGAGTCATTGGACTTTATAAAAAAAAAAAGTGAGATTCAGAGAAGATGGAAAAGAGGGAAGAAATGGATCAGAAAAGATTACATGTGTGTTCAGAAACTTGATGAGGTAAGAGTCCAAATTGATCGATACTCCCAAGGTAAAACCTGCACTTTTATTTAATACAAGATATGAGGTTAGTAGAGGGGTGAGTCAAGCTAGTATTCGCTAAGTTTCTAGTAGAATGGATTTTTTGGCTAGACTATGATATGGTATATAAAGTGCCTCTGAGATTAGGATTTATTCGATGTGTGTGCAACATAGTAGAGGTGATAGTAGTAAGTTAAAGATTTTGTGAGTCCCCGCAATTTCAAACCCTCTTTCAGATAGTGATATTCTTTGCTTGAGGACAAGAAAAATGATAAGTTCGTGGGAGTTGATAAGTATTTATACTTACCACATTTAGACCATGTTATAGGCTCTTTTTGGAGTCTTTAATGTGTATCTAGGATGTGTTTTAGAGTCTTTACAAGTCCAGGTGTGTTTTGGAGCATTGTGGAGATTACTAGGTTTTCCAGAGCTTAAACATAGAAGAATCCTGAGCTGGTCGTATTCAGCATAGTGCGAGCCGAGGCAGAGCATGGGCGTCGCTCAATGACGCACTCTTGCCATCAATCAGTGGTGGATGCACGGAAACCCAATCCGCGAAGTAGCCGACTTGATCCTGAATGAGTTTTACCTAATTTATATGTCCTTTGCTGGTGTTTTATGCAAAGGAAGGCTTTTTACATTCGTTCAATCGTTCCCAGGCAAATTTAGTAGCTTAAGGTTTTGGAGAGAATATCAAGACTTATTCAGAGCTTTGAATTGAAACCCTAGTTTTTCTATCTCTATTATATATTATGCAGTATTTCGTTATCATGATTGTGTATTACTTTAATATGTATGTGTAGTTACCTTGTTAGATTTAGGGTTTATTAATGGTTTTGATGGATTAGCCAAACAAACGAATTGCTAAGATGATTATTAGATCTATAATAGTAGACTGCTTAATGCTTGTGTCCTTGATTAGCTAACTAGAACTATGAATTAGGATACTGAGAGTAGTGCGATTGCTTGATATATACCTGAATAATCTACTGTGAGCCTAGAATACTAGATACATGCGAGAGTTGGTTTAGTGGTTATAGGTGACTAACAAATCTAGTCTAATTAATGCTCGATTAAGAAAACTATCGATCGAAGTCACATACGTACCATCGATGAACAGTCAATCATATTAAACATACGAAAGTTATATATTCAGAGCTTGATCCTAGATAGATACAAATTAGATATCTTTACCAATTAAATTTATATTCTATGATTGAAAATCCCTTAGTGTTCTATCTATTATGATTCAATACCTGAAAACCTAGATTTAGCTATTTTCCTTATTTGCTTTCAATCCAACTATTTCCTTATTACTTGCTTTTATTATAAGGAAGGGACATGAAAAATCGCCATTTTCAAGGCTTTCTTGGAGGTGGTTTCCAAGGAAAAATACCTACTTTGATAGTTCATTTTTCCTCGTACTTTTATATTTCTCCGTCATAGCTCAACCTATTGACTTTGAGAACATTGAACGCAATCCAAGTGTTGTGGGAGTTTCACAGCATACCCTTCAACATACACAAGATATTGTACTCGTACTACTTCAATCGTTTGGCTAACAAGAAGGGGGTTTATCATATTCATTCCCACGATGGCCAGCCGATTGGTGAGGAGACATTGGTAAGGGGTACATCCTTTGGTAGATCTTGGTACATGAGGTATATATTCATGAAGATCGTCGCATCCCCGATCCTGGGTAGGATCGCTGGGATGGACCATGGTGCAATGAGATGCACTATTCAGAGGTCCTATGACCTAAATACATGCATATCATGGTCCACAAACGTGGTTAAGTGCATCGGGACCTGAGACTTAGCCAGATAGGGAAGGAAAGGGAGTAAAAGGAGCTACGCGAGTAAAGGAATATCTGGACGAGGCATAGGGACAACTCGATCTAGCTTGGGTAAGCTCAACCCAGCTCGGTCTAGATACACACTCACTGGTCAGCTCACACCAGCTGAATTATCATGTTCCCGTTCCAGGAATTTGATATAAGACTTAAATGTTTGATAGAAACGAGACTGCTTTGGTTCAGCTCATGAGAATTGATCGTGAACAAGCTGTGATGAAGTGAATGATCAGAATCGATCATGGTAAAGCTTAATCTAGGTCAAGGAAGGGACCAAAGGACATAGACAGAGAATAAGATGAAGATACCAATGTCAACCAGTTACTTATGAGACATGTTTGCTCAGCTGAAGATGGAGATGATATAGATTCAGAGTTAGCAGATGTGAATTACATTGGAGGAACTGGATTTCAGAGGTCTGGAAATCATTTTGGCAACAGGAACTTCAGTGGTAATGGTCGGAGGAGTAACTTCAACCATAATTCACAATACCAAAAACCCTACAGCAGCTACAGCAACAACAAAGGCTATGAAAATTCATTCTACCATAATCCACCACAACAGACTTAGGAGAGCAAGATTGAAGCTATGCTTGATCAGGTTCTTGAAGGACATCAAAGGCTAACAGTGGATTTCAATGGGAACATGGATTTCATCTACAAAGATCTGGACGCCAAGATTGAGACTTTGGGTACTCAGGTAAGGAAGCTTGAGACTCAGGTGGTTCAGACTGGAGAAGCTCTTAGGAAGAAAGAAGGGGATGAAGCAATGAAACACCACGTCAAGGCCATAATGGATGATGATTTCTAGTTACTTGGTCTGTGGGGATGACTGGTTGAATGAATTAAGTGCCATGGGAGTTGTTTATGCAGGTACAAGGCTGCGGACCAAACAAAGGAATTGACCAAGCCGTGTACTCAGCCGAACGTGTGGTCACTGCGGGTCATGGGTGGTCTAGTTTGTGGTTAATGTGTATTGCAGTTGTACTTGGGATGGTACCAAGTTGGCCATGTAATATACATGATATATGATAGAGGTTTAAGTGTTTAGACTTAGGAACCGAACCATGTTTTGCTAGATCATTGTTAGGATATCGGTTTATATCTTAATACTTGATATGTGGTTTCATGAACTGAGGCTGATCGTGATCAAGCCAAGGTGCCATGAAGACTCAGTCAGCGAGAAGTTTTGTGGTGTTTGGGTAGGCCATACTAGGGATGAACTTATGATAGCTTATGATGCAACTCGATACTTTGTAAACGAATCACAATTCTTTTATTGATACAATCTATTTACCTTTTTGTTTTTTGTTTTTTTTTTGACATCAAACGGCTGATCAATTACTCAAGCTTGAGGTGGTCTGGGAATCCAGACCAGAATAGAACAACCTACATACACCAAGTCTCGATAAAAGGATCGAGCAGTCTTAGCTAGTGAATCAGAAAAACCATTCTGTGTCCTAGGCACATAGACAATTTCAAACTTGGGAAAGCAAATTTGCAAGGTAGCGATCTTCTCCAGTTCCGTTGAGAAACTTGGCCAATCCTGTGGGTTCTTAGCATTGATATCATTTCCTTACAATCCGTCCCAAAGCTCTGACATGGCGAATGTTGAAGCATGTTCTCCATTGCCCACCGCAGTGCTTCCAGCTCAGAATGCAAAGCAGACTCCACTCTTTCAAAGTTATGCAATCCCATCAGCTGACCATTCCCCATACTATCCTGCCATACCCATCCACATCCGCTATACTGGGCTGTGGAGGTCCACGAACCATCCACCAGACAAATACTCCCCAGACTTATGGTCTGGTTGTCGTCATTCGTATCGATTTGAGAGGGAAAGGACGGCTGCTCATTAGCTTGATACCAGGCAAGGCATTCACTCTCTGCATATCGTGCTGTCTTCAATGGGTCTCTATCAATCCCTTTAAACAATTTATCATTATGTGCCTTCCAAATATACCAAATTAGCCATGGATAAGGATCCATGTCTACTGCCGGTCCCCCTATGGCATTCTTCCTCCAAAAAGATAGTCCATATTTGCATATGTGCTCTGTAATGGGAATAAAGTAGGGCTAGTAGGTAGTGACGATAATGCCCAGGCTTGCTTTGCAGGAGGGCACAAGAATATGGCGTGTGTGATCGATTCCTCCGGTTCTCCACACCGAGGACAGTAATTATCACACCGCATATGTCTATAATTTAAAATGCTCGTAACAGCCACCTGACTTGTAATTATCTGCCACATAAGATGGCACATCTTTTGTGGAGCCCGCACCTTCCAAACTTGTGCTTGCAATTTAGTAATACTAGGTTCACTAACTATATGCATTTCTTCTCGTTTTAAAATATTCCGCGCCACCCAATATCCAGACTTGACTGTATATTGTTCATTCCTTGTATAACTCCAGCAGAATGTATCTCTCTGATGTGTCGAACTAATGGACATACTCTTTATGAGAGGTATATCAACCGCATTGACGTATTGTTCTAGTCTTGTCGTATCCCAGGTCTTTGTCTCTTGATTAATAAGATCACTTACTCTCATGTTTGGGTGCAAAACCGGTACAGATGGGGTTGCCGGTCTCGCAGGTATAGTAGGAATCCAAGGATTGGACAAGAGGTTAGACAAGAAATTAAAGATACCCTTGGCATTCAGAATGAAGGAGGAATGGGAACTTATCTAGGAATTCCAGAGGATATCAGTGGGTCCAAATGCAAGCTCTTTGCGTTTCTAAAGGACAAGCTAAGGAACATGGTTAATGGGTGGACAGGAAGGTGGCTATCAAAAGGTGGAAAGGAGGTTATGATCAAGTCGATCCTATTGGCTTTACCAACTTATGTTATGTCCTGTTTTCTTTTGCCTCTAGAAATATGTGATGCCCTAGCTAGTGCCATTGCACAGTTCTGGTGGAGTTCTAATCCCCCAAAAAGGGGTATCCATTGGTCCACTTGGGATAAATTATGTTTTCCAAAGGAGGAAGGTGGGATCGGCTTCAGGTTGATTCACGAATTTAACTTGGCATTGCTGGCAAAACAATTATGGAGACTGAGTCAATATCCGGATTCGTTGATTGCTCGTGTACTGAGGGGCCGGTATTATCGTTCAAGCTCGCCTTTGCGTAAGCTTTCTACTAGCAACCCATCATATGTGTGGACAAGTATCTCGGTATCACAAGAATTACTGCTGTTGGGTATAAGATAGAAGATTCATTCGGGGTATGAGGTGAAAGTATGGGAGGATCCTTGGATTTACGTTTTTGTTTATGCTTACTATTTGAATTGTTTATATACATATATACAATGAAAATGACTGAGTAAAATATACAAGACTAAAAAAATGAATCAAATATAATGTAATGGGCTAAGTGTGAGGCCGCGGATCTAAGGAAGTATTGAACCTCATGAATGAGTCTTGTAATTTTGATCTTTCAATAGATAAGTTTACGTTGTAATTAAAAAGAAGTATTTTGATTTTTTGAGTTAATTTAACATTTATTCAAAAAAAAAAATTACTATTTACGGAGTTATTTTTTACAGGATTACCAATTACTTTAACAATATCCTTCTACTGGGATCTTCTTGAAGTCTTTTGAACTCTTTTGAACTCTTTTAAATTCTCTTGAACTCTCTTAAACTCTTTTAAACTATTTTTTCTTGTACTTATCACTTCATATCAACACGTATAAGTGGTAAACTTATATATCCAAATGTGTTTAACACCCAAGATTTTTGTTCAAAACTATTATTTAATTGTCATGTATTCATGGAACTAAATTATATTTTCTGCCTAAGTGAGAAAAAAAACGCGATAGTAAATCACTACAATTAAGATGAGATTACACATGAAGCATATACTTAGATGAGATTAGCCTAATCGAGATGCCGGGAAAGTTCTATTTCTCAAATATCAGAATGTACAACGAAACAGTGATCCAAATCATGTGGTGCAATACAAACAATGGATGTTTACAACAAATATAGAAGAAGAACTCTATGAAACCATGTGCAAGTAAAACACACAGTATACAAACAACGGATGGTTAAACTCAAGGGACGACACAAAACAAATGTGGACATCAAACATGCACGTCAGTCCCCTTATCCTCTCACGTGTATATATATACTAGCGCGCGCACACACACACACTCACAGTCTTTATATAAAGTGCTTTCTGAACAATCTTAACTTCTAAAATAATTTGGTTAAATATTTACCTATTTTGTTGGGTCCATGGAAGGCCCTTCTAGATGGTTGAAAAAAGGTGCATGGACTGCTGAAGAAGATGCTCTCTTGCGACAATGTATTGATAAGTATGGAGAAGGCAAATGGAACAAAATTCCCTTAAGAGCTGGTATGCGTTTCTTGTTTTACATTATATATTACATGAAAACATATACTTCAATTAATCACGTTTTTCAATTTATAACTTATATTCTAACTTCTCTGCACTTAAACAAGTTGAAAATAGAAACTTAATCTAGAGGTGCATGCCCATTAATTTCTTCCTCCTTTAAGGTATGAGACAATGAAACCCTGTCTGCTGTCCATATAAATCGTGAACTTATATATCCAAGATTGTTTAACACCCAAGATTTTTTTTTAAAACTATTATTTGATTGTTATGTTTTAATGGAAACTAAATTTTCTACCTAAGTGGGGAAAAAAACGCGGTAGTAAATCACTACAACTAAGTTGTGTATATTTACGCATGAAGCATACTTAATAGAGTTTATCTCCATTGTTTGCTATGCTAGGGCTAAAGCGATGCAGGAAGAGCTGTAGACTAAGATAGCTAAACTACTTAAAGCCAAGTATCAAAAAAGGAAAATTTAGCATTGATGAAGTTGATCTTCTTCTTCGCCTTCATAAGCTTCTAGGAAACAGGTTTATATTCCTCCATACAAATCCAATTTTGTACCTAGTGTCATGATCCAGTACGAACTCATGTCACAATCGTATAAATGCATGGATAGGTGGGCCTTGATTGCTGGTAGATTGCCTGGTCGTACCCCTAATGATGTTAAGAATTACTGGAACACCAATTTGTGTAAGAAGCAAGAACCGTGTTGCAAGAGCAAAGTGAGCAACATAGCTATTACTTGTTCAAATACCACAGTGTCCCAGAAGATCGATGTTTTAAAGCCTTCACCTCGATCCTTCCCCATTAATATTGTTAACGGCTGCAGCGGGCTTAATGCCCTGCCAATGAATGACCTTGGCGAAGTAGCCAACAATGATGAGGAGAAAGATAAGTTTGTGAACGATCTAATTGTTGGAGAGGGTATGTGGTGGGACAGCTTGCTGGAAGAGAGCCCAATGACAGATATTATGGGTCCCAAATATCCGGCAACCGAACAGGGGGAAGCCTCCACGGACAGTTCTTTGTTCCACTCGATTTCGTTTACGTTTGATATTGACGAACTTTGGAGTATGTTGGATATAGATACTGGAGAGACTGTTTAGGTTTTTTCTCAATGATTATGTCAGGTTACAGATTGAAATCCGAACTAATGTATAATCTTGTAGCCGGTGTGTGACTCCAACAAAGGTAAAAGAGAGGATACAGATTCGGTATTTCAATTGTTTTGTCTGTTTTATTTTTTAGTTTGCTGTGTTATGTGCTGTTTAAGGTTTTACGTGTAGTCATCTCCGCCCCCGGAGTAACACTCTTGTTACGTTCTTAATTTTTACAAATAAAATATTCCTTCAACTATATTTTAAAGTGAAACCTAATTTAGTCATCTACATCTCAGAAATATGCCCTCCAAAAGAATAAACTTTCTTATTTACTAGGAAAATCAATAAAAATCGAATGAAGAAGGAAACAATGTGTTCACACATGCCACTCTTGGTTTATAAAAAAAGCTCCTTGCATATTTGAAAAATATCCTGTGATAACTTTAATTAGAGTCCCTAAAATTAAATTAAAAATATTCTTAAGAAAATCTGAATAATAGAATAATCGTTCGATCACTACAAGAAAATAGGGCTTATTTCGAGGAACATTCCGACGGCCATACAATTCCTCGGAAAATTCCGATGGAATTCCGACGAAACACAAATTTTATGTTTCCTCGGAATTCCGTCGGAATATTCCGACGACATACCGAGGAACCCATATTCCGTTGGGATAAACCGAGGACATTCCGAGGATAAATTATAGCCGTTGACGAGCCGTTGGAAAAGTTCGAAAATTCCGAGGATTTTACATTTTCCTCGGAATTTCATCGGAATATTCCGACGGAATTCCGAGGGATATTTATGACCGTTGTATATTCCGACGAAATTCCGACGGATATTTCTAACCGTTGTATATTCCGACGAAATTCCGACGGAATACTAATTTTCCGTCGGAATTTCGTCGGAATCGTCGGCAGAATTTCATCTATAAATACAAGCACCCCTCCTCTCCTTTCATTCACTCAATATTCTCATCCTCTCACTTATACACACGAATCTGGTTCACAAAAACATGTCTTCTTGAAATTATTATCGTTCGTGGATGGATCGACCTCATTTGGATCCCGACACGAAATTACTTACGGAAGAATACCTTAAAGGCATTAGGGAATTCATGGCGGTAGTTCAACGACAACCGGAAGCAAAAACGGGTATGTTAAGATGTCCTTGCTCTACTTGTAAAAATAGAAAGGTTATAAAAGAGTGGGATGTTTGGACTCAT
>CAKOAT010110488.1:54684-85863 GCA_932364175.1 Eruca vesicaria subsp. sativa
AGGAAAACGTGTTGGTTTGACTGTCACAGGAGATTCCTACCACCTGATCATCCATATCGTAGGAGTAGGACTTTGTTTACGAAGAACAAGAGGGTGTTTGACAGTCCACCCCCGGAAATTTGTGGGGCAGATTTGTTGACACAGCTAAGAGATTTTGGTGCTGAAAGGACGCCGGACGTTGGTGGACATGTTCATTATCTAGTAGATGCTGTTGGAGAACTACATAATTGGCACAAAAAGAGTATCTTCTGGGATCTGCCATATTGGAAGGATCATCTGCTGCGGCATAATTTAGATGTCATGCATATTGAGAAGAACTATTTTGAAAATCTTATGAACACGATCCTTAACGTCCAAGGTAAAACGAAAGATAATTTGAAGTCAAGACTAGATTTAGTCGATATATGTGATCGTTCCGAACTTCATGTTGATGCGAATGGTAGGGCTCCTGCTCCCATATACCGACTGGATGCAGTGGGAAAAGATGCGTTCTTTGATTGGATTACAAACGATGTGAAATTTCCAGACGGTTATGCATCCAATTTGGCTAACTGTGTAGACAGAAATGAGGGAAAGTTTATCGGCCTGAAGAGTCACGATTGCCATGTAATGATGCAGTGCCTCCTTCCGTTTGCCTTCTCGGAGTTATTACCACGAAAGGTTCATGAAGCAATTGCAGGGATAAGTGCTTTCTTCCGTGATTTATGCTCAAGATCAGTGATTGCAGAAGGTATCCAAAATTTGAAGAATAACATAGCTGTGCTCCAGTGCAACCTAGAGAAGATATTTCCCCCAACATTTTTTGATGTTATGGAGCATCTTGCTATTCACTTGGCAAGAGAATTGGAACTTGGTGGTCCTGTGCAGTATAGATGGATGTATCTTTACGAGCGGTATATGTATCATCTGAAGAAGAAGGTCNGCAAGAGAATTGGAACTTGGTGGTCCTGTGCAGTATAGATGGATGTATCTTTACGAGCGGTATATGTATCATCTGAAGAAGAAGGTCAAAAATTTAAGTAGGGTCGAAGGTTCTATAGTCGCACAAATGATCAATGAAGAAACTTCAAACTTTGCTGAGTCCTACTTTCCAGCCGAAGTGCAGACAAAAAATAGAAGACATGCGCGTCATGATGATAGGGGCGAAAGAGCAACATATTATGTTACGGTTCCAAACATCTTCACAGATGTTGGACGACTTAGCGGAAAACCAAAGGATCGTCGACTTACTGATCAGGAACATCATCATTTGCAAACATATTTGCTCACCAACTGCGAAGATATTCTGCAATATGAGAGGTACATATATATATATATATATATATATATATATATATATATATTTAAAAAAAAAATCTTAATTAATTTCGTTAATTTGATATTTTCTGCAGGATTTTCATGGCAGAAAAGCGGTTCACTCATAAACACGCCACAGATGAGGAACTTGAAGAACTGAGGCAGAGAGAATTTGCTGGATGGATGTATTGTTATGTGAGTGCCTTAAACATTATTTTTCATCAATACATATTTATACCAATAAAGTTATATTGCTATAACATTTTTCAAATGTATAGGTGTCTGCCGGTATGGCAAGAGGTGAAACATTTGACGATTGGATACGCGAGATGGTGTGTGGGTCACAGTATATTGTGAAGTCATATCCGAGATTTTGTACTCGAGGATATGCATTCACAACTCAAAAGAGAAGACGTTCAAGTAAAACTTCTGATTTTGGTGTGTCGTCTGCATCAGGAGATGATGTGTACTATGGAAACATAAGCGAAATTTTGGAAATCAAGTATCCGGGCATGGTTGGGTTGCGGTGTACCATTTTCTATTGTGATTGGTACGACAACACTGCAGATCGAGGAGTTAGAACAGATGCATTTGGTGTTACATCAGTACATTCGCGAAGAAAGCTGCAATATTATGATCCTTTCATTCTTGCTTCTCAAGCTGATCAGGATATATATATATATATATATATATGTCAATTTAATCATAATGATTCATTCATATGTATATTACTATTACTAATTTAAAATTTAAAAAAAAAAAAATTTACGTTACAGGTTTGTTACATCAAGTATCATTGGGTTAGAAACAGGGATGATCCATGGGTCACTGTTACATCACTCAACCCGAGAGGTCGAGTTCAGGGAAGTTCTGATCAAGAACCCCTACAACCAAGCACATCCGGCAACTTAAGTGCCTTAGAAGATTTAGCAAATGTTGATCTTGTAGTTGATTTAACCGACTTTGGAGACGAAGCTATTGTTCACCAAGAGGATGAACCTGTCATTGGAGAGTTTCACCAAGATACAGATTCGAGTTCATCTGGAGATGATTCAGCGTCTGAAGAAGAGTAGTTTAGGTTTTTTTTTTTTTTAAACACAATTTTCGAGGAAATTCTGAGGAAACATTAGGGTTTCCTCGGAAATTCGTCGGAAATTGTGTATAAGTTTAGGGTATAGAATTTGGGGTCAAATCCTCGGTATTTCCTCGGAATATTCCGAGGACCTTCCGAGGAACTGCCCCATTCCCTCGAAATTTCCTCGGAATATTCCGAGGAAATACCGACGGATTTGAGATTTTTTGTATCGAAAACATCTTATTACGGTGTTAAAATATAAGAATAGGACCTAAATAAATATTAGTAACTGTTTTAAACAGATTATGAATCCAAATATTTGTTTGGATCGCATTAATGAACTTTTTCTCGATTGTATACCGATCTTCATACAACGTTAGAGAAACACTTAACACTTTAACCAACGAGAACGGTAATACTTGTAATCGATTTTGAAATTTTGTAATTTCATTTTTTATGCACATCAATGGAAAGAATCATGAATGCTATGTTTTGAACAAAATAAAAATTGTGCAAGAAATTATTTAGGGTCTTAAAAATCAAGGTTTTGAAACCACAAACAAATATTCCTCGGAATTTCCTCGGAATTGTCCGAGGAAATTCAGACGGATCGTATCCGACCAATTAAAAGACATGCAGAGAATATTCTTGTCTTGAAACTCTATTCCGAGGAAATTCCGACGGAACTTAAAGTGGCCGTCGGAATTTCCTCGGAATATTTTCATTTAACCGGGAATTTGAACCGCCAAAATTTTCGCGAAAATCGAATTAAGTGATTTCCGACGGAATTCCGAGGAACCTTTCCGTCGGAATGTTCTGATAAATATTAATCACGGTTTCTTCTTCCCCATTTCTCTTCTCTTTCTCCAAACCATTGCCGACGCTCTCTCTCCTCCCTCTCGATATTCTCCGGCGATTTCTCCCTAAAATCGAGTCAGATTCGTCCTCAAAGATGTAAGAATCCTATCCCCTTGACTTAGGTTCATTTTGATTAGGTTTTGTAATAGATTTGGTGATTTGAATGTGTGTTGATAGATTATGAGTTAGGGTTATGGGTAGATTACGAGTTTGATAGGTTAGGATTATGATATTGTTAGGATAATTTGATATATTGAATTGATTTGTAAATTTTTCTAAAGTTTTTTTTTTATTTTTGGATTTATAAAAGATTTTTATATGTAGCAAACCTATTTTCGGATTTATTAAAATTATTTTCGGATTTATAAAAACTATTTTTGTATTTATTAAAACTGTATTTGTATTTATTAAAACTGTTTTTTGATTTATTAATATTATTTTCGGATTTATAAAAATTATTTTTTTATTTATTAAAACTGTTTTTGTATTTATAAAAACTATTTTTGTATTTATTTAAACTGTTTTTGTATTTATTAAAACTATTTTTGTATTTATTAAAACTGTTTTTGTATTTAGTAAAACTGTTTTTGTATTTATTAAAACTATTTTTGTATTTATTAAAACTATCTTTGTATTTATTAAAACTATTTTTGGATTTATTAAAACTATTTTTTGTATTTATTAAAACTATTTTTGGATTTATTAAAACTATTTTTTATTTATTAAAACTATATATGTATTTATTAAACTGTTTTTGTATTTATTAAAACTATTTTTGGATTTATAAAAACTATTTTTGAATTTATAAAAACTATTTTTGGATTTATAAAAACTATTTTTGTAATTATAAAAACTATTTTTGTGGATTTATTAAAACTATTTAGTTAATTATTAAAACTTTTCTAGATTTATAAAAAATTTTATATTTAGTTTTACAATTTTTAGATATATTAAAACTATTTTTAAATTTTTGCAGGTCGGGTAGCGATAGCCAGGCAAGATCTCGCCGCCACACACCACGAGGTCGAGGTGTTTCTCGGGGTGGTTCTCGTGGTGGTTCGACGGGCACCTCTCGTGGTTCTGCATCTTCGCAGAACCAATATGTCGGGGATTTTCCAGCTCCAGCTCCTCCGGTCATTCCGGGTACCATGACTGTTGAACAATTGGTTCAACAGCCTGGTCGAGAGCATCTTCTCACTTTCACTCCGCATCCATCGGGCCCTCACCAAACATGGTAAATTTTTTTGTAAAATTTTTGTCTTCTTTTCATTATATGTTGCTTGATTCTTAATTTTTTCTTTTCAGGTTTGATCGATCGCAGAACGGGATAAGTTCCTTCATCAATCAGATGATGTACTCGGCGCTCAAAAAGGGTTATCCTACCTACACCTCCTTCCCCCGAGAGGATCAAGAGATGTGGTTCCGTCAGTTTGCGGTATGTATTTTACAATTTTTAAAGTTTTTTTTTTGAATCTTTGACTTAAATTTCTACTAATTGTGTTTTTTTTTTCAGCATGAGTTCAACTGGAATCCCCTCCATACGGCCTTTATCGAAAATGCCTTCACCCATAAAGTTATGGAGAATTATGGGAAGCAGGTTTATGAGTGGAAGCAAAAGTGGAAGAAGGGCAAAAAACCGAAATTAATCAACGACACGGTGTGGCTCGAGTTGCAAGAACATTGGGGGAAGACAGAGACGCAAGGAACCTCTGACACCAATTCCAGCAACCGCAACAGCGACCGTGGAGGGAAGGGTCGGTACAAGAACAACTTGGGTGCTTGCAGTATGTCAACTCTTGGGGATAAGCTAGTAAGTCGACTGATTTTCTTTACCTATTTCGTTTTTTAAATTTTAATTTAAATTTTTAAATTTTACTTTCAATTTTAATGCTTTTTATTAACAAATGTTTTTTTTTCCAGGCGAAACAGAATGACGGTGAGCTGGTTGACTCCCTCGTGTTAATGAGGGAGGCGTATACCGACAAGTCGACTGGAGAGATTTCTGATGCCGTTGTGAGGGAGGTGATCGACTTGGTCGAAACCCAGAAGGAGGAAGAGATCCAACGCCTCTCTCAGCTTCAGTCTGACGACGACGGCACTACTGCAGCTTCCCCCAGCATTTCTCGAGTTCGAATCAACGAACTTGTTGAGTCGGTAAGATCTTTATTTTAATTAATGTTTTTTTTTAATTTAATGTTTTGTCACTGTTTTAATTCAATGTTTTTTTAGGCGGTTCCTAAGAAGAAAGGCCGTTTGTTCGGGTTGGCTTGTCGCTCCAAGTCTGTTCTTTCTACTTCAGAACCGGCTTTTGTTGATCCGGCAATTATGGAGCAGCTACAAAACAAGGATGACCGCATCGTAGCATTGGAGAACCAGAATGCCACAATTCTTACCCAGAACGAGACCATACTTGCTAGGATGGCAGATCAACAACATGAAGTGGAGGAAACGAAGAAGAAGAACCAGGAGTTGTTGGATATGATGCGACGTCTGTTCCCGCATGAGTTTTAGTCGGTTTTTATTTGTTTTTTAAAACTTTGTATTTCTACTTTTAAAACTTAAAATATCATAAGATGTTTTTTTTTATTTCAATTTTAGTTTTATATTTTCAAATAATTATTATATAAATATTTATTAAAAATAATTAATTATTATTTATTATTTTTTAAAAAAATAGGAATTTCCTAGGAAGAACATCCCTCGGAATATTCCGACGAACGTTTCCTCGGAATATTCCGACGAACGTTTCCTCGAAATATTCCGACGAACAATTCCTTAAAATATTCCAACGTCTGCTTTCTCGGAATATTTCGATTGACCTTCGTCGTCGGAATATCTATCGGAATATCCCGAGGAACCATCCGTCGGAATATTCCGACGAACATTCCGTCGGAAATGTTCCGACGATTATGTCCGACGAAGTATCCGTAGGGATAGTCCGATGGAACGTCTTCCCTCGGAATTTCGTCGGATTGTTGGTCCATCGGAAGTCCTCGGAATCTCGTCGGTGTGTCTGACGAAATTCCGAGGAAATAATTTTTTCTGACGAAATAATTTCGACGATCAATTTCCTCAGAATGTCGTCAGAATATGTCTATTCCGACGATATTCCGAAGAAATTGGCCCTCGAAATATCGCTGTTTTCTTGTAGTGGATGTTTCTGTTTCAATATTGAAAAAGCCACAAAAATAATAATCATTACAAACATGGGTTTACCGGGTTTAATTTTAAAGTTCACAGATATAAGATTAGAGGTTAGGCCTTCTATGGTGTACGATCAAGGGTTCAAAATTTTGAGTATTATTATAATTCTATATTTATATTAAAGGTGTTATCAAAAATAGTTTAGTTTTTTATTTTTATCAAATGTCGTTTTCTGATTTTTTTTTTTACGCTGTGAAAACTATTGACCTAATAACATTTATATTTTAAATACAAATGCCTACCTAATAAAATCGAACCACATCTATTTGATGACCAAGTATTAGGTAATGGACCCGGGTCACAGAATCCTTATACACATTTCTAACAGCAGTATCAAATTATTTTACATATACAACGTATAACAAAATCATATATGCTTTATCGTTAGTACAGGTAAAGAACGACTTTTGTACTCCCATATAACGATTTTGTAACCAATGTGAGACTTCACAACTATCTTCGTAAAAGTTTCAATTTAGCGACTAATAATAAACTCCCAGTTTCGTCAGATTTTTTGTTACCAACTTCTGCCGTTTTACAATTTTCAGCCAAAGTTGCAGAACAACACTCATAAAAGTACAAGGAAAATATTTCGTAAAATTTAATATGTTCTACACGAATAAAAAAATATCTATATTTTACTTACATCACACGAAGATGAATGACTATATTTATATTATGCTGGAGATTTAGTTTGATTAATCCATTAGTGTCCATTGATTATATTTTTTTAAGAGTCGAAGCACATCAGCATTAATTTGATTAAATCCTTATGGCTTATTAGTTTGCTTATGGCTTATTATTTTAAAAACAAAATTTTACTATTGCGATATCTGAACACACCACCATGTCCATGATTTTTGGGTCCTGATCATTGTTGAAAAATTTACATTGGTAGACACATTTTGTGTTTCCAATTACACAAAAAGATACATTGATTTATGAGACACATTTTAAGAGTGATTTATCTAACTCTCCCTTCAAGTATATCTAAAATATCTTGAGAACCATTAAACCTAATATTTATCTTTCTTTTCTATCTAATCTCTTACCATTTATTATTCCTTTCAACCTTATCCCTTTTTCTCTTTTTATACCATCATTTTTATTACGATAATTTTTTCATCTCGTGTTTGAGCCTCCACTTCACAATTTCTTTTCTTTATGGTTGTCCTCTTCTGCAACACCAGATCCGGCGGTTCACCTATGAAGAAACTCCAGATCCGTTGATTCCTCTATAACCTATCTTTGTCTTCTCTACAATTTAGAACCAATAGTTGCCTATGTCCCTCATAGATCCAAGTCAACAAGTTCTCAACAGAATTCACAGCCACCACAAGCTTCTATGTCGTCGGAATCACTGTTGCATCTCTCCTTTGATCTCAGATTGAAAGATCTATTGAAGAATTATGGTATGTATAATTGTACTCCAGAGTTGTGGTCGGTAAAATTGTGATCAGAGTAATTATGATCAAGAGAATTATTGTCGGAAGAATTTTGGTTAGAAGAGTTGTGGACATGAAAATCTTTCTCAGGCGAGGTATGATCTTGAGCTTTGTGGTCAGGAGAGTTGTGGTCGGTAAAGTTTTGATTGGTTAGTTCTGGAATGCAAATTCAATCAAGATCATTGAAAATTGTTGTCTGAGAGAATTTTGGTTATGGTTAGGAGAATTGTGGACATGAGATCTTTGTCAGGCGAGTTGTAATCTTGAACTTTGTGGTCAAAAGAGTTGTAGTCAGTAAAGTTTTGATTTGGTTGGTTCTTGAATGTGGAAACAAAATCGTTGTGATCACTTATTAGAAGAGCATAAGGATGAATTTATTCTTAGCTCTTAGATCTTATTCATGTAAATAGAACTAACGTTTTAAAATAATTCACTTTTTTTATATATCTATATTTTGTTTTAAAAGAAACACATTTTTCCTCACACAAAAATAAGGTTATTTTTGTCTATAAAAAAAGCTATCAAGAAAAAGTGTGTTAAAGACACAATGTGTTTTTTTAGTGTAAACAAAAGTGAGATAGTGTTCTTTTAGATAACTCTCTCATCATTGTTTGTGCTGTGTTACAAATTATGTTTAACTCCATTATACGTTTTGACCCCACCCAACTTAATGATCGACATGACCCTGCAAATACGTATAATTCTCAACTTTTAAATTTTGGATTTAACCCAAAAATCATTGTGGGGTATAAAAATTATGTTGCCATAACTGTTTTCGTAGATATGTGGAAGAATTGAATAAAAATGTCTTTTACCATAAAAACAAGTTAAATTTGCAAGAGTTTTTTTGCACTGAGGCATAAATTTGTAAGAGTTCTTTAAACATAATTTGTTTGTGTAATTCATGTGTCACGCTGGATACATTAAATTATAGCATGCCCTTTAAGATGTTGCCATGCATCAAATAATAACATTAGACACTCATTTTCAATTTTTCACTCAAACAATATTTGAACAAAGATTGCTTTTTGCTCCTAAGTAAAGGTTCTTAAACTGTTTTTCTTTTTTGAGACAAAAGAAAAAAAATGTATCCAAGGCAATTGCACACAGGTTTGTACATATATTACCATAGTGATAAACCACTACACTAGGATATTGTGGTCAAGAAGGATCTAATCTCAATTTCAACCAGTGGCGAACCCCCGTGTTGAGAAGTGGACACCACAAAAATAATATATTTCAGGTTTTGTATCTATGTTTATTAGTTGACTGTAGCAATTTGGCTGACAAAAAGTTTGAATGAAACCCCCAAATATGGGTGCAACTCCCTTCTTAGACACTTTAGTTTCACATCCCTGATTTCAATTACAAAGATTTATAAAAGAGACTCCTAAATCCTAGAAGAGAGAATCGCCTATTAAACACTTTTAATATAGAAGCAGGTGACTAGAACTGGGGTTTTGAGATCAATACATTGTTCAAGAAAACATTACCTTTAACCCATTCTTGTTACTGTACTACAAAAATTTATATTTTTAGGTCTCGATTGGTACGGCAGATGATAAAGCATTAGCAGTATGCTGTAGAAGCTGTATGCTTTCAATAAAATTTTTAATAAAGTGATTGTCAAAGCAGTAACAGTATATAATTTAAAATTATCTTAATAGGTAATATAATAAATATTTATATTAAAATATATTTATATATTTATAATATATTTTTATTAAAAATAATGAATAAGATTCATTATATAAAATTATATTATAGTTTATATGTAAAATATTATTTAAAAATGTAATTTCAAAGAAAATTAAGTTATTTTTGGATATAAAAATATTTAATTTTATTAATTAAATAAATAAATCATATATAATTTATATATAAATTATTATTATTTATTGATAGAGCAGAAAATGATTCATATATAAAATTATCATAAAAATTAATATATGTTATATAATTTATTTATTAGTGTCTAATTAATATACATATAAATATACATACATGTTTATATTTATAATATATAAATATATATTATGTTATGTTTGTTATTAAAAATAATAAACGATATGTGTAATTATATAAATTATATTATATTTTAAATGTAAAATATTTTTCTTTTAAATAATTAAAAATATTTAATTATAATTTTACTTTAATTTTTAAAAACATAAATTTTATTTTTTATTATACAAATATTTTTTATATTACTAAATTAAAATAAATTAATTATATATAATTATTTTAAAAAGATTTATATATTGTAAATGCAAATGCTCTACCAAAAGCTCTATTGGAGAGGATTGAACAAATAGCATTTAGAGAGCATTAGCATTTGATAAATGCTTTTCCAAATGTTTCTTTGACAAATGTTGATTGTATAATAGAGAGCATAATGCTTATGCTAATACTCTACCAATCAAACCCTTAGTAACATAAAGAAACCTACTTTATTTTATCTCAAGAGTTTGATGCTATAAAAAGGGGGATAACTAGGATTACATAACAATGATTGGAAGTGAGCAACCTTTGGCTACCTCGGCTGATGCCGACTTTTGTGCTCAGTTCGAAGCAACCTTTGGTTCCAATACAAAGCTATGAAAGAAATATTGATCTTCTCCCCAAAACAGAATAAGAAACTATGGAAAACAAAAACGTGGTTTCTGCCTAACAATGGCATAAACCTTTATAAACTAGGTTAAAACTCATCATGGGTAATCTTGTAATTATGTGTAGACTTGGGACTTTAAGTCGGTTCTGATCAAAGTCTGCTTTGTGCGCGACGATCATCGATCGACGCTAATATGTCTCTGTCAATCGTTATCGATCTCTTATGTTGACTCTGACTTAGCTGATTTTTGTCACCCATCGTCTGACTCCTCGTTTCGCTCGTAATTGTAGAAGCATGTAGCTATGATACCTGCATCATTACCCAATTCAATGAGAGTAGAGCTATTCTTAACCTTAACAGGTGCAAAATAAATAGTTTGATCAATCAGAGAGAGATACAACTTGTTTGTTGTCATGTCGCAGACAGCTCCCACTGTAGCCTTGAAAGCTCTTCCAGGTAGTAGGGAAGAGTTTCAATCTATCTTTATATCCATCACGTGGAAGTCTACTGGGACTAAGGTATTCTGGATCTGCTGTGGAACATCTCTTACCATACCTCCTGAATTCACCTTGGAGCAATCCAAAAAGGTGAAAAAATCATTGGTAGACTCCACTTTCATGTTCAGCTTCTCTGCCATGGCTCTGGGCATGATGCTCACTGATGATCCAGTATCACAAAGGGCATTGGGATATTCATGCCCCTTTATGAAACATGGAATTGTAAATTTCCTAAGATCACTTTTCTTCTTGAGATTGATCCTCTGCTTAAGCTTCTCGCTGAGGTGGTTGAACATTCTCTCAGTGTCCTCTTCTGTATCCTTGGATTACCTGAAAAACATATAAAGTGTATGAGTATAATAAGGTTCATCAAATGGAGTATCTAAAGGAATTTTAAAAACTCTTTTGGTAAAGCCATCCATCTCTTGTTCATTCGCTTCTTTGCGAAGATGTTTGGGAATCTTCTGCTTCCTTCTGGAAGGTTTTCTGTCTCCTTGTCAACCATCATGGGTTCTGAAGTGTTTGTGGTCTTCTCAGAAGTGTCTATAATCTGTCTAACCAGCAAGCTTGCATCTAGTCTCGGCAAACGAATATGTCCAGCTGCAGGGCTCCGTCGATCGATGCTTTGAGCCTTGTGTCGATCGATGTTGAAATATTCACACAAAGCTACTGACTCTACAGGTTCCGTCGATCGATGCTCAGCACTAGATGTCGATCGACACCAGTTCGAACTGTTGAAAGACATAGCAATTTCTACACGAAAATGTCCTTCTTGGAGCCTCTCTCTCTCTTCACCTTTACTAAATCATCATCAATCAGTGCATTGACGTGGTGCTTCTGTCCAGCTTCTTCCTTCCCTTTAATAATGGCCTCACTTGTTTGGACTACTTGGTTTTCCAACTTCTTCACATGGGTGTTGAGGTTTTCAAACTTGGTGTTCAGGTTGAGATACAAAACATCTATCTTTCCATTAAAGTCTACAGTCATCTGCTGCTGCTCCTCAAGTACTCTGTTGATGTCACTCAAATGTTTAACCCTAAGGAGTGATTTACTCTCTCAAATAAGAGGTTCAATCATAGTACTTAGGGATCAAATCCACAAGGAACTAGACTCACAAAAGATATAATCCTAAGTGATTAAGCTAGGTTGAAAAGGTTTTAAAACAGTAAATAAAAATAGGTAGCAATGGTAAGTTGCTAAGGAAAATAGGTTTTTGGTTTTGGAAACAATGAAAGAAAGTAGTTAGATTCAAGGTTACTATTCAGAAAATCAGGATTATAAATCTATGTATGTCTTAACGAATTGCTTGCAAATATATGAGAACTTCAACCCTTAGACAAATCTATAGCTGTCGCTATTAGACTCGTCCATTGATCTGATTTCCGACTGCATCGATCGATGTTGCTATCGCAGTGTCGATCGATATATGCTGCCGTCGATCGATGACTCTAGAGGAGTATCGATCGATATAAAGTATCTGATCGGATTGAAACTGTGTTCACCCAAGAATTTCTATCAGACCGGCTGTCGCATCGAGCCTTAATAGAGTCTGGGTTTAGCCAAATTATTTCAGGAAGATGACTATTAGATTAGTCACTCCATAATCATAACTCTAGGTAGCAAGTCTATAGTAAGCATTAGGGTTCATTTGGATAATAAATATAACAACTCAATAATCCATAGTTGGGGCTAATCCCTCATAACTATTTGAACCCCAAATCTAACAGATGAATCTACTCAGACATAGCCAAGAGATTCATAGCAAAAGATGAAAATAAATACTTTTATTGCTTAGGTAAAAATAGAATACAAAAATTCTCTAGGGCTCATAGGCATAACTATAAATATGGAGTACAATTAGGTTAAAAACTCGTCAGGGGCAGTCTTGTAATTTGGTGAGAACTTGGGCTTCAAGTCGGCCAAGTAAATCTTGCTCATCACGCTCTGTATCAATCGATGGTACATTGCATACATCGATCGATGGAGTATCTCGACTTCAACTTCTACGGAATCGTCATCGATCGATTACACAATGTGTGTATCGATCGATATGTGTCTCTCAATGTCGGATCTTCATAGTCAACTTGTAAAACTCTCCTTTAAGCTCGATAAGGCACCTAAATCATCACTTTACGACAAAATGTTCCTGAACCTGAAAACATACCTAATAGACTCCAAAACATAGATAATTATAATAAAAACATATAGAAAATATGACCAAAAACGGGTCAAAATCATGGTATATCAACTCCCCCAGACTTAACCTTTTGCTTGTCCTCAAGCAAACTTTAAGTTAGTCTTGAAAGAAGTTTAAAAACAGCAGGGACGCAATCAAAATCTCAACTTAAAAATTATAACCTCTTATTTTGTTGCAAACCACATCTCATTCCTATCAACTACAGAAGTACATTATACCATATTCTAGCTTAGCAATCTAATACATCTAGGCAATCAACTTAAACATTCCTTGTCTGTCTCTCCCCTCTACTGATTTCATTTATGCATAAAAATAAAGGTGTAGGCTTTACCTTGGGAGTATCGATCAAGGAACACTTAGATTCAACTCAAACAAGTTTCAGGCATTCTCATTCTGATTCCCTCTCTTTCTTTATCCCCCTTCTCTAAATACCAACTCTTTCTTTCTTTCTCTTTTTTTTTTATATATATCAATCCCAATGAACAGTTAATGTTCATCTTATTGACCTTTCTTGACAAATTGTAAGCGAATAATGGGGTCATAGGTAATGTACCTCTCCCTCGCTTTGATCATTCCTTTGATTTAGAATAGTGGGGTCATAGGTAATGTACTTCTCCCTCTGCCTCTCAGGAAATCATATCAGTGTTTTATTCTGTGGGGATGCCGACGGAAGGAAAGAAGGAAACCAAAATTTTTGAGACTTTTACCTTCCAGACTTGCAAGAGGATTCCGATCCCTTGTATACCAAGCCCCAAGACAAGCAATAGATGTCAGGTTAGGTTGGAAATCAGCTTCTGGTTCTTCCAGACAATCATGAAAGTGTTGACATAGGTGATCGGTGATCCACTTTAGCATCTATAGTACTTTCTGCAATCAACAAATCTAAGAATGGTGCTAAAGAGTGGTAAGATAAAAAGTAAGACTTTGAAAATTTTTCCCTTTCTTGACTCAATAAAACCAATTTTTTAAAACTTTATGAATAAGATCAAAACGAGGTAAAGTAGCATCAGTAATCAACTCCCCCCCAGACTTAAATCATACACTCTCCTCAGTGTATAATCAGTCAGAGTTGGGGCAATGGAAAAATTAAATAAGTAACTGATATCGAAATGGTGAACGAGATACCTGACCGATATGGGTATCGATCGATGGTGAGTCGCCATCGTCGATTGATGCGTGTTGGTCTGTGTCAAGCGATATCGACTGGTCGTATCGGGCGATAGGTGTATTTTCCTAAAAACAAATAAAAAAAAACAAACTAGTAAGTAAAAATAAAATAAAATAAGTAAGTAAAATACCTAACAGTGGGTTGCCTCCCACTCAGCGCTTGGTTAAAGTCAGTAAGCTTGACTGTGGAATTATGGTGGCTAGTGAGGTGGGTTGCAGGTAATTGTTGGTAAACAAGTGTCCTACTTTTCTTGTGTTTCATCAAACCATGAAGTTAGAAAGATTCTTGTGGCCATTTCACTTCTGGTCATACTAGTTTTCAAACCATAAACTTCTGTTTGGATCCTTTCTAACCACCCCTCTAAGTTGGCAAGGCTGTACTGATGGTTGCCAAGCATGCTGTAGATGTGTTCTTTTGTTCGCTGCATGGTGTCGTGGTGTGTTGGATCGTCGGTCGATTCTGGAGGTTGCATATCGGTCGATCCGTTGTGTGCTTCATCGATCGATGGGGATGGGTCAGGTCGGCTGGCGAGCTGTCTTTGAATATCTTCAACCTCCTTCTGAATATCTTCCATTGTGCATTGTAGACCTTTGAAATCACTGTGTAGGGGTAACCAGTATTCGTCCAGTAGTCTGTAATCTTCGTCTCCACAAAACTCAATAGATTTGTAGATTTGTGCAGTGGTTTCTTCAAGTTCTTCCCTGGTACAGAATTCCTGAGCACGGGTATTGATCGATGGACTGGGTTTGTCATCGATCGATAGCTTCTGTAAGTGGTGCTCGATCGGGTGTTGGACTGCTGTATCGATCGACGCAGAGGGATCTGTATCGGTCGATGGCTGTGTCTGAGAATTCAGTTGTGCGCGCAAGGTGTTGATTTCTTCTTGTAGGGCTTCTCTTTCGTATCGTACTAAATCCTTGCTGGGGGTATTCCAGAGCAGTTCACCTCGAAGTCTTGATAGGTCCTTCTCATGTTCTTATCTCAGTACCCCTATCTCCCAGTTGTGATCTCAGGTTCTTGCATTTAGCATATAGGTGACTTCGGCCTGTGTGTAGAGCTTACAATCAGGAACTCCTTTAGCATAGGCTTCAGCAAACTCTGGTAGACAGAAACAAGAACGTCCAAATAATGAGGCTCTCTTCAGCAAGTTTCTCATGTCTTCTTTGGTAACAGGGATGATAACTCCGTTTACTGCTCTTACATGGCCAGATTCATCTCTGTAGACTCCATATTCGTCCTTCTTTTCCCAAAAGAAAAGACGAACTCCGTTGTTGAAGGCTCTCTTACCAAATTCGCGTTGTTTGTCGATCGATGCGCGTCTCCATGCATCGGTCGATGAGCGTTGAAACTGGTGCGGGTCGTTTGGGTAGCGGGGCGGTTGAATAGAGGGAGTTACTGGTCCATTAGCCATCTGAAGTATGTCTGCAACATCTTCTGTGGAGATTGGGATGATTCTCCCGTCTATAGCTCGTGCATGACCATCTGAATCCCTGAAAATACCAAACTCATCCGGTATTAGTGAATTTAAATCGAATATAGGTAATTTTACCTCGGATGGTGTTGTGGCAGGATCGGCTGGTGGGTGGAGATTGATATCGAGCAATGGTGAAACTGCTTCATCGGTCGATTGTGTGTGAATCATGTCGGTCGATGGCTTGAACTTCATGTCGATCGATATGAGTTCTGTAGGTTGGATCGCGCTTTGTAGAGGTGCTGTATCTACTACAAAGCTTTCGTGATAAGAGCTGGCCAACCTTCCAATCGAGTAATCTCCGTCTCGTGGTTCGTGTGGGACATAGACTGGTTTGCAGTAGGGTTCGTCGCTCGTTGATTCGAAACGTCTTTTGAGCGATCTGGGTGGAGGCATGTCGATCGATGGTGTAGAGTGTACATCGGTCGATGGGCGTCGGAGGAAGGTCGGATGAGGCAGGTGTTCTGCATCTTCTCGAAGAAATCAGTACTCTATGGCTCGTTCCTCCTCATAATCTTCATCATACTCCTCCTGAGTGGTAATACTAGCGAGCTCGGGCAAAGTAGTGATCGTTTCCCACTCATCTGTACTGAAACGGCGTCTGGGAACTCGTCTTCGATCCGTCGGAATATTCCATCGAGCGATGACCAGGTAGTACTGTCGGTCGATGGTGCTACAAGGGTATCGATCGATGGTGAAGTGGTGTCATCGGTCGATACGGCTTCTTCGGTTTCAAACTCTTCCATAGAATCAAATTCGTGGGCACAGAAACAGGTGGCTATGAGTGTTGAGCTAGCTGGCCTTGGAAACTTGATGACTGGAACATGGTCGTAGTGGATGGAAGGGTTGATAAGGGTTAGGCAGAGCTTGTTGGTTTGTAGGTCACAAACAGCTCCAACTGTGGCTAAGAAGGCTCTTCCAAGTAGTAGAGAAGTCTTGAAGTTGAACTTGTTGGAGAGGACATGGACGTCTGTAGGAATTAGGGTTTCTCCAATCTGTACCTCAAGGTTGCGAACGATGCCTCCAGAGCTTTGCTGAGAACAATCCACAAAGATGAAAGTTTCTTCAGAAGGCTCTATCTTCAGACCTAGATGATCTGCCATGAGCTTGGGTGAGATGCTAACTCCAGATCCTGTGTCACAGAGGGCACGTGGGAACTCAACACCTCTAATGGAGCAAGGTATTGTGAATTTCCCTGGATCATTCTTGTTCTTCAGTGTTATCTTCTGCTTGAGGCTATCTCTGACTTGGTTAAACATCCTCCTGATGTCTTCTTCTGTCTCCTTGGTTTCTCTGAAGAACATCCACAATCTGTGTGAAAAGTAGGCTTCTTCAAAAGGTTTCTCTTTAGGTATTCTGAGGACTCTTTTTCTGAAGCTTGACAACTCCTTCTCATTAGCTTCTCTTTATAGGGTTTAGGTATCTTATCTTTCCTTTTTCTGAGAACTCTCCCCTGATTTTCCATTTTTATCTCCATGGACTCAAAAATATTCGTGGGTCTCTCTTTTAGGGCTGCTGTAGGGTTTCTGGTGGTGTAATAACTCTCCTGGAAAGCGTCAAGACCTGCACTGTCGACCTTAGGTAGCTGCACTCGGCGTTGGGGTACTGTGTATCGATCGACACTGGCTGGAGTGTGTCGATCGATGCCAGGGTCTTGGTATCGGTCGATGACGTGCTCATTATGTCGATCGATGACCGGTGTGGGCGGATGTGGGTGAAGTGCGGCGAATTCGGCGTGAGACATAATCTTGACGGAATGGCACTCGCGAGGGTTTTCGTCTGAGTCCATCGATCGACACTCGTCAAAATAGATCGATCGACGAACTGAAGGTGATATCGATCGATGTTGAGCTGGTGATATCGATCGATAGTAGTCGTAGGCTAACTCTCTTTCACTCTCATCATCAGATCTCTGGATTTGTTCTACTACCTCTTGCCAAAAGTCATCATCTAGGAGGGCATTGATGTTCTGGGTGTGGGCAAACTCCTGCTTCTTATTTGCTTTTCCTGTCTGAAACACTTGGGTCTGTAGCTTCTTCACATGGGTGCCGAGGGCATCTATCTTCGTGATGAAGGTGGTGTAGACAGAATCGATCTTTCCATTGAAGTTTACCTCGAGTTTTTGCTGACTCTCAAGTATCTTGTCTATCAACTCCTCCAGTTTAGTACTTGGGTGGGTGGATGTGGATTTGAGTAGAAGGCACTTCCATAGCTTCTAATGTTGTTAGGGTTGCTACTGCTGAAGGTGTTGGGCTTCTGAGAACTCTGGTTAAAGTTGCTTCCCTGGCCTGTGAAGTTTCTATATCCTCCTTGGTTACCATATCTCTGATAATCGGCTCCACTAATCCAGTTGACATCTTCTTCAATAATTTCTGAATCTTCCACTGAACAGATCTGCTTGTTTAGGAGGTTCTGAATGTTGTCTAGCTGTGCTTGAACTTCATTGACGTACTCTTTCCAAGGGATGATGTAGTCTGCGGCATAGAGTTTCTTGTGCTGTTGCTGGAAGCTAAGTTATCAATTAGCTTGATAGCTAGCTGTATCAAGGGCTCTCTTGAAATCGGGGCTGATGCCTCTGTAGAAAGTACAGAGCAGTTGCACTTTGTTGAATCCGTGGTGTGGGCAGTCTCGCTGGTAGGACTTGAATCTGCTCCAAGTATCCTTGAATGACTCTTCAGGGGCTTGGGTGAATGTAGCAATTTTCTTCCTCCAGTCTTCAGCGCGTGAATCATCAAAGAAATTACGCAGGAAGACGTGCTTGATATCACTCCAGGTGGTAAGGGAACCTGGTGGTAGTTGTCTTAGCCACTGCAAAGCTTCTCCAGATAGAGAGTACTTGAAAAGCTTGCAAAAAAGATAGTCTTGAGGGACTCCTTTTGCTTTAACTAGGGTGACAAGATCCTCGAACCTCTCCATAAGATGCTCATGGGATGGAGGATGGCAAACCACAAAAAGGGATTTGTCCTACAAGTGTGTAGTACTGCGGCTTGAGCTCAAAATCTCCTCTCTGAATAGCAGGAGGGAGGATGGCTGATCGGTTTGAATAGAACTGATCCGGACGGTTGTAATCAGCCAAAGTTCTGGTCTCTTCTACAGGTTGAATGATGCCTGTGGGTGCAGTCTCTTCTTCAGTAATGATCTCCTTCTGATCATTCAGCTTTTGACCTACTGTATTTCGCAGCTGACCATCTTGATCACGCAGGTCTCCATTCTCATCGGGTATGAGAATCATAGGTGCTACCATGTCTCGCCGATTAGTATCGATCGATGTAAGGTGAGGTGTATCGATCGATGTCAAGTGAAGGGTATCGGTCGACGAACGGTTGTTGATGTCGATTGATGGGATGGTGAAGGAATCGGTCGACGAACGGTTGTTGATCGTCGGTGGAAAGCGCGTATCGGTCGATATAGAGGTGTTGGTATCGATCGATGTGGAGCGTATGTCTTTGCGGATGCTACGCTCCAGATTGTTGGGATCTTCTGAGTACAAAAGTTGCTTGTCCTTGTTGCTTCTAGTACTGCTGGGCATGTACCTGAAAGAGACAAAAAGAAAAAGAAAAAATTTGTGTCAAAAGATGGAAAAATAAAAAGTAACAAATAAACTGGACTGAATCAGATTAAATCTAACAGTGATCTTAGTTCGCCGGCAACGGCGCCTAATTTGATTTCACTCAAATGTTTAACCCTAAGGAATGATTTACTCTCTCAAATAAGAGGTTCAGTCGTAGTACTTAGGGATCGAATCCACAAGGAACTAGAGTCACAAAAGATATAGTCCTAAGTGATTAAGCTAGGTTGAAAAGGTTTTAAAACAGTAAATAAAAATAGGTAGCAATGGTAAGTTTCTAAGGAAAATAGGTTATGGGTTTGAAAACAATGAAAAAAAGTAGTTAGATTCAAGGTTACTATTCAGAAAATCAGGATTATATATAGTATCAGATTGAAACTGTGTTCACCCGAGAATTTCTATCAGACCGGCTGTCGCATCGAGCCTTAATAGAGTCTGGGTTTAGCCAAATGATTTTAGGAAATGACTATTAGATTAGTCACTCCATAATCATAACTCTAGGTAGCAAATCTAGAGTAAGCATTAGGGTTCATTTGGATAATGAATATAACAACTCAACAATCCATAGTTGGGGCTAATCCCTCATAACTATTTGAACACCAAATCTAACAGATGAATCTACTCAGACATAGCCAGGAGATTCATAGCAAAAGAATAAGATGAAAAGAAAATACTTTTATTGCTTAGGTAAAAATAGAATACAAAACTTTCTTAATAGATCTAATGGTGTCTTTCTAGGGCTCATAGGCATAACTATAAATATGGAGTACAATTAGGTTAAAAACTCGTCAGGAGCAGTCTTGTAATTTGGTGAGAACTTGGGCTTCAAGTTGGCCAAGTAAATCTTGCTCATCACGCTCTGTATCGATCGATGGTACATTGCGTACATCGATCGATGGAGTATCTGAAAAAGGGATGGAGGATGGCAAACCATAAAAAGGGATTTGTCCTACAAGTGTGTAGTACTGCGGCTTGAGCTCAAAATCTCCTCTCTGAATAGCAGGAGGGAGGATGGCTGATCGGTTTGAATAGAACTGATCCGGACGGTTGTAATCACCCAAAGTTCTGGTCTCTTCTACAGGTTGAATGATGCCTGTGGGTGCAGTCTCTTCTTCAGTAATGATCTCCTTCTGATCATTCAGCTTCTGACCTGCTGCATTTCGCAGGTGACCATCTTGATCACGCAGGTCTCCATTCTTATCGGGTATGAGAATCATAGGCGCTACCATGTCTCGCCGGTTAGTATCGATCGATGTAAGGTGAGGTGTATCGATCGATGTCAGGTGAAAGGTATCGGTCGATGAACGGTTGTTGATGTCGATCGATGAGGTGGTGTTGGTGGCGGCCAATGAACGGTTGTTGATGTCGATCGATGGGATGGTGAAGGAATAGGTCGACGAACGGTTGTTGAT
Source organism: Eruca vesicaria subsp. sativa (assembly GCA_932364175.1). Lineage (NCBI taxonomy): Eukaryota > Viridiplantae > Streptophyta > Magnoliopsida > Brassicales > Brassicaceae > Eruca > Eruca vesicaria. The sequence continues at coordinate 75,487 of CAKOAT010110488.1, forward strand.
CGTCGGTGGAAAGCGCGTATCGGTCAATATAGGTGTGTTGGTATCGATCGATGCGGAGCGTATGTCTTTGCGGATGCTACGCTCTAGATTGTTGGGATCTTCTGAGTACAAAAGTTGCTTGTCCTTGTTGCTTCTAGTACTGCTAGGCATGTACCTGAAAGAGACAAAAAGAAAAAGAAAAAATTTTGTGTCAAAAGATGGAAAAATAAAAAGTAACAAATAACCTAGACTGAATCAAATTAAATCTAATAGTGATCTTAGTTCCCCGGCAACGGCGCCTAATTTAATGTCACTCAAATGTTTAACCCTAATTAGTGATTTACTTCTCAAATAAGAGGTTCAATCGTAGTACTTAGGGATCGAATCCACAAGGAACTAGAGTCACAAAAGATATAATCCTAAGTGATAAGCTAGGTTGAAAAGGTTTTCAAACAGTAAATAAAAATACGTAGCAATGGTAAGTTGCTAAGGAAAATAAGTTTTTGGTTTTGGAAACAATGAAAGAAAGTAGTTAGATTCAAGGTTACTATTCAGAAAATCAGGATTATAAATCTATGGATGTCTTAACGAATTGCTTGCAAATATATGAGAACTTCAACCCTTAGACAAATTTATAGCTGTCACTATTAGACTCGTCCATTGATCTGATTTCTGACTGCATCAATCGATGTTGCTATCGCAGTGTCGATCGATATATGCTGCCGTCGATTGATGACTCTAGAGGAGTATCGATCGATATAAAGTATCAGATCGGATTGAAACTGTGTTCACCCGAGAATTTCTATCAGACCGGCTGTCGCATCGAGCCTTAATAGAGTCTGGAGTAAGCATTAGGGTTCATTTGGATAATGAATATAACAACTCAACAATCCATAGTTGAGGCTAATCCCTCATAACTATTTGATCCCCAAATCTAACAGATGAATCTACTCAGACATAGCCAAGAGATTCATAGCAAAAGATGAAAAGAAAATACTTTTATTGCTTAGGTAAAAATAGAATACAAAACTTTCTTAATAGATCTCCCCTCTCTAGGGCTCATAGGCATAACTATAAATATGGAGTACAATTAGGTTAAAAACTCGTCAGGGGCAGTCTTGTAATTTGGTGAGAACTTAAGCTTCAAGTCGGACAAGTAAATCTTGCTCATCACGCTCTGTATCATCGATGGTACATTGCGTACATCGATCGATGGTACATTGCGTACATCGATCGATGGAGTATCTCGACTTCAACTTCTAAGGAATCGTCATCGATTGATTACACAATGTGTGTATCAATCGATATGTGTCTCTCAATGTCGGATCTTCATAGTCAACTTGTAAAACTGTCCTTTAAGCTCCATAAGGCACCTAAATCATCACTTTACGACAAAATGCTCCTGAACCTGAAAACATACCTAATAGACTCCAAAACATAGATAATTATAATAAAAACATATAGAAAATATGACCAAAAACGGGTCAAAATCATGGTATATCATCTGTCAACCATTGCTTCTAACTTTCTCTCATGAGTCTCTAAAGGTGGTCTCTGGTAGTAAGAAAATCCATATGTCCTGTTGTTGTTGTTGTAGGGCCTCTGTTGCTGTGAATCCTTGTTGTAGTTACGCTTTTGACTATTGCCATAGGATTTTCTGCTGTATCTTTGATTCCTAAATCTTTGGAAACCGTTTCCACCAATGTAATTCACATCCTCTGTTTCACTTTCAGCTTCTATAGCTTCCACTTACTCCACAAAACTAACTTGCTTCTTCAGTAGTTTGTGAACACTATCCAGCCTTGCCCTAACTTCATCAATCTGCTCCCTGCTGAGTAATGGGGCCGATTTATTCCTCTCCTAATATGTGTTCTTGGTGCTATTGCTAGATTCCAGATTATGAATATGCCTTGTAGCCTCTTTTGGATTTCAGGTGCTGAAATTACCCTCACTAGCTGTGTCCAAGGCCATCTGGTACTGCAGATAATTACCTCTGAAGAAAGTGATAAGCAGTTGTACTTCATTATATCCATGGTATGGACAGTCGCGCTGGTAGGATTTGAATCTGGTACAAGAGCTCTTGAAAGACTCTGCAGGCTTCTGTGTGAAAGTAGTAATTCTGCTCTTCAAATCCTCAGATCGCACATCATCAAATAAATTTCGTATGAAGGCATTCTTGATGTCTACTCATGATGTAAAAGATCCTGGTGGTAACTGTTTAAGCAAATAAGAAGCTTTTCCAGCAAGTGAATACTTGAAGAGCTTGCCAAATAGATAGTCCTCAGGAACTCCATTGGATTTGATAGAAGATACAATACCCCCAAACCTCTCTAGATGATCCATAGGATGCTCATGTTGCGCCCCATGGTAAGGTGTCTACGCTACAAGTGCAAAGAAAGAAGGCTTGATCTCAAAATCATGTCTCTGGAAATCTGTAGGGTGAAGGTTGGATCTGTTGGCGTAGTACTGGTTAGGACGGTTGTAGTCTGCTAGTATCCTTGCTTGAGCAGCTTAGACATTAGCTTCAGTTGAGCTATTTCAGTGTCCGCTCCTACCTCAAGTTTGGGGATTACAGCCCCCTGATCATCTATCACGCATGTCCTGGTTCTCATGCCTTATCAATACGTTTGTAGCAACCATTAGAACTCGCGGTTCACCGTCGATCGATGGTACGTCTGTGCTCTCGATCGATAAGGAACTAAAGAACTGTCCGTCGACGAACTGTCACAGGTGACAATCGATGCTAGTCACTTCTCCTTACGGATTGAACGTTCGATTGCTACTGGGTCTGAGAAAAGTAACTTTTGGTTCTTATTGCTTCTGGTACTTCTGGGCATGCACCTGTAAAGAAAGAAGAATTATCAGTACTGTAAAAATTAAAAAGAAACATAGACTAAAACTAGAAAATAAATCTAATGGCGAACTAAGTTTCCCGGCAACAGTGCCAAATTTGACAGAGCTGCGTTTTAGGGTGTTATAATTCCTAACTATATCAAATTACCCTATGAATCTCAACTAACTACTCTTCCCAAGAGATATCAGATGTACTTAGGGATCAAAATCACAGAGAGCGAAGGCACACAATAGATTTATGAGATTCTAATGGTTAAGCTAGGTGAAATACTTATACGGAAAATCAGATGTAAGTAAAAAAAAATTGTTTAGATTTAGTTAATACAAATAAGAAAAATAGCTAGATCTAGGGTTTAGGCACGTGGATTATAATAGGCAGGGTGCAAGTAAATCTAACACACAAGGTATCAATCCCCTACATATATGACTGTCAATTGATCGGCGGTTATGACTAATTGATAACCCATTAGCATTGGTCAACCAGCTTTCGCATGCATCTAGCTATCATAGCTCAACCAGAATTTGAATCAGGCAAAGAACCTACTGTCGTAGTTGTCTATTTCCTAAGTTCAGGATTTAGTTAGCTATTCTAAATCACATGCATTAAGAGCTATTCTAATCAATGGATATTAGTTCTTCTAGCAATCCAAGTTTTGGGCTAATCCATCAATACTACATAGAACCCTAAATCTAACAAGATAAGCTACTCAGACATAATCAAGCAAACAAGAACAAAGGTCTGAATAGAATGCATATATAATAATTGGGATTCCAATACAATGCTATGCAAGAAGTATTGATCTTCTTCCCAAAACAGAATAAGAAACTATGGAAAACAAAAGTGTGCTTCTCTGTCTAACAATGGCAGAAACCTTCATAAACTAGGTTAAAATTGTCAGGGGTAATCTTGTAATTATATGTATACTTGGGACTTTAAGTCAGTTCTGATCAAAGTCTGGTTTGTGTGCGGCAACCATCGATCGACGCTTGTTTGTCTTTGTCGACCGTTGTCGATCTCTTATGTAGACTCTGACTTAGCTGTTTCTTGTTAGCTACTGGTTTCTTCATCCAAAACGCACAATGTACTCCACATAACTCCAAAACGTATATAGACCTATGATGTCACTCAAATAAGAGGTTCAATCGTAGTACTTAGGGATCGAATCCACAAGGAACTATAGTCACAAAAGATATAATCCTAAGTGATTAAGCTAGGTTGAAAAGGTTTTAAAACAGTAAATAAAAATAGGTAGAAATGGTAAGTTGCTAAGGAAAATAGGTTTTGGGTTTGAAAACAATGAAAGAAAGTAGTTAGATTCAAGGTTACTATTCAGAAAATCAGGATTATAAATCTATGGATGTCATAACGAATTGCTTGCAAATATATGAGAACTTCAATCCTTAGACAAATCTATAGCTGTCGTTATTAGACTCGTCCATTGATCTGATTTCCGACAGTATCAATCGATGTTGCTATCGCAGTGTCAATCGATATATGCTGCCGTCGATCGATGACTCTAGAGGAGTATCGATCGATATATAGTATCAGATCGGATTGAAACTGTGTTCACCCGAGAGTTTCTATCAGATCGGCTATCGCATTGAGCCTTAATAGAGTCTAGGTTTAGCCAAATGATTTCAGGAAATGACTATTAGATTAGTCACTCCATAATCATAACTCTAGGTAGCAAATCTAGAGTAAGCATTAGGGTTCATTTGGATAATGAATATAACAACTCAACAATCCATAGTTGGGGCTAATCCCTCATAACTATTTGAACCCTAAATCTTACGGATGAATCTACTCAGACATAGATAAGAGATTCATAGCAAAAGAATAAGATGAAAAGTAAATACTTTTATTGCTTAGGTAAAAATAGAATACAAAACTTTCTTAATATATAATGGTGTCTTTCTAGGGCTCATAGGCATAACTATAAATATGGAGTACAATTAGGTTAAAAACTCGTCAGGGGCAGTCTTGTAATTTGGTGAGAACTTAGGCTTCAAGTTGGCCAAGTAAATCTTGCTCATCACGCTCTGTATCGATCGATGGTACATTGTGTACATCGATCGATGGAGTATCTCGACTTCAACTTCTACGGAATCGTCATCGATCGATTACACAAGGTGTGTATCGATCGATATGTGTCTCTCAATGTCGGATCTTCATAGTCAACTTGTAAAACTCTCCTTTAAGCTCCATAAGGCACCTAAATCATCACTTTACGACAAAATGCTCCTGAACCTGAAAACATACTTAATAGACTCCAAAACATAGATAATTATAATAAAAACATATAGAAATCGTGACCAAAAACGGGTCAAAATCATGGTATATCAACTCCCCCAGACTTAACCTTTTGCTTGTCCTCTAGCAAACCTTAAGTTAGTCTTGGAAAGAAGGTTAAAAACAGCAGGGATTCAATCAAAATCTCAACTTTAAAAATTATCACCTCTTACTTTGTTTCAAACCACATCTCATTTCTATCAACTACAGAAGTACATTATACCATATCCTAGCTTAGCAACCAAATACATCTAGCCAATCAACTTAGACATACCTCGTCTGTCTATCCCCTCTACTGATTTCATTTATGCATAAAAATAAAGGTGTAGGCTTTACCTCGGGAGCATCGATCAAGGAACACTTGGATTCAACTCAAACAAGTTTCAGGCATTCTCATCCTGGTTCCCTTTCTTTCTTTATCCCCCTTCTCTGAATCCCAACTCTTTCTTTCTCTTTTTTATATCAATCCCAATGAACAGTAAATGTTCATCTTATTGATCTTTCTTGACAAAGTGTAAGCGAATAGTGGGGTCATAGGTAATGTACCTCTCCCTCGCTTTGATCATTCCTCTGATTTAGAATAGTGGGGTAATAGGTAATGTTCCTCTCCCTCTGCCTCTCAGGAAATCACATCAGTCTTTTATTCTCTGGGGATGCCGAAGGAAGGAAAGAAGCAAAGCAAATTTATGAGACTTTTACCTTCTAGACTTGCAAGAGGATTCCAATCCCTTGTATACCAAGCCCCAAGACAAGCAATAGATGTCAGGTTAGGTTGGAAATCAGCTTTGGTTCTTCCAGACAATCATGAAAGTGTTGACATAGGTGATCGGTGATCCACTTTAGCATCGATAGTACTTTCGGCAATCAACAAATCTAAGAATGGTGCTAAAGAGTGGTAAGATAAAAAAATAAGACTTTGAAATTTTTTTCCTTTCTTGACTCAATAAAACCAATTTTTGAAAACATTATAAATAAGATCAAAAAGAGGTAAACTAGCATCAGTAATCAACTCCCCCCAGACTTAAATCATACATTGTCCTCAGTGTATAATCAGTCAGTGTAAGAGCATTGGAAAAATCAAATGTGTAAACTGATATCAAAATGGTGAACGATATACCTGACCGATATGGGTATCGATCGATGGTGAGTCGCCATCGTCGATCGATGCGTGTTGGGCTGTGTCGAGCGATATCGACGGTCGTATCGGTCGATAGGTATGGATCGTGTGTATATCTTCTCAGCGCTTGGTTAAAGTCAGTAAGCTTGACTATGGAATTATGGTGGCTAGTGAGGTGGGTTGCAGGGACTTGTTGGGAAACAAGTGTCCTCCTTTTCTTGTGTTTCTTCAAACCAAGAGGTTAGAAAGCTTCTTCTGGCCTTCTCACTTCTGGTCATACTAGTCTTCAAACCATAAATGTCACATTGGATCCTTCCCAACAATTCCTCTAAGCTGGCAAGGCTGTACTGATGGTTTCCAAGCATGCTGTAGATGTGTTCTATGGTGCGCTGCAGGGTATCGTGGTGTTTTGGATCGTCGGTCGATTTTGGAGGTTGCATATCGGTCGATGGAATGTGTGCTTCATCGATCGATGGGAATGGGTTAGGTCGGCTGGCGAGTTGTCTTTGAATATCTGCTACCTCCTTCTGAATATCTTCAATTGTGCACTGCAATCCTTTGAAATCACTGTGTAGGGGAAACCAATATTCGTCCAGTAGTCTGTAATCTTCGTCTCCACAAAACTTAATAGATTTGTAGATTTGTGCTGTGGTTTCTTCAAGTTCTTCCCTTGTACAGAATTCTGGAGCACGGGTATTGATCGATGGACTGGGTTTGTCATCGATCGATAGCTTCTGGAAGTGGTGCTCGATCGGGTTTTGGACGGGCGTATCGATCGACGCAGGGGTAACTGTATCGGTCGATGCCTGTGTCTGAGATTTTAGTTGTGCGCGCAAGGTGTTGACTTCTTCTTCTAGGGCTTCTCTTTCATATCGTACTAATTCAGAGCTGGTGGTATTCCAAAGTAATTCACCTCGGAGTCTTGATAGTTCTTTCTCATGTTCATATTGCATGGCGGCTTTCTCCCAGTTGTGATCTCCAGTTCTTGAATCAAGCATGTGTGTGACTTTTGCTTGTGTGAAGAACTTGCAATCAGGAACTCCTTTAGCATAGGCTTCAGCAAACTCTGGTAGACAGAAACAAGAGCGTCCAAATAATGAGGCTCTCTTCAGCAGGTTTCGCATGTCGTCTTTGGTAACATGTATGATGTCTCCGTTTACTGCTCTTGCATGGCCAGATTCATCTCTGTAGAGTCCATATTCGTCTTTCTTTTCCCAAAAGAAACGACGAACTCCGCTATGGAAAGCTCTCTTCCCAAATTCGCGTTGTATATCGATCGATGAACGTCTCCATGTATCGGTCGATGCTCGTTGAAACTGGTGTGGATCGTGTGGGTAGCGAGGTGGTTGTGTAGAGGGAGTTACTGGTCCATAAGCCATCTGGAGTATGTCTGCAACATCTTCTGTGGAGATAGGAATGATTCTCCCATCTATAGCTCGTGCATGACCATCTGAATCCCTGAAAAAACCAAACTCATCCGGTATCAGTGAATGTAAATCAAATTTAAGTGTTTGTATCTCGGATGGTGTTGTGACAGGATCGGTTGGTGGTTGAAGTGTGATATCGAGCGATGGAGAGTGCTCTGTATCGGTCGATGGTTTGTGGATCATGTCGGTCGACGGCTTGAACTCGATGTCGAGCGATACGGGATCTGCAGGTTGAATCGCGGCTTGTAGGGGTGATGTGTCTACTGCAAAACTTTCGTGCTAACCGCTGGCCCAGCTTCCAATCGAGTAATCTTCGTCTCGTGGTTCATGTGGGACATAGACTGGTTGGCAGTAAGGTTCATCGATCGGTGATTCGAAACGTCGTTTGAGCGATCTGGGTGGAGGAATATCGATCGATGGAGTAGAAGCTACATCAGTCGATGGTGTAGGGTCTGCATCGGTCGATGGGTGGAAAAGGAAGGTCGGGTGGGGAAGGTTTTCCGCATCTTCTCGAAGAAATCGGTACTCTGTGGCTCGTTCCTCCTCATAATCATCATCATACTCCTCCTGAGTAGTGATACTAGCTAGCTCGGGCAAGTAGTGATCGTTTTCCCACTCATCTGCGCTGAAATCGGCGTCTGGGAACTCGTCTTCGATCCTTCGGAATACTCCATCGAGCGATGACCACGTAGTGATGTCAGTCGATGGTGCTACAACGGTATCGGGCGATGGGGAGGTGGTGTCATCGGTTGATAGGGCTTCTTCGGTTTCATACTCTTCCATAGAATCATACTCGTGGGCACAGAAACAGGTGGCTACGAGTGTTGAGCTTGGTGGCCTTGGAAACTTGATGACTGGAACAGGGTTGTAGTGGATGGAAGGGTTGATAAGGGTTAGGCAGAGCTTGTTGGTTTGTAGTTCACAAACAGCTCCAACTGTGGCTAAAAAGGCTCTTCCAAGTAGTAGAGAAGTCTTGAAGTTGAGCTTGTTGGAGAGGACATGGAAGTCTGTAGGAATTACGGTTTCTCCAATCTGTACCTCAAGGTTGCGAATGATGCCTCCAGAGCTCCGTTGAGAACAATCCACAAAGATGAAAGTTTCTTCAGAAGGCTCTATCTTCAGACCTAGATGATCTGCCATAAGCTTGGGTAAGATGCTAACTCCAGATCCTGTGTCACAGAGGGCACGTGGGAACTCAACACCTCTAATGGAGCAAGGTATTGTGAACTTCCCTGGATCATTCTTCTTCTTCAATGTCATCTTCTGCTTGAGGCTATCTCTGACTTGGTTGAATATCTTCCTGATGTCTTCTTCTGTCTCCTTGGTTTCTCGAAATAACATCCACAATCTGTGTGAAAAGTAGGCTTCTTCAAAAGGTTTCTCTTTAGGTATTCTGAGGACTCTTTTTCTGAAGCTTGACAACTCCTTCTCATTAGCTTCTCTTTTATAGGGTTTAGGTATCTTCTCTTTCCTTTTTCTGAGAATTCTCCCCTGATTTTCCTTTTTTATCTCCATGGACTCAAAAATATCTGTGGGTCTCTCATTTAGGGCTGCTGTAGGGTTTCTGGTGGTGTAATATCTCTCCCGGAAAGCGTCAAGACCTGCACTGTCAATCTTAGGAAGCTGCACTCGGCGTTGAGGTACTGTGTATCGATCAACACTGGCTGGAGTGTGTCGATCGATGCCAGGGTCTTGGTGTTGGTCGATGACGGGCTCATTATGTCGATCGATGACTGGTGTGGGCGGATGTGGGTGAAGTGCGGCGAATTCGGCGTGAGACATGATCTTGACTGAATTGCACTCGCGAGGGTTTTCGTCGGAGTCCATCGATCGACACTCGTCAAAGTCGATCGATCAACGAACTAAAGGTGATATCGATCGATGTTGAGCTGGTGATATCGATCGATAGTAGTCGTAGGCAAACTCTCTTTCACTCTCATCATCAGATCTCTGAATTTCTTCTACTACCTCTTGCCAAAAATCATCATCTAGGAGGGCATTGATGTTCTGGGTGTGGGCAAACTCATGCTTCTTAACTGCTTCTCCTGTCTGAAACACTTGGGTCTCTAGCTTCTTCACATGGGTGCTGAGGGCATCTATCTTCGTGATGAAGGTGGTGTAGACAGAATCGATCTTTCCATTGAAGTTTACCTTGAGCTTCTGCTGACTCTCAAGTATCTTGTCTATCAACTCCTCCAGTTTAGTATCTTGGGTGGGTGGGTGTGGATTTGAGTAGAAGGCACTTCCATAGCTTCTGTTGTTTGTAGGGTTGCTGCTGTTGAAGGTGTTGGGCTTCTGAGAACTCTGGTTAAAGTTGCTTCTCTGGCCTGTGAAGTTTCTGTATCCTCCTTGGTTACCAGATCTCTGAACCGTCTCCACTAATCCAGTTGACATAGTCTTCAACAATTTCTGAATCTTACATTGAACAGATCTGCTTGTTTAGGAGCTTCTGAATGTTGTCTAGCTGTGCTTGAACTTCATTGACGTACTCCTTCCCAAGGGATGACGTAGTTGTGGGAGTCGATTTCACCCTACTGTCAAATAAATCGTAAAAAAGGAAACTTTGGGAAAACCCTAAGTTTCCAGAGGAACCGGCTATCTGCGAGAACCGCACAACAAAGATTAAGATGACAAAAATACTTAGAATAAAAACGAAAATAAGAGAGATTGAAAGCAAGGAGGTTCTTATTCCGAATCTGCGTTGAACTGGT
>CAKOAT010110599.1:1397-50030 GCA_932364175.1 Eruca vesicaria subsp. sativa
ACGATCTTCGAGTTTTATAAAACGATCTCTCGAGTTTTATAAAACGACCTTTCGAGTTTTATAAAACGATCTCTCTAGTTTTATAAAACGATCTTCGAGTTTTATAAAATGATTCTCGAGATTCATAAAACTGTTGCGTTTATGTGTTTGCGGAGAATTTTGGCTATTGATTCCGTCGTACCGATTTTGACCCCAACAGGACGAAACGACAAGTGTTCCGACCGAGATTCGAGATTTAAATGTTTCCGTCCGTCGATCTTGTTCAACTCGCCCACTGGCGAGTCGGTGAGTACAATCCCGATTCGTCGAGCTGACTTATATTCGTCGTAAAATCTCAATGGAAACTCCGATCGAGACGAAACGAAAAGAAGTGCTATCATTTTTTGGAGTACGATCAGGCTCACCATGGTTGTTAGTTGGATGGTGTGGAAACTTGGGGAAAATTCAATGCCTCGAAGGCGAGGAGAAAGGCAGACCATCTTGCGGAGAAGGCGAGCTGGTTTAGCACGGCCAGCTCGCCAACATGCGAGCTGGTTTGAACGGTCCAGCTAGGTAACAGGCGAGCTTGTTGAGCTTGGACAGCTCGCCAACAGGCGAGCTTTATAGTAAGAACCCTCGGAGAAAAGTCAGTGCCTTGAAGGCTAGGTGAAAGGCCAACCAGATCGCCAAGGTGGCGAGCTTGGTTGCTTGGCCAACTCATCGTCTTTGCGAGCCGGATAGTATCATCCAACTCACCGTGTTGGCGAGCTGGAAGGTACGGCAAAATCTGCGAGTAGCCTAGGGTTTATTCCGCGAGTAACCTAGGGTTTTTCCGCGGATAACGTAGGGTTTATTCCGCGAGTAACCTACGGGTTTTCCGCGGATGACCTATGATTTATTCCGCGAGTAACCTACGGTTTTTATGCAAGTATCCAAGGGTTTATTCCTCGAGTAACCTAGGGTTTATTTCGCGAGTGACCTAGGGTTTATCCCTCGAGTAACCTACGGTTTTACGCGAGTAACCTAGGGTTTATTCCGTGAGTAAACTAGGGTTTATTCCGCGGTTTCTGGGAGAGCAAGTTTTATTTTTATGAAAAGTTCCTGGAAAACGTCTTTTGGTCAACCCATACGTAATGAGCTTTGTCCCACTCGGAAATAAGAAAAACACTATGGGGTTTGATAAATTTTATAGTTGCCCTTAGTGATCTGAGATAGAAATCGCGAGCTTGTTTTGTTGCTCTTCCCGTGGCGAAAAGTCGCTATTAAGTTTTTTATTTTGTTAAGTACTACAGCGTTTGTGTGAGCGTTGGCTATAGGAGTAGTCACTGCTGGAGTTGTTTTACCAGCGTTTTTGCGAGCTGCGACTTTGTCTTTCAAATTTCCAGACATCGGTTTGATCAAGCGTTTTGAGGCTATGAGTTATAGTAATCCGACCCCCCCCTCCGTCTAGCGCCAAACTGTAGGAACCGAAATTCACACTGTTGATTTTACGTAAATAAGGAAACTGTTGGAACCAAAAGTCACCTCTGTCAAGATTACGTAAATTTAGGAATTTAGAGTAAACCCTAACTTCCCAGAGGACCCGGCTATCTGCAGAACCTCACACAAGCAATCAAGAACGCTATTAATATGAGTAAGTAAAAAGATATTAAGAAAAACGAGATTAAGAGCAAAAGGATTATTATTCCGAATATGTGTAAGAATGGTACAACAAGAGTAAGCCTTAGCTGCGTGAGATTCCTAACCCTAGCAATCTAAGACAAAAACCCTAGTGGAGACGTAGCTCGATAACGAAAACAGAAATATTCCTAAATGCTAAGTTTGGTGGTGAAAGCCTTAGCTGCGTGAGATTCCTAACCCTAGCAATCTAAGACAAAAACCCTAGTTGAGACGTAGCTTGATAACGAAAACAGAAATATTCCTAAATGCTAAGTTTGGTGGTGAAAGCTCTGAAAAATCGTCCTTTGCTTCTGTCCTCTGCCTTTTGCTTCCTAGGCGGTTTAGTCCTTCCTTTTCGTCCAGATTCGAGTTTATCGAGAATCTTCCATTTATCTCGATCTTTTTTATTTTTGTGCGGAAATCTTCTATTTATCTTCAAACTTTACATTTATCTTCCTTCTGAGAGTAAATCTTAAAACAGTCATTGTGTCTTTGGGCTGGATTTCGTTTAAAGTCATAAGTGGACTTTTATCGCGGTTTTGGGCTGTCTGAGCCACTTTGCGATAAAAACCGTTTTACGATTTTAGACGAGATCGTTTCCTGACACGATGCCGTTTTTATAGGATTTCTCGAGTTGATCATATAGTTGGACAATGCACGATGTTCCGTCCAATCGTTGCCATTTTATACGATCTTCCCGAACTTTACGAGAAATAAAGACTTTTACGATTTTTATCGTAAAACTTGAATGGTAAGATGGATCGAGACGAGATGAAAGACGTTTCAACCATGGTTCAGAGCATGATCGAGCCGAAGGACGTATGCCTTGATTCAAGGACGTGGGAGATCAAGGCTCGGGACGGTTCAGCTCCCCGTACGGCGAGCTGCGTTATGGTGACCAGCTCGCCGTATGGTGAGCTGGTTCATGGCCAAGTTTTCCGCCGGATTTCCTTTGTTTGGAAAGTTCTTAGAATTTTATAAAACAACTTCTCGAGTTTTATAAAACGTATTTTTGTTTTTGTGGAAAGTTTTGGTCATTGATTCCGTCGTACCGATTTTGACCTCAGTAGTTAAACCCCCAGCTCGTAAGAATCGCGGAGTTGAACTTCAGCGGTTTGAACTTGTTCGGCAACTTTTGTAGAATTAGGCGGAACTATGGCCAAAATTTCAAAGGTCAATAGTAAAACTTTCTCTTATAAGTATATGGAATGATTTTTCAAATTCTTTACTCACTTCCTTTCATAACTTATCTAAGGTTCAAGAAGTTTTCTCTCTTCTTTTCCCTTTGAATCTCTTCCTCTTTTGATATCTCAACATATCTTCTGAATGGAAAGCTTCTGAACGTGCTCATGCATCAATCTTTGATCCAAGTACCTCGAAACTTCCGGTGGCTGCACCCTCCCCAAACCAGTCTTTCTGCGGTTTTCCGTGAGTAAGAAAGAAGCCGCAAAGTATTGGGCAGCTTGGGGTGTTGCTGACGCTCCTCCACCTAACTTCTGGGTTCCAAAGAGGGGTAAGCTTCGGAGGAACAAGGAAGGTCCGAGCGCGTGTACCGTTTATTCTCTCAGGGATTTGAGGAATTCTCGCGTGATTCCGGATTCGGTGGAATTTCGCCTTCCCGAATGGGGTCAAGATGCCGCGAACCCGCCCTCGGGCTACTTTACGTGTTATGAAGTCTTCTTACTCAACTGCCAACTGTGGTTCCCAACTCCGCAAGCCATCATTGGGCTCTTGGATCGGTTTAAACTGTCGATCAGCCAACTTTGTCTCTCCGTGTTACAGCACATTGTCGGGATTTTGGTGCTGGGTTACAAACGGGGAATGTCTCTCAACGCGGATTATCTTGTGGCTATGTTGTTTCTGAAGCAAGCAACCAAGGACGGTTTCTACTTATCCCCTCGGTAGGAAATGTCGGTTATCGATGGACTTGCCTCGACTGGTCACGAGTGGAAACATTGGTTCTTCTATGTTAAGATTGATGGCGGATCGGTGGAAGAGAGTTGCATTTCTTCGTTTAGGACCAAATGGGCAACAAAAGGTACTTAGATTGCGTAATATATGTATATATTTTTTTTTGTTGCCGCACTTCAACCATTGCGTTCAATTTGCGTTTTACAGTGTCTGCCCTCCTTGTGCCGTTACTTAAGGACCTCGGGTTGGTTATGAACCTTCTTCGCGGCGGTCCGCTTCATTGGGGATTCTTTTCTCCGAAGAGAGTTCGTCGCGCCGTTGCCTATTACTCTTCTGGTTTTTCTCAAGATTGTCGTGTCGAGATTGAGGCAGACAACGATGCGGTAACGAGGGAGTGATCTAGATCTCCGCAGGAGAAAGATGTTCCAATTGGTCATGACCAGTGGCTTCACAAAGACCTTAACATTGATGATTTCATCGAATTCTAGGCTCCCTCATCCAATTTTGATCCGGCCGAGACGTCATCGAGATACGAGCCGACACACCGTTTGCGAAGGCATCGAGAATTTTCAACAGGGTCTGCTTTATGCCAATTTTCGTATTTTTTTTTCCGTGTGACCAGGTTTTTTTGACAAAAGACTTCCCTTTTTTCGCAGGGTCTTCGCTTTATAAATGAGGCGGTGAACGCAAGTGATGCAGAGATTTGTAAGGCTAAATCTAGGACAAAGGCGGAGGAGATGGACGCCACTCGTCTCAAAGAAGAGATCGGTGCCGATCTCTCTCGCGCCCATGATTTAGCGAGAAGGGAGGCTGCCCGTGTGAGGAAAGAGTATGAGGCTGATTCTCGTCGCGTTCTTGAGCTCTATGGCACGAGAGTTTGTCGCGCCCGTAGAGCAGGCAAGAGAGAGGTTGCTGTGGAGATGATGGTTCGTCAAGAACGGTTTGTGCATCTTTATGCGGAGTTTGAGGACCCGCAACGGGCCAGTGGCAATTTTCACGAATGCCAGGGCGTAGTTGGCGGTTTGCATCTCACCCAGCATCCGGACTACTCTTAAGAGGCGGAGTCTGCCAAACAGAAGGCGTGCTTGGCTAAACGAGAGAGGAAGAAGGCCGAATTTCTCAACCCTAAGGCGCAAATGTGGGATCAGTGGAACCCTATTGTCTTGTCGCTGGATTCAGTTGAAGTCGGGCCTGAGATCCCAGACGCAAATGTCGGCTTTCGTTTTGCATGTTGCAATTTTAACATGATTCCATACCAATTTAGAATCCGCGATATGTTTTCGGGTTATACAATTCATCTGGTTGGAACCGAGCATCTCACCGGGAACAATTTCTAAGTTTCCCGGAAGTGCTGACCAAAAATTTGGATTTCTTTTATATCGTGCTATTTTATCCTAGTCGGATGTATGCAGACCAGTGGGTCTGTGCGTTTGTTTAGGACGGCTAGCGTGCTCGACGGGGTCAGTCGCCGAGAATTTGTGATTTTATAGTCGCGGACAGACTTTTTTTTTTGCGAAATATTTTTCTAAGACTTTAGGCGACGTCTCGACGGTTCTTTTCAAAAAATTTAGTGTATAAGTTTTTGTCGAAACGATGAAGTAGTTGTTACTGCGGAAGTGATTTCCGGATGTTATTAATTTTTTTTTACGCTTTTCGCTAGTAGAGATATTTTATAATACTCTAACTTGTTCTTTATTAAAAAGTTTCAAAAATTTCGATTACAAAGCGAATGTTTTAAAATTTGGGAGTATACAAATACCCGTATAAGCACCCACTCCCCCCCCCCCCGTTTTGGAAAGGGGGATAGCTGATCTCGTCTTTAGGAAAGCTGCCTACGTATTCCTTTCGGAAATCAAGCCATCTCGTAGTTCTGATTGTTGATGGGAGTATGTTTAGTCGCTGGATCGACGTCTTGGTCCAGGTTTGTCTCCTCCGGTTGGGTAGAAATGATGGGTGCGGAAGCTTGTTGCTTCTCGACCGTTGCTGGTTTTGGGTCGTTCTCCGCGGGCAGTGGTGTGAACTTCGCCCGTTTCGGTTACACGATTGCGACCGCCAATTGCCTTAGCTTATGTTCGGATAAAAAGCAAGATCGCGATTGTCTCTGGCATCCCCAGATTGCCGCGACTCCCGTAGCGGTCGGAAACTTGATGCCCTAGTGATATGTCGACAGAACCGCCTTCATGGAGTTTATCCAAGGCGTGCCCATGATCACGTTGTAGATGGCTGGGGAATCGACGACTGCGAAGTTGACGATTTTCGTCACTTCTTTGGCTGCGACCAGTAGTCTGATTGATCCTAGAGTCATAGATGTTCCGTCGGAGAAAATAGTCAATGGCTTTGATATCGGCTCGACCTCCGATAAATCGATTCCCATGCGTGCCATTGTGTTGAGGAAGATTACGTTGACGGTGCTTCCAGTATCGACCAGGATTCGGGCGACTTCTAGGTCGCTTATGACTAAGTCAATGACGAGAGGATCGGTGTGTGGTTGATCGATTCCGCCGATTTTTGCGTCATCAAAAGAGATCACCCCCTTTGGGGTGTTATCCGACGGTACCTTCCAAACTCTCGGATATACGAGATGGTGTCGCTGTAATACTGCGATTTGCCGATGATCATATTGATTTTTCGGCGGTTAGTGTCGTTACCTTTCTCATATTGTCTTCGTCCTTGTTTTTCGCCCGACTGGTTCCCTTGAGGTGGAGTTTCTGCTCGCGAGTTCCTGTCGTTTTTTGGAGGGCAATCTGAATCGCGGATGAGATCCTTGACGCTGGATATCTTGGAGAGTTCTCCCGCGATTAATTTTGCGGCAAGTTTGGCGCCGAGAACTTTGCAGTTCAAGGTAGAGTGCCAACGGGTTTGGTGAAGATCGCATAAGTAATTCTCATCGTAATTTGGATTTCTTAACCAAGTGTTCCCCGTAGTTCGCCCTTGTTTCGATCCGGAGACGATGGCGTAGTTGTGCGCCCCTTGGAGATCATGCACCTCGTGATGGACGAATTTGTCATTACAAGAGTTTTTCTTTTTCAGCTCGGACGCGATGTCCTTTGCGGACACTTTCGCCGGATTATGCTTTTCAGACAGGATTTTAGTCTCCTCTTTGATGGTTGTGTAATCGGTAGCATTGTGGAGCGCGTCCTGAATCGTCCGCGGTATTTCGAGATTTATCCACGTTCGAAACTTCGGCTTGAACCAGAGTGATTTTCTGAGAGCGTCGATGGCGCCTTTGTCGCTTATTCCGCTAACCCTAGCCATGACGTGTTTGAATCTGCTCATGAAGTCGCTAAGGGATTCGTCTTCCTTCTGCGATAAACTCCAGAGATCAGTGTCAGAAGTTTCCCGATTTATAAACATCGAGTACTGCTTCAGAAATTGGGAAGCAAGCTGGCGATAACTCTCGAATGAGTTTTGCCTAAGTTTGGCGAACCACTCGAACGCTGCTCCTTCCACGTTTTCGACGAAAATACGGCAGTAGCCCGCGTCCTTTTCGGGATCCTTGAGATTGGCTCGTCCCATGGTAATCTGGAAGGCCTGTAGGTGCGCTTTGGGATCAGCCATCCTGTCGTAAGTCGGCACCTTGAGCTTTCCTGGATCGGGTAGCTTGACCTCGATGATGCAAGCCGTAAAAGGTGTTTTCCGAGATTCTTATAGCAGACGATCGATTTCAGGTGCAGCGCTGGTAGCATGGTGAATTTGAAACTTCACCGCTTTTACCGCTGCGGGCGTTTTAATAATGTAGCCGCGGAGATCACTGATCTCGGTTATGTCACCGGCAGTTTTCCGTCCTCGTCGGCGTTTTCTGCGAGTGACTGGAGATCGCTCCTCGGCTGTTTTTGCGCGTTGCGCAAAATAGAGCTCCTCCTCATCTCCAGTAAGAGAACGCTCGGGAGAAGACTACTGCAGAGGGATGCGAGTTTTCCTTCTCCTAGGATGGACGTCTGCGTCCTCGTCCGGCGAGTCGACTTGGTCGCTCGTTTCCAGGTTAACTCTTTCAACGCCGTCTTCCTTGGTCTCCTGTCTGTGAATGGGAGATTTTTCCGATTCTTTTAGCACCGCGTCAGGATTATCTTTTTCGTAGTCTTTCTCCGGTAAGTTACCCTGCTCGGTTCTAAGTCGATCCATAGGAGTCGTGAAATCAAGCCTCCTTTCGCGGATCTTAGTAGTTCCCCGGGGGGGGGGGTCGAATCGCTCTGGTTTTTGCAGTTAGGGTTTCGACCTGTTTTGCGAGTGAGCCAATGAGCTTTACTTGCTCCTCCGATTTTTTGTTAAAGTCGGAGAGAATCTTTTCGATGGTCTCGGCGTTAGCGTTAGTGGTAGCGTTGGCCACGGACACATATGGTGGTGGTGTTTTGTTAACGTTATCGCTTTCATCGCGAGTTTGGTTGTCACCAGTCATTGTTTCTCGATTTAGCGTGTGCGGCTTGAGTGTAAGATAGATCCGACCCCCCTCCTTGTAGTGCCAAACTGTGGAACCGAACACAAGCAATCAAGAACGCGATTAATATTAGTAAGTAAAAAGATGTTAAGATAAACGAGATTGAGAGCAAAAGGATTCTTATTCCAAATTCGCTTAAGAATAGTACAACAAGAGTAAGCCTAGCTGCGTGAGCCGTTGGCGAGATTCCTAACCCTAGCAATATAAGACTAAAACCCTTGTTGAGACACAGCTCGATAACGAAAACAGAAATATTCCTAAATGCTAAGTTTGGTGGTGAAAGCTCTGAAACCTTATCTTTGGCTTTTGTCCTTTGCCTTTTGCTTATATACTCTCTTCCCAGGCAGTTTAGTCCTTCCTTTTCGCCCAGATTCGAGTTTATCGGGAATCTTCCATTCATCTCAATCTTTCCTTTTTCTATGCGGAAATCTTTTCAAGGGAGATCAAGGCTCGGGACGGTCAGATTGACGTACGGCGAGCTGCGTTAAGGTGACCAGTTCGCTGTACGGCGAGACCGACAAGTTCGGCGTACGGCGAGCTAAATCAGCTTGTTTGGCTCGTCGTACGTTGAACTTGGTTCGGTCGAACCTGCTCGCGGTTTATGGCGGATGCGTTTTTTTGTGGTTTTTGCTTAACTTGGGCAATCGCGTAGTCGGCGATCGTTTCGTTCGTTCTTCTGAGATGACGATATCCAAGTTTTCCGCGGATTTTATTTGTTCGGAAAGTCCTTAGAATTTTATAAAACAACTTCTCGATTTTTATAAAACGTATTTTTGTTTTTGCGGAAAGTTTTGGTCATTGATTCCGTCGTACCGATTTTGACCCCAACAGAAACTTAGGAAAACCTGAATTTTTCAGAGGACCCGGATCTCTGCAAGAGGCAATGACAAATAACCAATTAAATGCGGAAAATATGAAAAACATGAGAAAACGAATTCATAAAGAAAGTAGATCTTATTTTGAATTCGCGTAAGAGTGTTGCGATATTTACAAGAGATTACAAAGGCTTTGGCCGCAGGGGCCGTCAGCGAGTTTCCTAGTTCTAGCAACATGAAACCCTAAACCTAGTTGAGTCGCAGCTCGATAACAAAAGACGAAAAAGATAAGAAAAAAGGGTTTTGCTTGATTTCGGACTGAACCTTATGGAAGGCTGCCTACGTACCCTTTCGAGGATCAAGTCGAACGTAGTTCAATTGATAGAGCTGGACAAGAGATCGAACTGCCTGGGCGAGTTCCTCTAGTAACTGAGTGCCAGTCATAGAAACTGAACTTGTCGAGAATAAAGCCTAGGTTTCTAAGTGCAGAGAGTTCTAAGTCTAGAAAAGTTGTGAAAATCGTCCCATGCTTCTGTCCTCTACCTTCTGCTTATATACTCCTTTTCTGGGCGGTTTAGTCTTTCCTTTTCAGCCCTGAATCGTGCTTATCAGAAATCTTCTGTTTATCTCGATCTTTTAATTTTTCTGCGGAAAACTTCTATTTATCTTCACTCTTGACATTTATTTATTCCTGCGGATAATAGGAAAACCGTCATTGTATCTTTGGGCTGGATCCTGTCTAAACTCGCGAGTGGAATTTTATCGTGTTTTAGGATCTTTCGAACCGTTTTTCGACTTTAGAGAAGATCACTTTCTAATATGACGACGTTTTTGGGTAAAAATCTCGGGTTAATCGTATAGTTTGGCAATGTTTGGTGTTTTGTTTTCCCGTTGCCGTTTTGTACAATTTACTCGAGGTTTCACTAAAACGCGTGTTTTATGATTTTATAAAAGATCTCGAGTTAATCGTATAGTTTGGCAATGTTCGGTGTTTTGTTTGACCTTTGCCGTTTCGTACGATTTACTCGAGGTTTCACTAAAAATGTGTGTTTTACGATTTTTATAAAAGATCTCGAGTTAATCGTATAGTTTGGTAATGTTCGGTGTTTCGTTTAACCGTTGCTATTTTATACGATTTACTCGAGGTTTTACTAAACAAGTGTCTTTTACGGTTTTTATCGTAAAACTCAAACGATAAGGCGGATTGAGACGAAACGAAGGAAGTTCCGATCACGGACTTGATCGAGTAGAGGAGCACATGTGGTTGAAATCAGCTCTGCTCTGCAAGATGGACCCTAACAAGGTAAGGATCTCCGAGCTAACCCTGCTGTACCACGTACTGGACGGACTGGTCGATCTGACCTTTTTGGACCCCGAGCGCGACATGGCTACACCCAACCTGGGTGCCGTCTTTGCTGAGCATCGAGTCAGCCTAAAGACCAATCCTTTTTCTGGTGGATCGGGGAGGAAAAAGGAGACGGTCGGGAGTCTGGTGACGCCGATATTCCAGCACTGTGGGATCCGTTTTAACGAGGGCAATGCGGTCACTACTCGGACCTACATAGACGCATAGCATCTGCGTAACAGCCTGTGGATGGACATGCAGCTACACTGGTCATTCAGGACTCCAGCTGGTCTACGCCAGTTCCTTTTACCTAACCCAGAGACGACTGCTTTTGCGGGCAACCTCGACAGGCTTCGGTTCCATCCACACCCGAGCCTAGTCCTCGACCCACCCGCACAGCGCCTTGACATAGGGGTCCACAGCGCCGGTCCCTCTACAGCTTCATCAGCAGCATCCCTGCCCCAGTTCCTTGACCTATCGGGAATTGAGACGGGAGAGGAGCGAGTCTTCAGGAGAGGAGTACTAGATGCTCTTCGCGCCATCTGGTCCCGCGTCTTTAGATGCCGTTGTTCTAGCAGAGCATGCACTTCAGCTTCCGATCCATCAGCGACAGGACCATTCCACCAGTACCGCCAGGATGACGACGACGACAACGAGAGCAGTGACGACTGATTCACTTGCTCCTTTCTATCCCTTATCTCGTTCTATTATGTTTTCACATTTATTTCTAGACTTGTAGGATTTTTATTCGTACCTTTTTATGACTATGCCTGCTATTATCTTTTATCTAACTATTCGTGTGTGTTGAGTATGTCTAACAGAGCTAACATAGGGTTACATAACCCATCGATGGTGAGTTTGATCGATTAACTACACAATAGGCGAAGGCAGCCCATATCGATCGACGTACACCATATTATGTCGACCGATACAGCTAACTATATATCGATCGATGTCTTAACAGACATATCGATCGATATGTAAGGGTAAAGGTACGATTTTTCCTACTAACATAAATATTTTTGCTACATTTAAAATTTAATTTTTCCTCTTAGACATAATAACACTGGGGACAGTGTTGTTTAAGTATGGGGGGGGGTATCTACTAACATTTTCATTTATTATCATTTCATTACTATCATTTTTATTTCATTATTCAAAAAAACAAAAAAAAAAACTTTAAAGAAATTAAAAAATTATTTTGCTTTACTAAGAAGGAAGCAATGATTATATAGATTCAGACTTGCTACCTAACCACTTCTTAGCACCACTCTTAGATTTGTCAGTTACAAAAGGTACAAGAGACGCTAAACCAGAGCACCGGTCAGCAATGATAACACTTGTTGAAAATGTCTGGAAGAACCAAAGTCGATTTCCAATCTAACCTAACATTTATTGCTTATCTTGGGGCTTGGCATACAAGGGATCGAAATCCTCTTGCAAATCTGGAAGGTAAAAGTCTCAACAATTTTGGTTTCTTTCTCTCCTCCCTTTGGCATCCAAAAAGAAAAATAAAAGATTGAGATGATTTCCTGAGAGGCAGAGGGAGAGGTACATTACCTATGACCCCACTATCCTAAGTGAAAGGAATGATCACACATTGTGAAAGCGAGGGAGAGGTAAATTACCTATGACCCCACTATTCGCCTACACTTTGTCAAAAAGCTATAAAAAGAAGAAAGATCAATAAGATGAACATTAGTTGTTCATTGGGATTGATATAAAAGAAAAACAAATATTTGGGATTCAGAGAAGGGAGATAAAGAGAGAAAAATAACCAGAATGAGAATGCCTGAAACTTGCTTGAGTTGAATCCAAGTGTTCCTTGATCGATACTCCCAAGGTAAAGCCTACACCTTTATTTTATGCATAAATGAGATCAGCAGAGGGGATAGACAAACATGATCATTGAGTTGTTGGCTAGTTGAATTTGGTTGCTAAGTTAGGATATGGTGTAATGTACTTCTGAGACTGATAGATATTTGAAGTGGATTGCAATAAGTAAAGAGGTGATGGTTCTAAGTTTAGAATTATAGGAGCTTCCGCCTTTCAAACCTTTTCTAGACCAATATTCTATTATTTGCTTGAGGACAAGCAAAAGGATAAGTCTGGGGGAGTTGATATATCATGGATTTTACCCACTTTTAACCATGATTTATATATGTTTTTGGAAACAAAAGGATACTTTTAGTGTCTTTTTAGAGCTTTTACAGGTTCACGTACTCACTGGAATAAAATGGCCATTAGGGAGCTAAAATGGAGACTTTCTGAAGATATGAGCAAAACATGCCAATCAGTATCGACCGATGCGCATTATGAGAAATCGACCGATGAAAGATCACCCAAATCGATCGATAGAAGACATTCTATATCGATCGATACAGAAGTCTTCCAAAGCGATTAAATAAAGATTATAAGTCCTAATTGCTTCACAAGAGTTTTAATAAATTACACCTTAAGTCCCTGGCCGCATGTTAGGCTATATTAAGAGTGTTTTGTACTAGTTTAAGCAGACTTCTCTACAGACCTTTAGACCTAATTTTTAGAGAAGCATTTAACCATACTTTGAAGAAGAGCTTAGGAATTGAGAGAGAGATCTGAACTACAATCCAAAGAAGATCTTGAACTCCCTTGCTTTACTTATTGTTTCTCTTATTATTATTATTATCTTAAAGCATTATTCAAACCATTATGACTTTGTGTCTCATAAATATGTTTGAGTAGTCTCTCTTGTTAGATTTAGGTTTCTCATTACGGTTGTCTCATGCATTGAAGTAATCATCATTAGGGTGTTTAAAATATAGTTCTAAATCTAGTCATCATAAATACTAGTGTTAAGGATTGATCACTGTGGGAACCGAAATCCACCTACTGTCAATAAATCGTAAAAAAGGAAACTTCGGGAAAACCCTAAGTTTCCGGAGGAACCGGCTATCTGCAGAACCACACAACAAAGATTAAGAAAACGATAAACTAAGAATTTAAATGTGAATAAACGAAATTAAGAGCAAAGAGGTTCTTATTCCGAATCTGCGTAGAACTGGTACAAAAAGAGTAGCCGAAAATCTTAAGAACGAAAAACCCTAATTGAGATGCAGCTCGCTAACAGAAAATAGAAATATTCCTAAATGCTAATTTTGGTGGTGAGAGCTCTGAAAATCGTGTCCCAGCTTCTGCCCTATGCCTCCTCCTTATATACTCCTCCTTAGGCAGTTTTGCTCTTTCCATTTCGCCCGAAACCGAATATTTCGGGCCGTTTTATGATAAAAACCGTTTTACGACTTTATACGAGACCGTTTCCTAATCCGATGCCGTTTTTAACGATTTTCTCGACGTTTTTTATTAAAAACGCGTTTTTTATAATCTTAACAAAAAATCTCGGATAAATCGTATAGTTTTGGTGATGTTCGGTGTTTTACTTGACCGTTACCGTTTTATACGATTTCTTCGAGTTCTTTTCGAGAAAACAGAGTTTTACGGTTTTTATCGTAGAATTCATACGATAAGTCGGATCGAGATGAAACGAGAGACATTTCGGTCGTGGTTCAGAATGTGACCGTGTCGAAGGACGTAAGGTTCGAATCGGGGCCGCGGGAGATCCGGGAGGTCTCTAGTTCACCTGCTGGCGAAGTAAGCCGGGCTGGCTTAGTTAGCCAGCAGGCGAACTAGCCGAGGGGTTCTTAGTTCGCCTGCTGGCGAACTAGTTGGAAGCATCCAGTTCGCCTGCTGGCGAACTAAGCCAAGCTAGCTTAGTTCGCCAGCAGGCGAACTAGTCCGGGACCGTCTAGTTCGCCAGCAGGCGAACTAGTTGCGACTAGTTCGCGCTTCGTGGCTGTTTCGGTCTTTCGCGGTTTTGTAAAACGACTTTTCGAGTTTTATAAAACGATCTTCGAGTTTTATAAAACGATCTTCGAGTTTTATAAAACGGCTTCTCGTGTTTTATAAAATGATCTTCGAGTTTTATAAAACGGCTTTTCGAATTTTATAAAATGATCTTCGAGTTTTATAAGACGGCTTCTCGAGTTTTATAAAACGATCTTCGTGTTTTATAAAACGGCTTCTCGAGTTTTGTAAAACGATCTTCGAGTTTTATAAACGATCTTCGAGTTTTATAAAACTGCTTCTCGAGTTTTATAAAACGATCTTCAAGTTTTATATAACAGCTTCTCAAGTTTTATAAAACTATCTTTGAGTTTTACAAAACGGCTTCTCGAGTTTTATAAAACGATCTTCGAGTTTTATAAATGACTTTGAGTTTTATAAAACGACTTCTCGGGTTTTATAAAACTATTCCTTTTGTATTTTTGCGGGGAGTTTTGGCTATTGATTCCGTCGTACCGATTTTGACCCCAACAGTTAGTCCCCCAGCTCGTAAGAATTGTAGGGTTCTTGCGAGCGGATTGAGCTTGTTTGGCGAGTTTGGTAGAATTAGGCAGAACTTTAATGGCCAAAAGTCC
Source organism: Eruca vesicaria subsp. sativa (assembly GCA_932364175.1). Taxonomy (NCBI): domain Eukaryota; kingdom Viridiplantae; phylum Streptophyta; class Magnoliopsida; order Brassicales; family Brassicaceae; genus Eruca; species Eruca vesicaria. The sequence continues at coordinate 15,999 of CAKOAT010110599.1, forward strand.
AAGGGTGAATAGTAAATTTCTTCCTGATAAGTATATGGAATGAGTCTCTCAAGTTATTCACTCATTTTCCATAACTTGTCCAAGTCTAAAAAAGTTCTCTCGCTACTTCTTCCTTTGGATCCCTTCTCGTTCGATATGTCTTCCGAGTCAAGAGTTTCAGATCATGCTCATGCATCTATCTTCGATCCGAGCGACCTTGACACTTCGGGAGATTGTCCTCTTCCCAGCCCGATCTTTCAACGTTATTTCTGGACCGAGGAGAAGTTTTCGGAATATTGTCTAGCCTTGAAGCCCGCGAAGGTGCCGCCTTCGAGTTTTTGGGTTCCGAAGAAGGATAAACCTCGGAGGAGGGCAGCTGGTCCTAGTGCGAGCACTGCCAGTTCTCTCAGAGATATGAGGAATCTTCGTGAAATTCCTGAGGCAGTTCAGTTTTGCCTTCCCGTCCCAGGCCAGGATGTCGAGAATCCGCCCCCGGGTTATTTTTCGTGCTACGAAGCCTTCCTGTTGAACTGTCAACTATGGTTCCCTATTCCTCGAGCCATTGTCGAGTTCTTGGATAGGTTTGGTGTACCGTTCGGCGAACTACGTCCCGGCGGGTTACAACACCTTGTTGGGATTTTGGTGTTAAGCTATGAGCGCGGGATGTCCCTTAATGCGGACTATCTTTCGGCTATGTTGGCATTCAAGGGAAGAAATGACGGATTTTATTTAGCTCCTCGGCGGGACATGACTGTCGTCGGTGGACTTGCCTCGAATGAGCATGGTTGGATCGAGCGATTCTTCTATGTCAAAATCGACAGCGCGTCCGTGGAAGAGGGCTGTATTCCTTTGTTCAGGACCGCGTGGGCGACCACTGGTATCCTATTGACGTGATCTCCATATCCATATATGTATAGGTTTTAATTTTTTTTTTTTTTGCTTGTTTCCCAGTGCCTAACCTCCACAGGCCGATCCTCGAGGATTTCCCTGAGGTCATGAATCTTCTTATTGATTTTTCGGCCTCCGAATTTGACCCGACCGAGACGCCACCACGACGCCCGGCCGACACGCCGTTTGCGAAGGCATCGACGCTTTTCAACAATGTTCGTATATTCTTTGGTCACTACGTATATATGTCATCATTTTTTTTATAAGCGATGATTTTTCCGTTTTACAGGGTCTTCGCGTTATGAGCGAAGCGGTGAGCCCGAACAGCGCGGAGCTTCGCAGAGCCGAATCTAGGGCTGCATCGGCGGAGGCAGAGGCTGTTCGTATCAGAGAGGAGATCGTGCCAGTTTCTCTCACGCCCAGGATTTAGCCGTAAGGGAAGCTACTCGTGTGAGAGAGGAGTATGAAGCAGAATCTCGTCGAAGCTTAGAACTTTCCGATGTGATGGTTCGCCGTGCTCGTAGAGCGGGAAATAGAGAGGTTTCTGCAGAGTTCATGGCTCGTCGTGAGCGGTTCGTACCTCTTTATACGGAATTTGAAGATGCGCAAAGGGCGAATGGCGATTTCCGCCGGGGCAAGGCCGGGGGTTTGCATCTTACCCAAAAGTCGGACTATTCGTATGAGGTTGAGGTTGCGAAGCAGACAGCGCGTCTGGCTAAGAGAGAGAAGAAGAAGAACGAGTTCGTCAATCCCGGGAGGCGTATGTGGGACCAGTGGAGTCCCATTGTGGTGTCGCCGGATTCAGTCGAAGTTGGACCTGGGATATCGGATGTGGATGGTGAAGTCAATCAGTCTGCGTTTGATGACTTCAATGTGTGATGTTATTAGTTTTTCGATTTTGTTGTTGTTTTTCCGGGACTGGCCGTTGGTGGCATTGAATCCCTACCGCTGGGCGGTATGTACTTGAATGCTTTCTAATAAGAAAATATTTTCTAAGTATGAAATTCGTGTTTCGTTTTAGATGTAGAGGGAAGAATACGAGTTGTCATCTCGTATCTAACTCGTTTGGTGTAAATCGTCCGATTCGTTAACTCGGGAGGTTTCGATATTCGCGAGTGTTTAGATGTGGGCGAAGAGACATGCCTTTAGGATCTCGATTCATGCCTTGTGACGTTAGCGACCAGTGTGCTGGGTTTAGGGCAAGACCTAGGTTTACTTTTGGATTGGGGCTATGCGGTAACTAGTCGGCTTTCGTTTTACCCGTTGCGATATTAACCTGACTCCATACCGATTTAGAATCCGCGATATGTTCTCGGCTTATACGATTCGTATGGTTGGAATCGAGCATCTCACCGGGAACAATTTCTAAGTTGCCCGGAAGTGCTGACCAAAAATTTGGATATCTTTTATAGCGCGCTATTTTATCCTAGTCGGATGTATGCGGACCGATAGGTTGATGCGTTTGTTTAGGACGGCTAGCGTGCTCGACGGGGCCAATCGCCGAGCGTTCGTGTTTTTATAGTCGCGGACGGACTTGGGAAATATTTTTCTTGAGAGTTTAGGCGACGTCTCGCCAGTTCTTTCCGAAAATATTTTGTTATGCAAGTTTTATAAAAACGATTAAATAGTTGTTACTGCGGAAGCGATTTTCCGGATGTTTGGAATTTTTCTGCGTTCTCGATAGTAGCGGAGATATTCTAACTTTGTCTTTATTAAAATTTTCGAAAATTTTTCGATTACAAAGCGAAAATGTTTTTTTAAAAAAAATTTGGGAGTATACGAATACTCGTATACTCACCCACTCCCCCCCCCCCCCGTTTTGGAAGGGGGGAATGCTGAACTCGTCTTTAGGCGAGCTGCCTACGTATTCCTTTTGGAAATCAAGCCATCTCAAAGTTCTGATTGTTTGCGCGAGTGTGCTTACTCAGCTGTCGCAGACTTCTCGAACGCTTCAGTTGCGGGATCGATGTCTTGTCCGGGATTGTCTCCTCTGGCCGGATTGAAGCGATGGGTGCGGGAACTTCTGATTTCTTGACCGTTGCTTCCTTTGGATCGTTCTCTGCGGGCGGTGGCGCGACCTTTGCCCGTTTTGGTTTTACGATTGCTACCGCCAATTGCCTCAGCTTATGTTCGGCCAGGAAGCAAGATCGCGATTGTCTTTGGCATCCCCAAATTGCTGCGACTCCCGTAGGCGTTGGGAATTTGATGCCTAAGTGATAAGTTGACAGAACCGCCTTCATGGAATTTATCCAAGGCGTTCCCATAATCACGTTGTCGATAGCCGGGAAATCGACTACCGCGAAGTTAACGATTTTTGTTACTTCTTTCGCGGCGACCGGTAATCGGATCGATCGCAGGGTCATCGACGTCTCGCCGGAGAAACTAGTCAACGGTTTTGGAATCGGCTCGACTTCCGAGAGGTTGATTCCCATGCGTGCTAGCGTGTTGCGGAAGATCACGTTGACAGTACTTCCGGTATCGACCAAGATCCGAGCGACTTCTACATAGCTTATCACGAAGTCAATGACAAGAGGATCGGCATGAGATTGGTCGATTCCGCCGGTTTCAGCGTCGTCGAAAGAGATCACTCCTTTCAGAGAGTTTTCCGTCGGCATCTTCCAACTCGAGCCGGTTTTGGCTTTGCGTTGGTAGGATTTGATAGACGAGACGGTGTCGTTGTAGTATTGCGATTCGCCGATAATCATGTTGGTTTTTCGGCGGTTAGCGTCGTTACCCTTCTCGTCTTGTCTTCGTCCGCGTTTTTCGCCTGACTGGTTTCTCTGAGGCGGAGTTTCTGCTCGCGCGTTCCTGTCGTTCTTCGGAAGGCGATCTGAATCGCGGATGATATCCTTGACACTGGATATCTCGGAAAGTTCTCCCGCGACTAATTTTGCGGCAAGTCTGGCGCCGAGAACTTTGCAGTTCACGGTGGAATGCCCGCGGGTTTGGTGGAGGTCGCAGAAAGAATTCTCGTCGTAATTCGAATTTCTTGTCCACGTGTTACCCGTAGTTCGCCCTTGCTCCGAGCCGGAATTGATGGCGTAGTTATGCGCCCCTTGGAGATCGTGTCCCTCGTGATGGACAAATTTGTCGTTACGAGAGTTCCTCTTTTTATGCTTCTGCTCGGACGCGTTATCCTTCGCGGATGTTTTCGTCGGCTTATGCTTTTCGGACAGGATTTTAGTCTCATCTTCGATGGTTATGAAGTCAGTGGCCTTATGGAGCGCATCCTGGATCGTCCGCGGTTTCTCGAGAGTTATCCACTTGCGGAACTTCGATTTATACCAGAGCAATTTCCTTAGCGCGTCAATGGAAGCTTTATCGCTAATCCCGCTAACCCTAGCCATGACGAGTTTGAACCTACTCATGAAATCGCGGAGAGATTCGTCCTCCTTCTGCACCAAGTTCCAGAGGTCGGCGTCGGAGGTTTCCGGGTTAATGAACATCGAGTATTGCTTCAGGAACTCCGAAGCCAGTCGACGGAAACTTCCGATTGAATTCCGCCTAAGTTTGGCAAAACATTCGAGCGCTGCTCCTTCTAGGTTTTCAACGAAGAGGCGGCAGTAGCCTACGTCCTTTTCGTGGTCCTTGAGCTTGGCTCGTCCCATAGTGATCTGGAATGCTTGTAGGTGTGATTTGGGATCGGACGTCCCGTCGTAAGTCGGACCTTTGATCTCGGTGATGCGAGCCGTTTGATCTCGGTGATGCGAGCCGTGAAGGGCGTTTTCCGAGACTCGTACTGTAGTCGGTCAATCTCAGGTGCGGCGCTGGTAGCGTGGTGAATATGAGATTTCACCGCTTTTACCGCTGCGGCCGTTTTGGTGATATATTCGCGGAGATCGCGAATCTTGGTCAGATCGCCAGCAGTTTTCCGACCTTGTCTGCGTTTGCTGCGAGTAACCGGAGATCGCTCCTCGGCGGTTTTTGCGTATCGCGCAAAGTCGAGTTCCCCCTCGTCTCCAGTGAAAGAACGTTCGGGAGAAGACTCCGGCAGAGGACTTCGAGTTTTTCTTCTCCTAGGATGGACGTCAACGTCTTCGTCCGACGAATCGGCCTGGTCACTTGTCTCCAGGTTAACCTTTTCGATGCCGTCACCCTCGGTCTCCTGTTCGCGAGTAGGAGGTTTCTCCGATTCGTTTGGCGTCACGTCGGGGTTATCTTTTCCGAAATATTTTTCCGGTAATTTAACCCGCTCGGTTCTGGGACGATCCGTAGGAGCGCCGTAATCGAGCCTCTTTTCGCGGATCTTAGTAGTTCCGCGGGGGCGAATTGCTTGGGTTTTCGCGGTTAGGGTTTCAACCCATTTCGCGAGCGAGCTTATGAGCTTTTCCTGCTCTTCCAATTTTTTGTTAAACTCGGAAAGCATCTTTTTGATGGTTTCGGCGTTAGCGTTTGTAGCGTTGGCCGCAGACGCATCTTGTGGTGGTGTTGTTTCAACGTTATCGCGTTCGTTGCGAGTTTTGTTGTCACCAGTCATCGTTTCTTCGTTGGACATGTTGCGGCTTCGGTGTAAGATAGATCCGACCCCCCCCCCCCCCCCCCTTCTAGCGCCAAACTGTGGGAACCGAAATACACCTACTGTCAATAAATCGTAAAAAAGGAAACTTTGGGAAAACCCTAAGTTTCCAGAGGAACTGGCTATCTGCAGAACCGCACAACGAAGATTAAGAAAACGATAAACTTAGAATTTAAAAGTGAATAAACGAAATTAAGAGCAAAGAGGTTCTTATTCCGATTCTGCGTAGAACTGGTACAAAAAGAGTACCCGAAAAGCTTAAGAACGAAAAACCCTAATTGAGACGCAGCTCGCTAACAGAAAACATAAATATTCGTAAATGCTAATTTTGGTGGTGAGAGCTCTGAAAATCGTGTCCCAGCTTCTGCCCTATGCCTCCTCCTTATATACTCCTCCTTAGGCGGTTTTGATCTTTCCATTTCGCCCGAAACTGAATATTTCGGGAACTTTCCATTTCTGTCGATCCTTCCTTTTCTTCCGCGGAAATCTTCTATTTATCTTCAAACTTGCCGTTTATCTTCCGTCCGCGAGTAAACCACCAAAACGTTATCGTATCTTTGGGTTTGATTTCGTTAATATCGCGAGATGGGTTTTTATCGTGTTTTAGGACCTTTTGGGCCGTTTTACGATAAAAACCGTTTTACGACTTTATACGAGACCGTTTCCTGATGCGATGCCGTTTTTAACGATTTTCTCGACAGTTTTTATTAAAAACGCGTTTTTTATAATCTTAACGAAAAATCTCGGATAAATCGTATAGTTTTGGCGATGTTCGGTGTTTTACTCGACCGTTACCGTTTTCAACGATTTCTTCGAGTTCTTTTCGAGAAAACGGAGTTTTACGGTTTTTATCGTAGAATTCAAACGATAAGTCGGATCAAGAGGAAACGAGAGACATTTCGGTCGTGGTTCAGAATGTGACCGGGTCGAAGGACGTAAGGTTCGAATCGGGGCCGCGGGAGATCTGGGAGGTCTCTAGTTCGCCAGCAGGCGAACTAGTTGCGACTAGTTCGCGCTTTGTGGCTGTTTCGGTCTTTCGCGGTTTTGTAAAACGACTTATCGAGTTTTATAAAACGATCTTCAAGTTTTATAAAACGATCTACGATTTTTATAAAATGGCTTCTCGAGTTTTATAAAACGATCTTTGAGTTTTATAAAACGGCTTCTCGAGTTTTATAAAACGGCTTTCTCGAGTTTTATAAAACGATCTTCGAGTTTTATAAAACTGCTTCTCGAGTTTTATAGATGATCTTCAAGTTTTATAAAACGGCTTCTCTAGTTTTATAAAACGATCTTCGAGTTTTATAATACGGCTTCTCGAGTATTATAAAACGATCTTCGATTTTTATAAAACGGCTTCTCGAGTTTTATAAAACTATCTTCGAGTTTTATAAAACGGCTTCTCGAGTTTTATAAAACGATCTTCGAGTTTTATAAACGATCATCGAGTTTTATAAAACGGCTTCTCGAGTTTTATAAAACGATCTTCGAGTTTTATAAAACGGCTTCTTGAGTTTTATAAAATGATCTTCGAGTTTTATAAAACGGCTTCTCGAGTTTTATAAAACGATCTTCGAGTTTTATAAATGACTTCGAGTTTTATAAAACGACTTCTCGGGTTTTATAAAACTATTCCTTTTGTATTTTTGCGTGGAGTTTTGCCTAATGATTCCGTCGTACCGATTTTGACCCCAACAATCACCCTTACCTGATTTTAGGATCAATTTGGATAAGTGAGAACTTGGCAATTACCTAGAGTCTAAGTTATTTATTGAAGACTATAGAACCCTTTCAAACCTGCCATTAGAACTCGTTGGTTGCAATATCGATCGATGAGATAACCGTCTTATCGACCGATACAGCATAACAACATCGATCGATGTTTCTATCGAACTATCGATCGATATTTACTCAAGGTCATCGAACGATAGTTCTTGACCCGAGATCCAGTAAGAGTTAATTCTTCAAATCATTAAGAGTTTGAGTCCAGAACTATGAATAATAAAAACCCTTTATAACTTGCATGTTGTCACACCTGAGAAAGTACCTAAGTTTAACTACCTTCTTTCCTCTAAACAAACAAATCAATCAAGCAATCGCTTGGTTACCTTTTAAGTTATTGTTTAAAACTTGCTATCTAGCTTTACTTCGAAAACTAAATAATATGTTGTGTAATCCTAGAGTCTCTGTGGATTCGATCCCTAAGTACTACAAGTGAACCTCTTTTGATGAGAGTAATTCACTCCTAGGGTAATGTGAGTGATATCAATTCATTATCATCACATGGGACACAAATCATTCATCATCAATTATTAACCACATCCCCACAAGGTAGTTCATTAAGTCCCATTTAAGTAGTGCGACGGTTCTTATGCATCATGATTCATTCATCTATCAACCTAACTCCCATTATGATCTAACAACTTAACTTTCAAACTAGGACAATCCGAACCCTATTTCCAACATTAACCATAATAGAGGTTATGAGAACAGATCTGGATTCGAATCACCTCACACTTGCGATAGATCTGAGATCTAGAGATCTGGATCTGGAAACAAGAGAGAAAGGAGATGAGATCAGGAAACCTCCACAACACACGGCACCACCACCATCGGTGGCTCACGGCTAGGGGAGAGAAAGGAAGGCGACGAGGGGAGAGAAAGAAGAGGGAGAGAGGCGCGCAGAGAGAGAGAGAGAGAGAGAGAGAGAGAGAGGAGAGAGAGAGGCTGCGTGAGAGAGAAGGAGGCTGACGGCTAGAGCTTTCAGTCTCCGAGAAATCTCTGCAGGGCTCTGCTTCCAGTTTGTGAATAAGAAAAAAGGAGGAGGAGTCAGCTCATTAAATAGTGGAGGAGGAAACCCTAGAGTTTTAATTCCTAATGGGCTGTAGACAGGCCCAATTGCCTTAAGAAAATTCTTGGGCCAAGTCATGGGTTGTTACAATCTCCCCCACTTAATAGAATTCGTCCCCGAATTCTGCGTGTCAGAACTCAAACCTCAAACCTCCCAACCAACGTGGGCATCATGTGTCACTTGCTCACTAAAGGTTTCTGTAAAATCTTGGCTTACTACCCATACGGAGGTCCCCATACTTTTATATCCCATCCACCCTTCTAGGGTAAACATTTCCTTGCAATTCACTGACTTCACCTATACTCTGTTTTTAGTTACGCTGGGAAGTAGTCTTACTGCTGGTTCTGGAATGTCACCTAGGGTACTTCTTCAATCTTTTCCTCGACCAACGTGTGGTATCATCGTGAAATCAAAACATCCGTTGTGGTGTACTGCCGGCTAGCCACCATGCATCAGCTGCGCTACTCTGATTATCCTTGCTCCCCCATGTACTACGGTCCAAGCATCCCTCATCTGTGGATTCCACAATCCCAAGGTATCTCTTGGCACAACCCGACAGCAGTCTTGTGTTCCTTCTGTCCCATATCAGGCTATTCCACTTGTTTCGTAGTCCTTGGATCCCTTTTAACCTGGAGCTCAAGATCTCCCCCACTTTCGATCGGGCCTACATGACTGCACATGATCCCTCCTTCCAGCCTCGTACTAGTAACTCCATATTTTCCATTCCATTGCGGTACATATAGTTGTTGTAGTCACCCACCATGGCTTGTTAGTAAGACGTGTAGTCATCAGTCTGAGAAAGCTCTCTTATTCATTTATGAACATCAACCTTTTTACCCCGAGAAGATCCTCCATTTCATTTCTCATACTACCGTTTTCTAGCGCCCTACTTCTAAGATTTCCTGATGTACCTTGGCGAACACTGACACATACCATCCAATGACTTCTGAAAAATTAACTGATGACTTTCACCAATTCTCATTATGCTCCTCATGATCGTGAACGATCCCATGCTCCATAACCTTATGGCCCTTAGCTTATACTCCATATTATTTTCCTTAACGTGCTCATCCGAAGATACCTTATCACCCTTGCAAATTTCATTTCTTTATGACGCTTTTTGGTATACCTTTTGACTGTTGTGAGCTTCATTTAGTTCTCCATCAAATATTTCCACTTGCTTAGTAGCTTCCTAGGTCAATTCCGGCTATAGCCCCTAGCTCTCCCCCACTTGGGTTCAAGAAGGGATTCCAAGACTGCCTCCCACCAAAATATCGTACGGTTACTCTGATTGGGACGAAACAAAAAGTGTTTCGATTGAGATTCGAGATAGAAATGTTTCAATCCGTTGAGCTTGTCCAAATCGACCCCTGTAGATTCGGTGAGTAGAGTCCCGATTAGTCGAGCTGGCTTGTTTTCGTCGTAAAATCTCAACGGAAACTCCGATTAAAACAAAGCGGAAAGCAGTGCGATTATTGTCTGGAGTACGATCAGGCTTGTTTAACTCGCCATGGTGGCGGTTGGATGGTGCGGACCCTCGGGGAAAAGTAAGTACCTCGATGGCAAGGAGAAAGGCCGATCAGCTCGCCAAGATGGCGAGCTGGTTTAGCACGGCCAGCTCGCCAATTGGTGAGCTGGTTTGAGCGGTCCAGCTAGCCAACAGGCGAGCTGGTTGAGCTCTTGTCAACAGGCGAGCTGGATGGTAAGGACCCTCGGGGCAAAGTCAGTGGCTCGAGGGCGAGGTGAAAGGCCGATTAGCTTGCCAAGACGGCAAGCTGGTTTAGCAGAGGCAGCTCGCCAACTGGCGAGCGGGTTTAGCATAGGCAGCTCGCCAACTTGCGAGCTGGTTTGAACGGTCCAGCTCGCCAACAGGCGAGGTGGTTGAGCTCGGCCTGGTCTCCAACAGGCAAACTGGATGGTAAGGACCCTCGGGGCTAAGTCAGTGCCTCGAGAGCGAGGAGAAAGGCCGACCAGTTTGCCGAGGTGGCGAGCTGGATTGCTTGGCCAACTCACCGTCTTTGAGAGCCAGATAGTATCGTCCAACTCTGCGATTAGCGTAGGGTTTTTCCCATGAGTAACCAAGGGTTTCTCCACGAGTAACCTAGGGTTTATTCCGCGAGTAACCTAGCGGTTTTCCGCGAGTAACCTAGGGTTTATTCCGCGAGTAACCTAGGGTTTTTCCGCGAGTTAAGTAGGGTTTATTCTGCGGTTTCTGGGAGAGCAAGTTTTATTTTTCTGAAAAGTTCTCAGAAAACGTCTTTTGGTCAACCCATACGTAATGAGATTTTTTCTACTAGGAAATAAGAGAAACATTACGGGGTTTGAAATCGTTGCCTTTAGTGATCAGAGAGATAAATCGCGAGCTTGTTGTGTTGCTCCTCCTGTGGAGAAAAGTCGCGATCAGGTTTTCGATTTTGTTAAGTACTACAGCGTTTGTGTGAGCGATGGCTATAGGAGTAGTCACTGCTGGAGTTGTTTTACCAGCGTTTTTGCGAGCTGCGTTAGAGAAATCCGACCTCCCCCCTCCTTCTAGCGCCAAACTGTGGGAGCCAAAATTCACAGTGTCGATTTCAGTAAAATAAGGAAACTTAGGAAAACCCTAATGTTCCAGAGGACCCGGATCTCTGTGAGAGCCGATGACAAGTAACCGAATAAATGCGGAAAATATGAAAAACATGATAAAACGAAATTATAAAGAAAGTAGATCTTATTTCGAATTCGCGTAAGAGCGTTGCGATCATTACAAGAGATTATATAGGCTTGGCCGCAGGGACCGTCAGAGAGTTACTAAGTTCTAGCAACATAAAACCCTAAACCTAGTTGAGTCGCAGCTCGATAACAAAAGACGAAAAAGATAAGAAAAAAGGTTTTGATTGATTTCGGACAGAACCTTATGAAATGCTGCCTACGTACATCTTTCGAGGATCAAGCTGAACATAGTTCAATTGATAGATTTGGACCAGAGATTGAAATGCCTTGGCGATTTCGTCTAGTAATTGAGTGCCGGTCATAGAAACCGAACTTGTCGAGAATAAAGCCTAAGTTTCTAAGTGCAGAGAATTCTATGTCTAGAAAAGTTGTTAAAGTTCTGAGATGAGAGCTCTGAAAATCGTCCCATGTTCTTGTCCTCGAACTTCTTCTTATATACTCCTTCTCTAGGCGGTAAGTCTTTCCTTTTCCGCCTTAATATGTGCTTTCTCGAAAATCTTCCATTTATCTCAATCTTTCCATTCCTCTTTGGAAAACTACTATTATGTCTTCAAACTTGACATTATTCATTCCTGCGAGTAATGGGTAAACCTTACTAGTCTTCATATCTTTGGGCTGGATCTCGTTTAAAGTCGTGCGTAGGCCTTTATCGCGTTTTAGGACTTTCCTAGCCGTTTTGCGATTTAGCCTTTTTACGACTTTAGGTGAGATCGTTTCCTGATATGATGCTGTTTTTAGAAAACATCTCGAGTTAATCATATAGTTTGGCAATTTCCGGTGTTTCGTTTAACCGTTACCGTTTTATATGATCTACTCGAGGTTTCACGAGAAAACAAGTCTTTAGCGGTTTTTTATAAATATCTTGAGTCAATGGTATAGTTCGGCAATGTTCGGTGTTTTGTTTAACAGTTGCCGTTTTATACGATTTACTCAAGGTTTTAAGAGAAAACAAACCTTTTACGGTTTTTGTCGTAAAACTCCAATACTAAAATGGATCAAGACGAAATGAGAGATGTTCCGATCACGGTTCGGAGTACGATCGAGTCAAAGGACATGGATGGTTTGGTTCACCTCGCCAACAGGCGAGCTAGTCGAGCACAGCCAGCTCGCATGTTGGCTGTGCTCGCCAACAGGTGAGCTGGTCAAGCACGGCCAGCTCGCCTGTTGGCGAGCTGGTCGGTTGTTTGGTCTTTGATCGTTTCCTGCTTTCCTCGACCCGAGATCCTCTCAGAGAATATATGGAGAAGTAATCGCAGACGTTGGATTCCGAGATTATCGTTTTGGGGAGTTTGGACGTTATGGCCGTTCCCTGCTAGTTTGGCCAATTGGATAATCGTGGACTGTTTTATTCGTTTTTCCAACGATCTCAAAGATGACGATTGTTAAGTTTACGGAAATCTTTTGTTCAGAAAGTCCTTTGATTTTTTCTTGAAGCTTTTTCGTATTTCTAAAACTATGTTTAACTTTGCGGAGAGTTTTTGTCGTTGATTCCGTCGTAACCGATTTTGACCCCAACAAACAAGGAAGTCTTTTTATGAATATATCATACTTTTATACGAGTTTTTCGTAACTTCTTATCTCCGTAGAAAGTCTATTGTTTCTTGAATGCTTTTTCCGGGAATTTTAGCCATTGATTCCGTCGTGACCGATTTTGACCCCCAACATTTAGTACCATGTCTTTAGCGATCAGAAATAAGGTGCAATGTTACGATGTCCCCTCTCCATTGTAGAACAGGTATCTTGCATTAATCTGTCATCAATTCATCGTTCTGCCTTTCTCAGCTAACCTATATCCACTGTAGAATCCCTGAAACCACAATCCTTTATCATCTTGTTCTAGTGGTAGTCCTTCTTTGATACTTCATACATTTTATGTCCATGTATATGGTATGTCGGTAACTACTGAGTTTCCCGCAACTTCTCACCCTTCATAACCCTATCGCTCAAATTACTCAGTAAGGGTAGATTCTAAAAACCTACGAACTCATCTCATAAAGCATCAAGTACAAGTCATAAGTTATTATTACCTAGCATTCATCTAACAAGATTCCCTATTCTCTTAATCCGCAAGTTCCGAAGCTACTGCATGTAAGCCTCATCTTCTTACACAGCTTCACCATTCTCTGCCTAACCCACCCTTGCCAACCTTGCACATGCCAAACTTGCATAAAAAATGCAAATTCACACACATTCCAAAGAAAGTATTATGAATCCAGCTCATATACGTCATCATCCGCTGACATTCGGCCTCAACACGCCTCATGGTATCTTTGATTTTCTTTTCCATTCATGGTATCCACCACGATTTGTGCATCCTATAGAGTTACATTTGACAGATTTTCTATTTCTCGCACTTCCTCCATGTAGCACTTGGTTACACTTGATGTTGTAGTAGTACGAGGTTCCGCTCTGCTTGAAGGCTAGGATGCTCATTGAATCATATTTGTCTTACACTCTCAGGTGTCCTTTGGCGTGACGGATAATGAAACGATTAGAATATAACCTACTAACTAAGGGAAGCTTTTTTAAAAACATTAGACAGATTTAGCACTTGAAGAATCTTTCAAATAAACGGATTCGATCAGAACCATAATAGGAGTATAGATATAACGAGTGGTTTTAAAAATCATTTCGCATCTTTGGAAATACTCTAATCTTTCTCAAACTTCTTTTTCTTGCAAGAAACAAAACTAAGAACTTTTGAAAACGTTGGACTGCCGACCCCTTAGGATAGTACTAAGACATCTTAACCCCCGCTCTGATACCAATTGTAACAACCCAGTCCCCCGGCGTCCAACCAGAGTTTAGTGAAAGGGTGGTACGGACACGTGTTGACTCAATTAGACAACCCTACGTGTCTCTTACTGGTCCCAGGAGTTTAGTGAAAGGGTGGTACGGACACGTGGCGGACACAATCTTTTAATGATATCCGATCCACTCGTATCCACGTATTTCTACACATAGTCCTGCGCATAGGAGAAACGGAGATGGAGGGATGAGCAATTGGGGTTACTCAGTGAAGTGACTCTAGTCCAGCCTGTCCGCATGGCACCCTAGACTACCCTGTGCGGAACCAGGACTGACTAGCCACTACAATCAATATGCAACACCCAAATCATACATCAATAATTCCACAAAGTATTCTAGCACCCTAACATTCATACACCACAAGGACTCAGCTGTTGCTTCACATAGACCAATCACACAATCAACCTATTAACAAGACTCTCAAAACAACCTGTACTTAAGGACCTAGGGCCGTTTACGGATGTCCCTACGCGTTCCTGCCTAACCCGGAAGGGGCGCCGTCTCTCGGGAAATATGTCCCCCCTACAGCTTCCTAAATGACTATCCAAGTTGCATCTCGTTGGCTCCGAGCACTGTCCGCCAACCCGGTCTTAATAGCTATAATTGTACCACGACTCAGTATTGACTCAATCTTAAGGCGCCAATTTCTTATCCCGCAGGTCCCTCCCCGATGTCTCTTCTACGGTCGCCGTCCTTTCACGGCCTTTAACATCTCACCCACGGGTACCTCATGTTAGGGTACTGTCCCGCATGTTACACATCCTAGACTCTAGACGCCCACAGTTCTCGGTGGTCCAAACATGACTTCAAATAAGTTCATTGACACGATCACATTCTCATATATGTTCTTATCCACTTTCTCATTTTCATACTCATTCTAATTCTCAATCTCATACTCATACTCCGTATCATTCTCATACTCGATTCACTTTAACTCATTCTCATACTCTTAGAATTATACTCAACTCTAGCCGCCACCCGTTTTTGGTGTCCTACACAATACAAAAAACCTTCACATTCTCAAACACCGAAGCCCAAAAGACATCTCATTCATATTCATCTATCTTTCACTTTAGATACCAATGGTGATTACTTTACAGTCATCGTTCATAACAACTGATACCAATTAACATATCTATCATCTTAAGCATTCACTTCTTTCTAGTAACCTAGGTTTCATTCATTATCATCACATGGGACACAAATCATTCACACAATCATTCATCATCAATCATTAACCACATCCCTACAAGGTAGTTCATTAAGTCCCATTTAAGCAGTGCGACGGTTCTTATGCATCATGATTCATTCATCTATCAATCTAACTCCCATTATGATCTAACAACTTAACTTTCAAACTAGGACAATCTAAACCCTAATTCCAACATCAACCATAATAGAGGTTATGAGAACATATCTGGATTCGAATCACCTCACACTTACGATAGATCTGAGATCTAGAGATCTGGATCTGGAAACAAGAGAGAAAGGAGATGAGATCTGGAAACCTCCACAACACACGGCACTACCACCACCAGCGGCTCACGGCGAGGAGAGAGAAATGAAGGCGGCAAGGAGAGAGAAAGAAGAGGGAGAGAGGTGCGCATAGAGAGAGGAGAGAGAGAGGCTGCGTGAGAGAGAAGGAGGCTACCGGCAAGGTCTTTCGGTATCTGGGAAATCTCTGCAGGGCTCCGCTTCGAGTTTGTGAATAAGAAAAAAGGCGGAGGAGGCAGATCATTATATGGTGGAGGAGGAAACCCTAGAGTTTTAATTCCTAATAGGCCGTAGACAGACCCATTTCCCTTAAGAAAATTCTTGGGCCAAGTTATGGGTTGTTACAAAATCGCTTGGATGGCTCGCACTTGCTCTGGGTTGGCCTCGATTTTTGTTGGTGTCAAAATCGGTCACGACGGAATCAATGGCTAAAAGTTTCCGTAAAAATAAAAATATGTTTTATAAAACTCAATAAGTCGTTTTATAATACTCGATGAGTCGTTTTATAAAACTCGGTAAGTCGTTTTATAAAACTCGAGAAGTCGTTTTATAAAACTCGAGAAGTCATTTTATAAAACTCGATAAGTCTTTTTATAAAATTAAAAGAAATTTTCAAACAAAGGAAATCCGCAGAAAACTTGGAAATCGTTATCTCGGTAGAACGAAACAGACGCCGATTACACGATCGCCCGAGTTAAGCACAATACCGCGAAAAACCGCATCCGCCGTAAACCGCGAACGGATTCGGCCGAACTAGCTCGCCGTACGGCGAGCTAAGTGGCCTCGAGCTATCTCGACCAGGCTAGCTCGCCGTACGGCGTGCTAGTCACATCCCATATAGCTCGCCGTACGGCGAGCTAGACGCGTCCGGTATAACTCACCGTACGGAGAGCTGAACCGGTCTGGTTCGGCTCGTCGTACGTCGAGCTGACTATCCCAAGCCTTGATCTCCCACGTCCTTGATTCAAGGCATACGTCCTTCGGCACGATCATGTTCTGAACCACGATCGAAATGTCTCTCGTTTTATCGCAATCCGTCCTATCGTTCGAGTTTTACGATAAAAACCGTAAAGTCTTGTTTTCTCGAAAGAACTCAAGGAAATCGTATAAAACGGCAATGGTTAAACAAAACACCGAACATTGCCTAAACTATATGATTTACTCGAGATTTTACGTGAGAAATCGTAAAAAACGTGTTTTTAATAAAACTTCGAGTAAATTGTAGAAAACGACAATGATTAACCGAAACATCGAACATTGCCAAACTTTACGATTAACTCGAGAAACTTACTTAAAAACGGCATCGTATCAGGAAACGATTTAGTCTAAAGTCATAAAATGGTTTTATCGCTAAACGGCTCGGAAAGTCCTAAAACGCTATAAAATCCCACTCGCGACTTTAAACGAAATCTAACCCAAAGATACAACGACGTTTTAACGATTTACTCGCAGAAAGAAGATAAATGTCAAATTTGAAGATAAATGTCAAGTTTGAGTATAAATAGAAGATTTCTGTGGGAAAAAATGAAAGATCGAGATAAATAGAAGATTCTCGATAAACTCGAATCTGGGCGAAATGGAAGGACCAAACGCCAAGGAAGGGAGTATATAAGCAAGATACATAGAACAGAAGTAGAGGACTAATTTCAGAGCTCTCATCTAAGGCTTTTACAACTTTTCTAGACTTAGAATTTTCCGCACTTAGAAACTTAGGCTTTTTTCTCGACAAGTTCGGTTTCTATGACTGGCGCTCAATTACTAGATGAACTCGCCCAGGCAGTTCGATCTCTGGTCCAGCTCTATCAACTGACCTACGTTCGACTTGATCCTTGAAAGGGGTACGTAGGCAGCCTTTCATAAGGTTCAGTCCGAAATCAATCAAATTCTCTTTTTCTTATCTTCTTCGTCTTTTGTTATCGAGCTGCGACTCGACTAGGTTAAGGGTTTTATGTTGATAACTCGCTGACGGCCCCTGCAGACAAAGCCTTTGTAATCTATTGTAAAGATCGTAACTGTAACACCCCCGAACCGTCCTAGACATATGGTCTATTAACCAGCCAACAATCAAACAAGAACATGACCGATCGAACGACCAACACCCAAGGTTGGAGATGAAAGGCTAACCGGCCAGCCAACAATCAAACAAGAACATGACTGACCGTCCAACCCAACATCATGGTCCGGAAGCGCTACGTGACGGGCTAGGGAAAATCTGGTCAAAGTCATAAAATTTACTCCACGACTTAGACCAGTTCATCCACTAACTCGTTCCACTAAATCAAGGGATAAGGCTTTACAACCCGTACCAAGAATTAGCATTGCCGTTAGATCGAGGCCTAAGGCTTTACAACCCGTACAAATACTTTATTGATTCAAAGAAATACTCATACATTGAATAATTTGAGACTGGTCCCGGCCTAACGCCAAATCGAGTCAACTAAACAAAAGCCAAAATACCGTATACAAAAGGCATAAAAATCTACTCCGGTGGTCCTAATGTCCAGCTCCATGCTATCACGGTCATCCATATCTAAAGATACCTACAAAAAGGACAACGGAGTTGGATGAGTAACCTAATGTTACTCGGTGAATTGGTGGTCTCTACCCGCAACCTAATAACTAACCCAGACAACCCAAAATAATAATCAATCTAGCCTAAGCATGCAATGAAAACTAACGCTACACAAGCAATAACAATAATACTATCCACTCAAACCGTTACTCAGTTAGACCCAGCCTCCTGCCATGATCCAGTTTCAAAATAACGGGAACCTGCATAAAGAAAAGTCAACAACCAATCCCTAGTTAACCATGTATACATCTGAGTTCAATACTCATGTAGTGTTAGACCACTAGACTATACAAGGATCATTAATCGGTCGACCAACAATCAGACAAGAACATGATCGGCCAACCAATGATACCGCATAGCTCTAATATCCACCACCCTTCACAAGCAATCCCCCAAACAATATAACAGCTAACTTCAGGTCAACACAACAAATAGACACCAAGCCTAATCCGGTACCTAACCCGGAATTAAGACTCAATGTTAGAAACCTGCAAAGAAATCAATCACCAATATCACAATAATAATATTCTAACTAATCACGACTCGATCTAATGCGTAACACTATATATCAGTGTTACACTTCCCTAGGATTCCATAACCCTATACTCGACACAACATTCTAACTCAACATGACACTCTAACATGGGCCCTGGTGACTTCGTGTTCCTCCTCAACATCGGCAACATCCTAACTCCCTACCACAAAGGCCGGAAGAAGGAAATTTCAATCGACCGCGGCCCACAGTCATTCGGGTCACCACGCGACAGCCCACAGTCCATCGGGTCACTGCCACATTACACCGTCGTGTAATACTCAGCGATAGGCCATGACCCCGTCTATCTGAGTCTTCCCGATCCAACGAATAAGGGGTTTCCTTGAACCCGCTGGGTACGAGGCTGAGGAAACACTAATCACCCCTAAACATGCCTAGCATGGGCGGGTTAAACACATGCTGTCGGAAACACACACCTAACAACCTAAACACAACCTTATTCCAAAACCTAGCCTAAGGATATAGATTCTAGAACCTAACTATCCAACACCTAGCGATTTTATCTAGACTCAACACTAATCAATAGTACCAGTAATCCGGCCTATATGGCCTAAGACACTTAGTACTAACATCTAAACAAGTAAACAACAATACTTACCAAGTAACAACTCAACCGGTTAGTCACTCCCTTACCAAGTGCTGACTAACCTCAATCAACAAGCATTATATAAACAAGCAAGCATCAATCAATTCAATCAAACCGTTACCCAGATAGTTCAGCCTCCTGCTATGAAACTATCTTTAAAGATAACGGGAACCTACACTTAACCGTATCAACACGCAAGAATAGAAAACATGTGCATCCTAGCCCTATCCTAGTCAGGTTATTAACTCAGTCTTAATTTATTTTAATCTCAGCTTAGCCCGTGCTAAATTGAGTCCGGTTCTAATTAGCAAAATAACCCTAAGGACTATACCATAAGTAGTATGATCATTCTAATCTATATGCAGACTCGATCTATCCTAAATTCCAAACGGAATTCAAACAATACCAACTCACAGTGTTCTACGCCGATAAGCAGCTGGTTGATCGGAGAGGACATGGCCAAAACCCAATGGACGACTTGAATGGAATGGACTGGACTGATCTTGACTCGGAAAGAATCTCCCCCTGATTGTAGAAGAAAATTACTGCCTTGGATGGATTGATTTGGGCAGCGCTTCCGCGTTACAATCATTGAGAATCGTCGATTGGACATAACTTGCCTTCTTGATAGATCGGGCTTCAGAACTTCGACTGATCTTGGACAGCACCTCAACTTCATCTTCAGAGAAAAATAATAGAGTGGACGGATTTATTTGGACAGAGCCTTCCCTAGGCACTCACTCAAAATCAGTAGGGAACTGACCTCGAGAACTCTCTAAAATTCTCGAAAAAGCTCGGAAACTATCGAAACCCTAACTTTCTCTCTCTTTTTCTCTCTCACGTTTTGGAGTGGCTTTGGCGTGGTATGGATGTGAAGAAATGGAAGGGGATCGTGGTCTATTTATAGGAGACAACAACCAATCAGAAGCAAGCCGTGTGGCAGCCCGTGTGTCGCTTCGCATGGCGCCGGACGCATGCATCGTGACACCTCGTGGTCCACATGTATTTCAGCATGACCAACACTCATGCAAAGTAACACCTCTCTCCTGCCTAGACGACCAGATGGCTTGCTGCATGACTGGACTGCTTGCATCGCGACACATAGGTCACTGGGTGTCGATACGCATGCGCTGGTTACAGATACGGTGACACCTCGTGCTCTGACATGTCAAGATGCATGTAACACTCCTTCCTGCGGAGACATGTCTTGCTATGTAGACATTTAGATGCTTAGATGATGGACAGCACGTCATGATGGCATGCGTCGAGACACCTCGGGCTTTTCGGTTCATTTTCGCGATTTCGACCCTTCCGGCTTATTTTCGACCCACGATCAATATTGAATATTTTTCTGCTTCCATTCTGATGCTCTGAATAATCTTGATAGACCCCAAATAATTCTTGACCTTGATGAAAAATATTTCCCGAGCCTCCGGCTTCCTCAAAAAATCCCGTGATATCGAAATTTTGGTTTTCGCCCAACTTCGGGCTTTCCCATCGTGCTTCGATCCCGTCGTGCTTTCTTCCCGTCCTGCTTACTTCCCGTCCTGCTTCCGAGATTATGTTTCCCAATAATATAATACTGATAGTTACGAAGTTTTGCATATTATTTCGTGACTAAGAAACGTCGAGCTTCAGAACCGTCGTGCTTCTAACCCGTCGTGCTTCAAAAATGCTATGCTTCCAACACGTCCGGCTGATCAATCTAACACTTTGTATAACACGGTAGAGCAGCTTATATCGCCTCATTGTTCAATCACGATCCCTTCTTCGACCATCTCGAACTTGAAACTCTCGATCAACCCTTATCGTCTGCGACTCGACCACCAAGTGGTTCCTCGACCAATCTTCTCGACCAATTGCTCTCGACCATTTTATCCTATTGGGCGGGTTATCACGTTCTACCCCCCTTAATAGAATTCGTCCTCGAATTCTTAGTTGCGCCAATGCTCAGCTTCACAGCAGACTCCTTCTTGATGTGTTGTGATGACGATCACTTATTGGATAACCCCATCTTGTGGTCTTGTTCATTTGATGTGCTTCTTCGTCGGCTCGCCTTTAATGTCTTCTCTCGATTTCTTTGGTCTCCATCCAGCTTCTCATTCTGAAATCGCTCTGCCTTGATACTTCCCATTCATGCTCCTTGGTCTTGAATTCTCCTCTTAACTTCTTGACTTTCCATGGCTCATAGATTCTCAATTCATCTCCATGATCTCTTACTCTATCTATCACCAATCCTTGAGTGTTCTCCTCCAGGTCTCTAACTCGTCTTGTCCATGATAATATCTTGTTGCTTAGATAGATATCATCTTTTCTAATAATAACCCCGAATCCTTTCTTGATCTCTCCGCCCACAAATTTTGATGAAAACCTTTCGACTAACATTTTATCCCTTGCTCCATATTACTCAGACCTCTGATCGATCATCCTTTCTCCCCAAATACTGATGAAGTCCTTTCCCCTGAAGTCTTGTTTCTTCCCATCTGTCCAGTCCTTACCACAAACCATCTCCTCTGAACCTCTTTCCTCTTTCTCTTCGGGTTTGGGTTTTTGGCCTCGAACACTCTTAACTTTAAGGTTTCCATCCCTTAAAAGTTCCGATCAACGAACACACTTACGAGCTGCAACTTAAAGAACACTTCACACGCAAGTTAGTCAAAACTAATCCCATAAACAACTAACTAAGCAACCTAATCAAAATTTTACCCCAATAAACCTAATCACAATGCTAACCAGCAACCTAACAGTTCTAACCAGCAACCTAGCCATTCTAGATTCCACTATCTCAATCCTAGTTCCTTAAACAATAAATCTTATTCTGGACATGACCGGTTACCTAATGCCTTTTGTGACTCTTTTGACTGGATAAAATATATAAAAAAAACCGATTAAATCATGAGTTCCGGAAGCATGGACGTAACCATGCTCTGATACCACCTCTGTAACACCCCCGAACCGTCCAAGACATATGGTCGATAAACCAGCCAACAATCAAACAAGAATATGACTGATCGAGCGACCAACACCCAGGGTTGGAGATGAAAGGCTAATCGGCCAACCAACAATCAAACAAGAACATGACTGACCGTCCAACCCAACACCATGGTCCGGAAGCGCTACGTGACGGGCTCGGGACAATCTGGTCGTAGTCACAAAATTTACTCCACGACCTGGACCAGTTCATCCACTAACTCGTCCCGCTAAATAAAGGCATAAGGCTTTGCAACCCGTACCAAGAATTAGCGTTGCCGTTAGATCGAAGCCTAAGGCTTTTCAACCCGTACAACGACCTAACGTTGTGTTAGACCGGACTAGTCAAATATCAGAGTACTCATGATGCGCATATAAAACAAATACTTTGTTGATTCAAAGAAATACTCGTACATTGAATAATTTGAGACCGGTCCTGGCCTAACGCCAAATCGAGTCAACTAAAAAGAAACCAAAATACCGTATACAAAAGGCATGACAATCTACTCCGGTGGTCCTAATGTCCAGCTCCATGCTATCACGGTCATCCATATCTAAAGATACCTACAAAAAGGACAATGGAGTTGGATGAGTAACCTAATGTTACTCGGTGAGTTGGCGGTCTCTACCCGAAACCTAATAAATAACCCAGACAACCCAAAATAACAATCAATCTAGCCTAAGCATGCAATGAAAACTAACGCTACACAAGCAATAACAATAATACTATCCACTCAAACCGTTACTCAGTTAGACCCGGCCTCCTGCCATGATCCGTTTTCAAAATATTGGGAACCTGCATAAAGACAAGTCAACAACCAATCCCTAGTTAACCATGTATACATCTGAGTTCAATACTCATGTAGTGTTAGACACCTAGACTATACAAGCATCATTAATCGGTCGAGCAACAATCAGACAAGAACATGATCGGCATACCAATGATACCGCATAGCTTTAATATCCACCACCCTTCACAAGCAATCCCCCAAACAATATAACAGCTAACTTCAGGTCAACACAACAAATAGACACCAAGCCTAATCTAGTACCTAACCCGGAATTAAGACTCAATGTTAGAAACCTGCAAAGAAATCAATCACCAATATCACAATAATAATATTCTAACTAATCACGACTCGATCTAATGCGTAACACTATATATCAGTGTTACACTTCCCTAGGATTCCATAACCCTATACTCGACACAACAGTCTAACTCAACATGACACTCTAACATGGGCCCTGGCGACTTCGTGTTCCTCCTCAACATCGGCAACATCCTAACTCCCTACCACAAAGGCCGGAAGAAGGAACTTTCAATCGACCGCGGCCCACAGTCATTCGGGTCACCACGCGACAGCCCACAGTCCATCGGGTCACTGCCACATTACACCGTCGTGTAATACTCAGCCATAGGCCATGACCCCGTCTATCTGAGTCTTCCCGATCCAACGAATAAGGGGTTTCCTTGAACCCGCTGGGTACGAGGCTGAGGAAACACTAATCACCCCTAAACATGCCTAGCATGGGCGGGTTACACACATGCTGTCGGAAACACACACCTAACAACCTAAACACAACCTTATTCCAAAACCTAGCCTAAGGATATAGATTCTAGAACCTAACTATCCACAACCTAGCGATATTATCTAGAGTCAACACTAATCAATAGTACAGTAATCCGGCTTATATGGCCTAAGACACTTAGTACTAACATCTAAACAAGTAAACAACAATACTTACCAAGTAACAACTCAACCGGTTAGTCACTCCCTTACCAAGAGCTGACTAACCTCAATCAACAAGCATTATATAAACAAGCAAGCATCAATCAATTCAATCAAACCGTTACCCAGATAGTTCAGCCTCCTGCTATGAAACTATCTTTAAAGATAACGGGAACCTACACTTAACCGTATCAACACGCAAGAATAGAAAACATGATGCCTCCTAGCCCTATCCTAGTCAGGTTATTAACACAGTCTTAATTTCCTTTAATCTCAGCTTAGCCCGTGCTAAACTGAGTCCGGTTCTAATTAGCAAAATAACCCTAAGGACTATACCATAAGTAGTATGATCATTCTAATCTATATGCAGACTCGATCTATCCTAAATTCCAAACGGAGTTCAAACAATACCAACTCACAGTGTTCTATGCCGATAAGCAACTGGTTGATCAGAGAGGACATGGCCAAAACCCAATGGACGACTTGAATGGAATGGACTAGACTGATCTTGACTCGTACAGAACCTCCCCCTGATTGTAGAAGAAAATTACTGCCTTTGATGGATTGATTTGGGCAGCGCTTCCGCGTTATAATCATTGAGAATCGTCGATTGGACAGAACTTGCCTTCTTGGTAGATCGGGCTTCAGAACTTCGACTGATCTAGGAAAGCACCTCCACTTCATCATCAGAGAATAATAATAGAGTTGACGGATTGATTTAGACAGAGCCTTCCCTAGGCACTCACTCAAAATCAGTAGGGAATTGACCTCGAGAACTCTCTAAAATTCTCGAAAAAGCTCGGAAACTATCGAAACCCTAACTTTCTCTCTCTCTTTTTCTCTCTCACGTTTTGGAGTGGCTTTGGTGTGGTCTGTATGTGAAGAAATGGAAGGGGATCGTGGTCTATTTATAGGAGACAACAACCAATCTGAAGCAAGCCGTGTGGCAGCCCGTGTGCGCTTCGCATGGCTCCGGACGCATGTGTCGTGACACCTCGTGCTCCACATGTCTTTCAGCATGACCAACAATCATGCAAAGTAACACCTCTCTCCTGCCTGGACGACCAGATGGCTTGCTGCATGACTGGAGTACTTGCATCGCGACACACGGGTCACTGGGTGTCGATACGCATGCGCTGGTTGCAGATACGGTGACACCTCGTGCTCTGACATGTCAAGATGCATGTAACACTCCTTCCTGCGGAGACATGTCGTGCTGTGTAGACATTTAGATGCTTAGATGATGGACAGCACGTCCTGATGGCATGCGTCGAGACACCTCGGGCTTTTCGGTTCATTTACACGATTTCGACCCTTCCAGCTTATTTTCGACCCGCGATCAATCTTGAATATTTTTCTGCTCCCATCCTGATGCTCTGAATAATTTTGATAGACTCCAAATAATTCTTGACCTTGATGAAAAATATTTCCCGAGCCTCCGGATTCCTCAAAAAATCCCTTGATATCAAAATTTGGGTTTTCACCCAACTTCGGGCTTTCCCGTCGTGCTTCGATGCCGTCGTGCTTGGTTCCCGTCCTGCTTACTTCCCGTCCTGCTTCCGAGATTCTGTCTCCCAATAATATAATAGTGATAGTTACGAAGTTTTGCAGATTACTTCGTGACTAAGAAACGTCGAGCTTCAGAATCGTCGTGCTTCTAACCCGTCGTGCTTCAAAAATGTTATGCTTCCAACACGTCCGGCTGATCAATCTAACTCTTTGTATAACATGGTAGAGCAGCTTATATCGCCTCATTGTTCAATCATGATCCATTCTTCGACCATCTCGAACTTGAAACTCTCGATCGACCCTTATCTTCTGCGACTTGACCACCAAGTGGATCCTCGACCAATCTTCTCGACCAATTCCTCTCGACCATTTTATCCTAATGGGCGGGTTATCACAGTAACGCTCTTACGCGAATTCAAAATAAGATCAACTTTCTTTATAAATTTGTTAGATCATGTTTTTCATATTTTTCGTATTTATTTTGTTACTTGTCGTTGGCTTCCTCAGAGATCTGGTTCCTCTGGAAAATTAGGGTTTTCCTAAGTTTCCTTATTTTAAGGAAATCGACGGTGTGAATTTTTGTTCCCACAGTTTGGCGCTAGAAGGAGGGGCGGTCAGACTACTCTTACTCATAGCTGCAAAACGCTTGACCAAAACGATGTCTGGATGTATGAAAGACAAGGTCGCAACTCAACAAAACGCTGGTAAAACAACTCCAGCAGCGACTCCTCCTACAGCCGACGCTCACACAAACGCTGTAATAGTCAACAAAATCGAAAACCTAATCGCGACTCTTCGCCACGGGAAGAACAACAAAACAAGGTCGCGATTTCTGTCTCAAATCAGTAATGGCAACGATAAAATCTATTAAACCCATAGTGTTTTTCTTATTCCCGAGTTTGACCGATCTCACGGGTTGAGCAAAAGACGTTTTCCGAGAAATAATCGGGAAAATAAAACTTGCTTTCCTAGAAACTGCAGAAAAAGAATCCTAGGATATTCGCGGAAAAATCCTTAGGTTACTCACGGAAAAATCCCTAGCGAACTCGGAAAACCCTAGGTCGTTCGCAGAAAAACCCTAGGTTACTCGCTGAAAAACCCTAACCTATCGCCTCACGGATAGCTCGCCGTACGGCGTGCTATCGCTTCACGGGTAGCTCGCTGTACGGCGAGCTATCGCTTCACATATAGCTCGCCGTACGGCTAGCTATCGCTTCACGGATAGCTCGCCATACGGCGATCTAACCATCCTTTCACATTGCCCAAGAGGTGCTGACTTTGCCCCAAGGGTTCTTATCGTCCACCTCGCCGTCCGGCGAGCTGAACCATCCAAGTTAGCTCGCTGTACGGCGAGCTGAACTGTTCAAGTTAGCTCGTCGTACGGCGAACTAACCATCCTTTCGCCTTGCCAAAGAGTTGCTGACTTTGCCCCAATGGTTCTTATCATCCAGCTCGCCACACGACGAGCTGAAAGGTTTCACCCGGCTCGCCGTACATCGAGCGAAACCAATCCTCGAGTTTCTCTCTCGAGTCTTGATCGCACTGATTCTCGTTTCGTCTCAATCGGAATTTCCATCGAAATTTTACGAAAAATACCGCAAAGACTTGTTTTTCGTATAAGTTTGTATCAATCGTCTAAAAAACGGCAACGGTCGACTTAACACCAAAGTTGCCTAAACTATACGAGAGATCTGAACTCTCTAAACGCAATCCGGTTTTTCGAAACTCTGCCATGCAAAGTCGAAAACATCCAATCATAAACACGTGACTGATTTTTTGACAAAGTGCACCTAGTCGGTTAAGTAAAACCAGCAGTACGAAGAAACAAGAACATGAAATCTGATGGTTAAGTCCTCTCCCCGCACCGATACTCTTGTTGGTAATTCGTCGAAGACCGATTCATACGAGAATAAGTCAAAAGATGAAGAACGAGTAATAGACAATCCCAAATCGTCAATGAAACTAAGGCATAACTTTCGAACCGATCCAATCTCTCGTACAACCGAGAACCAATCGCCACGCAGTCGAGCTCCTGAACGAAAGAAGGAGCTAGAGACGCTGACGTCGTCTTAAAACCGACTCACTCCTAGAAATTTTCGTAAATCAGACATCCAAGTCTTCAGCAATCGACTATGGTCCTTAATCGATCCGGATTGTCGATCATCCTAATCCTTCAAAGGAAACCCATCTTTTTTCTTTTCGTCGAATATTTTTCCTCGCATCGAGAAAATGCTTTCTATAAAGCAAACTCTCACAAAATAAGCAGAAAAATATTTGGACAATGCGACACCTCGTCAAAATCATCCCAAAAGAAAACGACAATCTAACAACCGTCTAAACGCTAAAGACTGATCCAAACCGTCTGGGAAATAATCTCGAGGACTATACAGCATCTATCGTTGCAATCATGTGGTTAGAAAATATCTGTGAAACTTCAAAGTGAAACTCGATGATTTGCCGAAGTCATAAAGATCTTCTCGAACTTGATAAAACAAGTTTCGTATAAGAATCGAAAAATTATACGAGAAGTCATTAGGCATCAAAGCATTGATCTCATTCTTCGTCGAACCAAGTGAGTCACGGAATAATATCAAGAACATTTGCGGCAAAAAGAAAAATCGAGAACACAAAGCAGCAATAGGGAACACGTCCTCCCTTCTCGCCAACTGATCCAATTTCTGGTCATGTAATTCATTCCACCCGAGAAGCCCGCTAAAACAATTTGCGACTAGATCTCGGTGAAATAAATTTTGGTAAAACTCCGCGAGTGACTCCGAAAAACTATCACTGAAGAATCAAAAACTAAGAGGAAAGGTTTCTCAAAAAATCTGCGGAAACATTGTTAACGCAATGCGTCATGCTGATTTACTAAATTCAACGCTCGTTACTTACGCGAGAAATCTTTCGTATAGTCAGGATCATGTCATAACGAAGTAACTTTCGGAAGTAAATGTAACAGGTTTTGCGAAAAGTACTTTCCTTATAGCGAATACCAAGCTATACGATCCGGTACTGAGTGACCAATCTAAACTTTGCTTCATCGCGCCACGATCTGAAAGGTCTCACTCTTTAGCCCTTCGGTTCTCGAGCGCCCGCTCTCATTCCTCCCGACTACATCTGAGAATGAAACCACCCCGTAAGCGACTCCGCACGGGCTCTGGATCGAGCTTCTTGGGCTCTCTCTCCCTCGGTTAAGAATAAAAGAAATAATTTCCATACAAACAAAGGAAAGATTATACGAAAATTTCGTCGTATAAATCGAACCTAAGACGGAAAAACATTTTCTACAACCACGGGCATACTTGGCATATCAAGCTCGACGAACGCTACTTGGCCCTCGTCCGATCACGCTTCACTTCAATGCCAAATTTACAAATCGACTCGACCTTAACGATAGCACGAAAGTGTTGTGGTCGAAACCTCTACCAAATACGACCTTGGCTGTGCGGCTGAATACAACCTTCACGCCAAGCCAATACATTCAACGGACAAAACAAATTTTTCGAAAATCGGCTAAGTTCTGTATTCTCATGATTCACTCTATTTCCGAAACAAGTCGCCTACAAATCCGACATGTAAGAGAACACTAGTACCAGAGTTCCTGAAGCCGTACGAATATCGGAAGGTCAACACTTCACAAAGCACCGTAATGAAAAACACTTCTTTCGGGGAAACAACTTACGCGACCTATCGGTCCTAATTGCTCTAGCACCAATCATAAAACTACTTAACATCCAAGCAGGAATGTGAGTTTTGATTGCGAATATCCGCAAACAAACCAAAGTGTTCCTGCAAAGCAGAGTTAAGACAAAACCCTCGCAACATCGCGCAACATCTCCGAGCCCGCAAACGTTCCGAACACAAAACACGGCATATAAAATAAAAACCAATTTTCAGCACTGCGAGACGTCACAGACGCCCGGAGAATAGGTTTTCGACACAAATACCTTCCTCGATAAAGTCATTTTCTTGGAAGACCTAACAGTCCATCTGCGACTATAAAATATGAAAAACTTCTTAACATACATATCCTTCGTGAAGGCCTGAACAACATAAACATCTATCACCTAAAAAGCTTGTTTCTGATCCCAACAAACTCTCAACAGTCCTAAACAAACTTAAGTTATCTCGCAGAGATAGCGCCCGAACACCCGACACAACGGTAATAGCGCTATAAAAGAAATCCAAACTTTTGGTCAGCACTTCCGGGCAACTTAGAAATTCTTCCCGGTGAGATGCTCGGCTCCAACCAGACGAATCGTATAAGCCGAGAACCTATCACGGATTCTAAATCGGTATGGAATCAGGTTAAAATCGCAATAGGCAAAAAGAAAGCCGACTAGTCCTCGCATAGCCTCAATCCGAAAGTAAACCTAGGTCTTGCCCTAAACCCAGCAAACTGGTCGTCTCAAGGCATGAATCGAGATCCTAAAGGCATGTCTCTTCGTCTATATCTAAACGCTCACTCAATTTACTAAACATCCTAAAACAAGCAAACGAATAAGGCGATCCACAAAGGAAAAGGAATGCGAGACGACAACTCGTGGACCTCCCTCAATATCAACTCATATTCTTCCCTCTATATTCGTACAAATAAAAACACGCTCTTAAAAACGCAAGCTGATTTATAATAAAGCCGCAAAGCGGCAGGGACTCAGAGCCGCACACGGCTAGTCTAAAAACTATAACGGCCACACTCTGCCAGACCAAACAGCCTACGAGGCTAGTCTCAAGGCCAGAAAAGGTCCAATACAAGATGCCATCGACATCAACATGCTCGATAATTTCTACACAACACATAACTAGACTGTAAAGGTCTCACTGCGAAAGAGGTCATACGAACCTTAATTCCAAAACGAACTATGAAAGGCTCGATCCCTTCAATAGGGTATGTAGGCAACCTTCACAAGGCGCAGCCCTAATTTTAAACGCTTCCCGTTCCCTGGATGGTGGAAAGATTACTTTCAACAGACCTTACAACCATTAATTCCGCCTAACTCACCTAAAACTGGCTAACCACTCGCAAGAACCTAACGCTAGATGCTCGAGGTTCTAGCGAGCTGGGGGGCAACTGTTGGTGTCAAAATTGGTCACGATGGAATCATTGGCTAAAAGTTTCTGTAAAAATAAAAATACGTTTTATAAAACTTAATAAGTCGTTTTATAAAACTCGAAAAGTTGTTTTATAAAACTCGATGAGTTGTTTTATAAAACTTGGTAAGTCGTTTTATAAAACTTGAGAAGTCGTTTTGTAAAACTCGATAAGTCGTTTTATGAAACTCGATAAGTTGTTCAAAAAAATAATGGAAATTTTCAAACAAAGGAAATCCGCAGAAAACTTGGAAATCGTAATCTCGGAAGAAACAAAACAGACGCCGATTACCCGGAACCGTTCTGGTTCGGTTCGTTGTACGTCGAGCTGACTATCCCAAGCCTCGATCTCCCAAATCCATGATTCAAGGTATACGTCCTTCGGCATTATCATGTTCTGAACCACGATCGAAATGTCTGTCGTTTCGTCTCAATCCGTCCTATCGTTCGAGTTTTACGATAAAAACCGTAAAGTCTTGTTTTCTCGAAAGAACTCAAGGAAATCGTACAAAATGGCAACGGTTAAATGAAACACTGAACATTGCCTAAACTATACGATTTACTCGAGATTTTTTGTGAGAAATAGTAAAAAACGTGTTCTTAATAAAACTTCGAGTAAATCGTAGAAAACGGCAACGGTTAACCGAAACACTGAACATTGCCAAACTTTACGATTAACTCGAGAAACTTACTTAAAAACGGGATCATATCAGGAAACGATCTTGTCTAAAGTCGTAAAACGGTTTTATCGCTAAACGGCTCAATAAGTCCTAAAACGCGATAAAAGCCCACTCGCGACTTTAAACAAAGTCTAACCCGAAGATATGACGACGTTTCAACGATTTACTCGCAGAAAGAAGATAAATGTCAAATTTGAAGATAAATTTCAAGTTTGAGGATAAATAGAAGATTTCCGTCAGAAAAATGGAAAGATCGAGATAAATAGAAGATTCTCGATAAACACGAATCTGGGCGAAATGGAAGGACCAAACCGACAAGAAATGGAGTATATAAGCAAGAGGCATAGGTGATATATTGTGTTTTTGACATAGAATAGGTACTCTCTACTAATGGTTTTAATGGTTTTATCGAGTCTTTCCAGTTGTTTTTAGTCAATACAGGTTGAAGAGTTCCAGAGATGAAGAGAATGATCGTGTGGAAAGAAAAGAGTAGAAAGGAATCTGTTTTGAAGATTTTCTTGATGTGAACAGTCTGGCAAGATGTTCCCTTGTGATCAGAACAGTTTGTCAAGCTGTTCCCCGACGATCTAGGAAATAAAGATTTTATCTCGGGATTTGCCCTAGTTTTCCCTATCTGTCTTTTCTGCCGCCTGTGGCTTACTATATATTCTTCTCTTATTTTTCCTAGGCTTTTTACCTTAGTTTTTACGCAAGAAAGACTTGAGAGCTTTGATTTGAGAAATTGCTACTTGTAAGGGAGACGGCTGCATCTATCTCCTTGAGAAGATCATCCTGAACCCTCTTATTTCATATTTATTTTACATGCAGTATTATTCAGAAATCATGCTCTGTTCTTGTGTTATGTCTGAGTATCCACCAAGTTAGTTTAGGGTTCTAGGGATAGGTTTCGTTGGCTGAGCTTAGATAAGTTAACCTGAGATTGTCTACATTCATATTCTTACCTTAATGCTTGCATCGAATTGATCACTTGTTGCATGAACCAAGATTAATTGATTTAGCT
Source organism: Eruca vesicaria subsp. sativa (assembly GCA_932364175.1). Taxonomy (NCBI): domain Eukaryota; kingdom Viridiplantae; phylum Streptophyta; class Magnoliopsida; order Brassicales; family Brassicaceae; genus Eruca; species Eruca vesicaria. The sequence goes on from CAKOAT010110599.1 coordinate 47,956, forward strand.
AACCGTTGATTGATAATCTGATACAAATTGAATGAGCTTAACATCCCTAGTCAGCGAGAGTAGATACTAGGGTGTTCTGTGAACTTATCGGACTTGATCTCTAAAGCTTGCTGTCTTGCCTTGTTCCAAACGACAGTTTAGGTATCAAGCAAGTCTGCAAAGGTATTCAACGCCACGGCAGTGGGTTGATTCAAACAGAGTGATCCGAACTTGAATAGTAGCTCGGCTTGCGAACTCCAATTCCGTGAGGAAACCCTAGACTAGCGCCTTTACCCTCTTGAAAACAACCTTCGTTTGTTACTTGTCTTTTAAGTTATTTCTTTATTTTAAAACCCCTCTTTGTTTTAGCTATATTTTGATCCCATAAAGATAAAGTGTAGGCTGGTCCTCTGGAATTGAATCCAAATATATTACAATTACACTGTTAACTTGACAGTAGACAAAGATCCAATTTTAGTGTATCAAGTTTTGGTGCCGTTGCGACGGGGACCAGATTAATACCTTTATTTTTCGGTTATTTATTTAGTCTAAAACTCTTAATTTGTTTTCCCTCTTAATTGCAGGCTGATGAACCAAGTGCATGACCAGTAGACATACTCGGAGAAACGCACAAGGAGAGTTAGTCACGCTTTCAAATCAGGAGCTCGCAAGGTTAGAGAGAACAAATCGTCAACAACAAAGACCGAACAACGTCAACATGGGCGACTACGGTACACCAGAACAAGTAGCAGCCTCCATGCAACAGATGCGTCAAGAGATGCAACAAATGCAGGAAGCAATGGCTGCACAACAANATGGAACACATTGAAGCTTTTGAAGAGATTTGTGGTTTCACTCGTGCAAACGGCGTGCCACCAGATTTCATCAAGTGCATGTTGTTCCCATTCTCTTTAGCAGATAAGGCTTCAAGATGGCTCAAATCTTTGCCAACAGGTTCCCTCACTTCGTGGGAACAAGTCAGAGCAGCCTTTCTAGATCACTTCTACACCAAGGCAAAAACAGCTGCGTTGAGGAACAAGATCACATCTTTTAAGCAGCTCTCTAGTGAGCCACTTAATGAAGCGTGGGAGCATTTCAACGACATCCTCCGCGACTGCCCGCATCATGGTTTCGATGATGATCACGTTCTTGGAATCTTCTACGATGGGGTTGCATGGGAGTTCCGTAATGCTTTGAACGCTGCTAGTAATGGAGATTTCATGACTCAAACTACTGAAGGAGCGAACGCCTTGATAAAAAATATGGCCGCTAGTGCGTCAAACAAAAACAAAGAGATCGACAGCTCCAAGAAGGTGAACAGCATGGACACTAAGAAGATTGATGACATAGCCGCCAAGATGGACCAGCTGCTCAAACATAACCAGAATCAAATCTATGTCTTGGAGGAAGCTTCTCTTAACCCAACTTCCGCTGACACAGCAACTGAAGCAGGAACACTAGATACAGAACAACATGAGGTCAGCTATGTTAATGGTCAGGGATGGCAGATAAAGAACTTCCATCCAAATCCTAATGTGAGGAACAATCAGCACCTTTTCTCATACAAGTCCAACTCCGAAAATCCAAACGACATGTCTCAAGGAAACCAGCCTCAGAACTCCGGATATCAGAAACTGTTTGCACAGAATCAGAATGGAAAAATGTTCGTCCTTAGCCAAGCTCAGAACCACTATCAGAACCGACAGACCAATCCGCAAGCTAATCCAGCCAACGCGAATGGTCAGCCAGATGAGTTAAAAGGGATGATGCAACAACTCTTGCAAGGTCAGCATATTCAAGGGAAGGCTCTGAACCAAGTTACCAACGAGATCAACACTAAGATGGATAACATGTTCACGGAATTAAACTCCAAATACGATGCTGTAGCGAGTCACAAAAGGAAGATGGATGTTCAGATTGCCCAAACCGCTGAAGCTGTTAAGAGACAACAAGGGACACTCCCTGGGAAGACAGACAAAAATCCTAAGGATTGCAATGCAGTTGAGTTAAGAAGCGGAAAACAATTACCAGGACCGATCACTAAGAAACTCTCTGCAAAGGAAAAAGGGAAGCAGAAAGAGGGTGAACACCCTGTT
>CAKOAT010110599.1:52605-87355 GCA_932364175.1 Eruca vesicaria subsp. sativa
AGAATGGAGTCCAACACAAGGTAGCAACACCATATCATCCTCAGACCAGTGGCCAGGTGGAAGTATCGAACAGGCAGATCAAGAGCATCTTGCAGAAAACAGTCAACACAAATCGTAAGGATTGGTCGCTCAAGCTGGACGACGCTCTCTGGGCATACAGAACAGCTTATAAGACACCGATAGGGACCACTCCCTACAATTTTGTGTACGGTAAAGCGTGCCATCTTCCAGTCGAGTTGGAGTACAAAGCTGCATGGGCTGTGAAACTGCTCAACTTCGACATTAAACCAGCAGCAGAACGGCGATCCATGCAAATCCATGAGTTGGAAGAACTGAGACATCACGCCTATGAGAGTTCAAAAATCTATAAGGAGCGTACAAAGGCCTATCATGATAAGCGGATCATCAGAAGGGATTTTCAACCAAAGGATCAGGTGCCCCTTTTCAATTCCCGATTGAAACTGTTCCCTGGTAAGCTACGATCAAGATGGTCCGGTCCATTCACCATCAAGGAGGTTCGCCCTTATGGAGCTATTGTGCTATTGGACACAAAAGGCGACGAATTTGTTGTCAATGGTCAACGTCTCAAACCTTATCTTGCTGAGACAACCATCGCAGAGGGTGAAGAAATTCCTCTCAGCGATCCTGCTCTAGCCTAACAAGCTAACCAAGTCAAGCTAACGACTTAAACCAAGCGCTTGGTGGGAGGCAACCCACTGGTACGTGTACATACTTTCTTTTCTTTTCTTCAGTTTTTGGCTTTCTTTCAAGTTTTTGCAGAATAAAATTAGAAAAGCCCGACCTACTTCCAGACGGACAGTTGTTCCACTCGCGGAGCAGCTGTTCTGCTCAGGTAAGTCTCGCGGAAAAAAAAAATAATAATAATAATTTAAATAAGGTAATGGAGGAGTGGGGGCGAAAAACCCTAATCTTTAGGGAGTGGCCCACGATGTCGGTTCTATTTAAGAACCACTCTCCCCTCTCCTCCTTCCTCTCCGTTTCCGCCTCCTACAACAAAGAACCCTAGAAATTTCCTACTCCTCAATTCTCAATTCTTGTTTAAAATTTCCGGATTCTTGCTTGTGGAATTACCCCTCTCTTGAAGTTTTTGCAGGTTTCTCTCCCTACTTGAAAGGTAAAGAGGCGACATCACTTCGTGATTCTCGGCCCCAATCAACTCTCATCTTCTTCCTTTGCTTTGATAGATTGAATTTTTTTTTCGGATGTTCATCTTGAAAAAAAATCGACCATTCCTCTTGCTGTAGGATCGTTTAGAATAATGAGTAGTGATTGGATGCAACCGTTTGGAACTATCGGATAGTTAGGTTTTGAGGAACACCCGATTGAATTGTTTGCTTTCGATTTCATCATCTCGGTTATTTCCTCTGTTTTGTATCTTGTGGGATACTAGGAGAAGTTTAGGCAATGTTCGGTGTTTCGTTAACCATCGCCGTTTTATACGATTTCTTCGAGTTCTCTATAGAGAAAACGAAGTTTTACGGTTTTTATCGTAAAACTTGAACGATAGGTCGGATCGAGATGGAACCGGAGATGTTTCGGCCGTGGTTCAGAATGCGACTGTGTGGAAAGACGTAAGTTTCGAATCGGGAATGCGGGAGAACGAGGCTCGGGACGTCCAGGAAGTTTCTAGTTCGCCCATCAGCGAACTAAGCTGGGCCGGCTTAGTTTGCCGATGGGCGAACTAGTTGTGTATCTCCAGAGGTCGGCGTCGGAGGTTTCCGGGTTAATGAACATCGAGTACCGTTTCAGGAATTCCGAAGCCAATCGACGGAAACTTCCGATCGAATTTCGCCTAAGTTTGGCGAACCACTCGAACGCTGCTCCTTCTAGGTTTTCGACGAAGAGGCGGCAGTAGCCTGCGTCTTTGTCGTGGTCCTTGAGTTTGGCTCGTCCCATGGTGATCTGGAACGCTTGTAGGTGCGCTTTGGGATCAGACGTCCCGTCGTAAGTTGGCACCTTAAGCTTTCCGGGATAGGGCAGTTTGATCTCGGTGATGCGGGCCGTGAAGGGTGTTTTCCGAGACTCGTACAGTAGCCGATCGATCTCGGGTGCGGCGCTGGTAGCGTGGTGAATCTGGGATTTCACCGCTTTTACCTCTGCGGCTGTTTTGGTGATATATTCGCGGAGATCGCGCATCTCGGTCAGACCGCCAACAGTTTTCCGACCTTGTCGGCGTTTGCTGCGAGTGACAGGAGATCGCTCCTCGGCAGTTTTTGCGTATCGCGCGAAGTCGAGTTTCCCTTCGTCTCCAGTATACGAACGTTCGGGAGAAGACTCCGGCAGAGGACTTCGAGTCTTTCTTCTCCTAGGATGGACGTCAGCGTCTTCGTCTGTCGAATCGGCCTGGTCGCTTGTCTCCAGGTTAACCCTTTCGATGCCGTCACCCTCGGTCTCCTGTTCATGAGTAGGAGGTTTCTCCGATTCGTTCAGCGTCGCGTCAGGATTATCTTTTCCGGAATCCTTTTCCGGTACGTTTTCCTGCTCGGTTTTGGGACGATCCGTAGGAGCGCCAAAGTCGAGTCTCCTTAGGCGGATCTTAGTAGTTCCGCGGGGCCGAATTGCTTGGGTTTTAGAGGTTAGGGTTTCTACCCGTTTCACGAGCGAACCGATGAGCTTTTCCTGCTCTTCCAATTTTGTGTTAAACTCGAGGGTCTCGGCGTTAGCGTTTGTAGCGTTGGCCGCAGACGCTCCTTGTTGTGGTGTTGTTTCAATGTTATCGCGTTCGTCGCGAGTTTGGTTGTCACCGGTCATCGTTTCTTCGTTGGACATGTTGCGGCTTCGGTGTAAGATAGATCCGACCTCCCCTCCTTCTAGCGCCAAACTGTGGGAACCGAAATCCACCTACTGTCAAATAATCGTAAAAAAGGAAACGTCGGGAAAACCCTAAGTTTCCAGAGGAACCGGCAATCTGCAGAACCGCACAACGAAGATTAAGATAACAAGAAACATAGAATTATTAAAAGAATAAACAAAAATCGAGAGCAAAGAGGTTCTTATTCCGAATATGCATACAACTGGTACAAAAAGAGTGGCCGAAAAGCTTAAGAACGAAAAACCCTAGTTGAGACGCAGCTCGCTAACAGAAAACAGAAATATTCCTAATTGCTAATTTTTGGTGGTGAGAGCTCTGAATTTCGTGTGTCTTGCTTCTGCCCTAGACCTCCTATTTATATACTCCGCGCCTTGGCCATCCGGTCTTTCCATTTCGCCCAGATTTGACTATATCGGGAATTTTCTTCAAACCTTCCTTTTATCTTCAAACTTGACTTTTATTTTCCTCCTGCGAGTAAACCGTCAAAACTTTATCGAATCTGTGGGTAGATTCCGTTAAGATCGCAAGATGGGTTTTTATCGCGTTTTAGGTCCTTCCGGGCCGTTTTGCGACAAATCCGTTTTCCGACTTTTTACGAGTTCGTTTCCTGATCTAACATCGTTTTTAATAAATTCCTCAAGTTAATCGTAATGTTTTACGATTTACTCGACTTTTTATTAAAAACACGTTTTTTACGATTTACTCGACGTTTTTATTCAAAACGCGTTTTTTATGATTTCGACGAGAAATCTCGAATAAATCATATGTTTTAGGCAATGTTCGGTGTTTCGTTAACCGTCGCCATTTTATACGATTTCTTCGAGTTCTCTATCGAGAAAACGAAGTTTTACGGTTTTTATCGTAAAACTCGAACGATAGGTCGGATCGTGATGGAACCGGAGATGTTTCGGCCGTGGTTCAGAATGCGACCGTGTCGAAAGACGTAAGTTTCGAATCGGGAATGCAGGAGAACGAGGCTCGGGACGTCCAGGAAGTTTCTAGTTCGCCCATCAGCGAACTAAGCCGGGCCGGCTTAGTTTGTCGATTGGCGAACTAGTTGAGTATCTCCTAGTTCGCGTTTTACGGCTGTTTCGGTTTTTTGCGGTTTCGTAAAATGATTCTCGAGTTTTATCAAACGATCTTCGGGTTTTATAAAACGGCTTCTCGAGTTTTATAAAACGATTCTCGAGTTTTATAAAACAATCTTCGAGTTTTATAAAACGATCTTCGAGGTTTATAAAATGACTTTTCGAATTTTATAAAACGGCTTCTCGAGTTTTATAAAACGGCTTCTTGAGTTTTATAAAACGATTCTCGAGTTTTATAAAACGATCTTTGGGTTTTATAAAACAACTTCTCGAATTTTAAAAAATGGCTTCTCGAGTTTTATAAAACGATTCTCGAGTTTTATAAAACGATTCTCGAGTTTTATAAGACGATCTTCGGGTCTTATAAAATGATTTCTCGAGTTTTATAAAACGGCTTCTCGAGTTTTATAAAAAGGTGTGCGAGTTTCATAAATGACTTATAGTTTTATAAAACGACTCGGGTCTTATAAAACTATTCCTTTTGTATTTTTGCGGGGAGTTTTGGCTATTAATTCTGTCGTACCGATTTTGACCCCAACATCGACGCCTTCGCAAACGGTGTTTCGGCCGGTGCTCGGGATGATATCTCGGCTGGATCAAATTTGGAGGAGTGAGCCGAGAAGTCAATGATATCTTCGATATTGACATCGTCATCGAACACTCGACCTTGGCTGATCGGAACTTCTCTGTCCTGCGGAGATCTGGACCTCTCCCTCTCTTCCCCACCATCATCCGTCTCAGCCTCAACACGACCGTCCCGAGAAAAACAAGATGAATAATAGGCAACGGCGCGACGGACCCTTTTCGAAGACATATATCCCCAATGAAGCGGGCCGCCACGAAGGAGATTCATAACCTTCAGGAAATCTTCAAGAACTGGCCTACAGGGGAGAGATACTGCAAATTGCACGAAAAGGTTAAAATATATATATATATATATATATATATATATATATACAGATACGTAGATCATGCCAATAAAATATCAGGTTCTCCAGTTTGGTCCTGAACAAAGGAATGCAACTTTCTTCCACCGACGCGCTATCAATTTTGACATAGAAGAACTAATCATTCCACTCATGATAGTTCGAGGCGAGCCCGCTGATAATCGTCATATCTCGCCGAGAAGTTAGGTCAAAGCCACCCCCTTTTATGTGCTTGAATAACAACATAGCCAAAAGATAGTCCGCGTCGAGAGACATTCTGCGCTCGTAGCCTAGCACCAAAATCCTGACAAGGTGCTGCAACCCACTAGGACGTAGCTGGCTGAACGATATGCCGAACCTATCCAAGAACTCAACAATGGCTCGAGGAATAGGGAACCATAACTGACAGTTCAGCAGAAAGGCTTCGTAGCACGTAAAATAGCCCGGAGGCGGATTCTCGGCATCTTGGCCTTGAACGGGAAGGCGAAACTGAACCGACTCAGGGATCGCACGAGAATTTCTTAAATCCCTGAGAGAACAGATAGTAGTCGTGCTCGGACAATCCATTTTCCTCCGAAGTTTATCCCTCTTTGGAACCTAGGAACCGTAAGGCGGAACACCGTGACATCTAAAGCTAACCAATATTCCAAAAATTCTTCCTCATTCGTGGAAAAACGCCGAAAGATTGGCTTAGGAAAGGCACAGTCGCCGGAAATATTAAGGTTGCTTGGGTCAAAGATTGACGCATGAGCGTGATCCGAAGCTCTCCACTCATAAGACATGTTAAACAGTCAAAAGAGAAAGAGAAGATCCAAAGGAAGAAGTAGTCTTGAACCTTAGACAAGTTATGGGAAGAATGAATGAAGAACTTGACAACTCACCCCATATACTTATAAGAAAAAGTTTACTATTCACCTTTGGACTTTTGGCCATTAAAGTTCCGCCTAATTCTACCAAACTTGCCGAACAAGTTCAATCCGCTCTCAAGAACTCCACGATTCTTACGAGCTGGGGGGGGGGGGTAACTGTTGGGGTCAAAATCGGTACGACGAAATCAATAGCCAAAACTTTCCGCAAAAAGATAAAAAATATATGTTTTATAAAACCCGAGAAATCGTTTTATAAAATTCGAGAAATCGTTTTATAAAACTTGAGAAATCGTTTTATAAAACTTGAGAGATCGTTTTATAAAACTCGAGAGATCGTTGTATAAAACTCGAGAAATCGTTTTATAAAAATCGAGAAATCATTTTATAAAAGAAGTTTCCGAACAAAAGGAATCCGTGGAAAGACTTGGAAATCGTTATCTCGGAAGAACAAAACAAACGTCGATTACACGATCGTCCGAGTTAAGCACAAAAACCGCGAAAAACCCCAACCGCGAGCTAGTTACGCAGATTCGGAATAAGATCCTTCTTACTCTCAATATCGTTTACTTATGCTTTAAATTCACATTCATCATTTTTTAATTGCGTGTGTGCGGTTCCGCAAATAGTCGGGTCCTCTGGGAACTTAGGGTTTACTCAAAGTTCCCTTATTTACGATTTATTGACAGTAGGAGAATTTTGGTTCCCACATTCATCGATGGGAGTGTCGAAGTAAGGCATGGTTCGAACTCGGGTTCGAAACCTGCAGCGCTTGCTGCGGTTTTCTCCGAGATCGTAGTTCTTTTCTTGAAGAAGATGTTTCTCGGCTTCGAGTGCCCCCACTTTCTCGGCGCTTTGTTGCAGCTGCTTGGTGTGTTTGTCAAGCTTAGCTTTTAGGGTTTGAACTTCCTGAAGAAGATCGGGTTCGAGCCTTGCGGAGCTTGGTGATTTTGCCTTGAAGGGTGTTGAGCTGATTGAGGAGCTCGGTTTCTCTTAGAGTAGCTCCGGTTTGTTCGACTGGATCTTCTAGCCTCATCGTCACGTAGTTGGATTACTCCCCTCCTTCTAGCGCCTAGCTGTTATGGTATTTTTGTGTAGGAACATTTTAGTACTACGGAACACTAGAGATTTGAGTATAAGAAAAAGAAACAATAGAGAAGGAGACGTTTTATTAATCAATCAAATAGGGACAACAATGTTATGGTGTAAGAACCCTAATTTTAGCCGCGTAGTTTTAGTCTCTCAATCTCTAAGATGTCGATCCCTTATTCTAGGATTTGGGCTTCCCTTTTATAGGTGTAGATGTCGGCTTGTACTAATTTAAATGCTTCCATATTGGCAAATATGGAAAGATTCCTTTAGGTAGAGAATTTCCGTTTTACCCAAGGGTCAGTTTTGGAGCAGGGGTCGGGCCCTGGGAACCTGGACGTAGGGTCCGGGCCCTAGATCCCTTCGGAGCAGGGGTTTCAAGGCCGGTGCTCAGCCTGAAAGCTGGAGGAATCTGGTGCCTGTATATTTTTTCCCAACAGGAAGGTCAAATGAAAGAATAAAGGTCATGCTGATGTTAAGAGCAATTGGTCCAAGGAAAAAGCAGACACCTTATCAGAGTAAATTTTCCAAAAAAGAGTAGGAGCTGTAGACATCAATGGATCTATCCTCTCTTGGAATTTTTTGCGATATCATGCACCCTCTACAAAGAAATTGTAATCCGTAAACACTGATTTTCTCCAGTTAAACAAATAAAAGGACTGTTTTATACCTAGACCGTGACCATGACTAGTGCCTATGATGAAAAGCTCACGCCACTCTTAAGGATTTTTGTCAGGAAGGTGTAACTTTTACAGGTCTGAGATACAGAGTATGGAGCCGTATTGGACAGCGGTCAGTGGGGTTCTCGGTAAGAGTGTATTTTCTTAGCTAAATTGCTTGTATGGTTCAGAGATTTGTGGTTATAGTTTGGTTTCTTAGAATAGGCAAGTTCCCACACCTTAAAACCTTTCTCCATGTTCTTGGTACTTGACTTTGTTTGAGGACAAACAAGGATATAAGTCTGAGGGAATTGATATATTGTGTTTTTGACACATTATATATGTGTATTACTAATAGTTTTCAAAGTTTTCTCGAGTCGTTCTAGTCATGTTAAGTCATTACAGGTCCGGGAGTCTAGTAGGAGAGAAGATTGGTCTTGTGAAGAAAAAGATCCAACAAAGTACCTGATTTAAAGGTTTTCGCAACTGGAACAATTAGGCAGACTGTTCCCTACCAAGCAGAGCAACCCAAGTCCCTGCTCCCCGATACTTACGGAAACAGACATTCTATTTAGAGATTTTTCCTAGTTCGCCCTACTATTTCTCTCTAGCCGCATGCGGCTTCTATATATATTCTTTTCTTTATTTCTTTATTTTTTACCTTAGGTTTTACGCAACAAACCTAGAGAGCTTTGGATGTGACGACTTGTAAGGGAGACGACTTCCTATCTCTCCTTAGAGAAGATCATCCTGAACCCTTTTACTTATATTATCAATTTGATGCAGTTTTATTAAGAATACATGTGTTTGTGCTCTTATGTTATGTCTCAGTAGTCACCGAGTTAGTTTAGGGCTCTAGGGTATTGGAAAGCATGAGCTAAGCATAAATAAGTCATCTAAAGATTGTCTACATTCATAATCTGTTCTTACTGCTTGCATTGAACTGATCACTTAGTGCATGAATTAGCGTTAATCTATATGCTAACCGTGTTGGGGTCAAAAATGGTTCGGACGAAGTTAACACCCAAATATCCTTGAAGATAAGTATTAACATTTCTCGGAAAAGCAATCTCCGCAAAAAAAGCTTTTACAAAATATTTTAAGACAAAATTCTTAAACAACCTCGGTCGACCAATCAAAGCTAAACACCGATTGTCCACGAACACACTCAAAAACATCGGACGAGAGCTAGACCAGGTCGCTATGTAGCGACCGGTCCATGCATAGACCAGGTCGCATGTAGTGGCCGGTCCCAAGACGGATCAGGTTGCTACATAGTGACCGGTCCATGCACGGACCAGGTTGCTATGTAGCGACCAGTCCCGAATCGGATTGGTTTGCTACATAGCGACTGGTCAATGCATGGACCAGGTCGCTATGTAGCGACCGGTCCCGAGTCAGATCAAGTCACTTCATATTGACCGGACCATGCATGGACCAGGTCACTATGTAGCGACCCGTCCCGAGTCGGATCAGGTCGCTACATAGCGACTGGTCCATGAACGAACCAGGTCACTATGTAGTGACCGGACTGTCCCAAACATTTGTCAAACGAATAAGTGAATTCTCGTCTATTCTTTAGTACTATCTCCCACAGGCCATAGCTGAACCACCTCTCACTCTTTATTGATCGGAATTACAGTTCAGACTTTATGAGAAAAACTACGAAAAGCTTGTTTTTATCACAAAAATCGTTATAAGTGTTTTGAGTCAAAAGACAGCCCAGGAAGGTCTAAAACGCAAGTAGAAGCCAACTTGCGATTATTTAAGAAAAATCCTGTAAACATTGTTATGGTATATACTTAGTCCACAAGAAAAGATAAATGTCAGATTTCCGCAAATAAATGTCAAGTTTCGGAAGATAATCATGAAGATCGGGAAAAATGGAATATGTCCAGTTTTGAGCTATGACGGCTTAAGGGTAGAAGGGAAAGTGTAAACTGACCTTGGAGGGAGTATATACGGTGTCCTAGGCGAGAGGCACAAAGAGAGCAATTTTTTCAGAGCAAACTTAGCACTTAGAGCATTTAGGCAACTTTCCGTTTTTGTTATTTCGAGCTGCGACTCAACTAGGTTCTGCAGTCTTAGTTTATTAGAACTAGGGATATTGCCGACAGCTCTCGTAGCCAAGGCTCATACCTTGTTGTAACCGCTTTTACGCAAATTCAGAATAAGACAGCTTTTGCTTTCTTTTTGATTTCTTTTTTTTTCTCGTCTTATTATTCTTGTATTCTGATGCTTGGCGTGTGGTTTAGCAAATATCTGGGACCCCTGGGAAATTAGGGTTTTCCTAGTTTCCCTAATTTAACGGAAATCGACGGTGTGAATTTCGATTCCCACAGTTCGGTGCTAGAAGGAGAGGGGGGGGGTACGGAAATATCTAACTTGTAGAGCCACCCGACAATCAGAAACGACATGCGCCATTCGATCAGTACAGACGTCATCTCTTTTAAAGGGAGAGAAAAGGTTGACCAGACCAAACCTCGCAATGACCTCCTTTTCATCGAGTTGGTGATTCAGAACATCGATGTCCCGAGGGTATTAGTCAAGCCTGGTAGCTCGGCTAATATCATCTTTAAAAACACCCTCGAGAGAATGGGGATCGACTCATCCAGAATCACGTAAAACCCTATTTTGATAGTAGGACTCTCAGGAGAACCCACTATGACTCTCGGGTCGATTAACCTCAGAGTCAAAGCTGGAACCATGACAAAAATCGCGGAGTTCCTAGATATCGATCGACCTGCATCGTACAACATAATCATGGGCACACCATGGTTGAATTATGTGCAAGAGATTCCGTCAGCGTACCACATTTGCCTCAAATTCTCAAGACCATATGAGGAAATTCGAGGCTATCACGAGTCTGCTTTGCTGCAGAATTAAAACAAACCGCCCCTAGAAAAATTTAGCCTTCGATCAGAACACCCCAAAACAAGATTCAGCAGAACTCTTTTGAAATTATGGAAAGTTGAGATCCTGGAAGAATAGCGCGAGCCAACTTGCGAACCTGTGGTATCGCTGTGTCTTGACGAAGCTTTCCCGAACGATGTGCTGAGATCGTAGCCAATCTCCGTGAACCTTTAAAGACTAAGCTCATAAGTTGTCTGGAAAAAAAACCTCCATATGTTCGCTTGGGACGCAGAAGATATGCCAGGGATTGACATCAACATAACCTGTCACGAACTGAATATCAATCCAACCTTCAAACCGGTCAAACAGCAAAGATGAAAGTTGGGACCCCGAATGCCGTACCGCGGTCAACGAAAAAGTCGAAAAACATTTTAAAGTGGGATGAATAACAAAAGTGAGATACCCAGAGTGGCTCGTCAACCCTGTTGTGGTCAAAAAGAAAAATGGGAAGTGGCGAGTATGTGTTTATTTCACCAATCTCACCAAAGCCTGCCCAAAACACGATTTTCGCTTACCACACATCGTTCGACTGGTAGAAGCAACAGCAGGAATCAAAGTCTTATCGTTCATGGATGCCTTCTCGGGTTACAACCAGATTATGATGAACCCCGACGACTGCGACAAGACTGCATTTATTACAGACTGCAGAACTTATTGCTACAAGGTGATGGCCGTCGGCCTTAAAAACACCGACGCAACTTATCAGAGACTAGTGAATCGGATATTCTTCGAACAACTCGGAAAGACTATATAGGTCTATATTGACGATATGCTCGTCAAATCCCTCCATGTGGAAGATCACGTATCTGACCTTGTGGAATGTTTTGCGCGGCTAAACTTGCACAATATGAAGCTTAACCCAGCAAAATGTTAATTCGCCATAGCATCAAAGGAGTTCCTCGGTTACTTAATAACATACTGCGGATCGAAGCTAATCCAAAACAGATCGACCCACTGATCGGGATGGCTTTGCCCAAGAACAAGAAGGAAGTACAGCGGTTAACTAGGAGAGTCGCAGCACTTAGCCAATTCATCTCGCAATCAACAGACAAATGCTTACTATTTTACGATATCCTACAGGGGAACAAAAAATTCTAATGGTCAAAAAAATGTGAAAACGCTTTCCAACGGTTAAAACGTTATTTGGCCACCCCTCCAATCCTCGCAAAAACTGTGCAAAGAGAACCATTATTCTTATACTTCGTAGTATCGGCAACAGCTGTAAGAGGCGTCCTGATCAGGAAGGAGCGCGGTAAAAAGAAACATATTTACTACATAAGCAAAATTTTGCTTGATTCTGAGTCACGGTATCCGTTGATCGAAAAAATAGCATACGCAGTCGTAACATCGGCGTGAAAACTCAGACCGGATTTCCCTAGGGTCATTTGGTCATAAGTCGAGCTGACCAATCCGAGCCCTGTTCTCCGCACTCCAGACATGAAGCATACGTCCTTAAACTCCAATCCTGCTCTGAACCGTGATCGGAATGTCTCTTGTTTCATCTCGATCCGTCTTATCAATCAAGTTTTACGATAAAAACCGTGATGTCTTGTTTTCTCGAAAGAACTCGAGTAAATCATATAAAACGGCAAAGGTTAGACGAAACATCGGATATTGCTAAGCTATACGATTAACTCGAGATTTTTTATAAAAACAGCGTCGTATTAAGGAACGATCTTGTTCGAAATTGCAAAACGGTTAAGTCACAAAAACAGGCTCGGAAAGTCCTAAAACGCGATAAAAGCCCACTCACGACTTTAAACGAAGTCCAGCCCAAATATACGACGACGGTTTGTTTATTTACTCGCAGATTGAAGATAAATGTCAGGCTTGAAGATAAATAGAATTTTTCCAAAGCAAAAAGAAAAGATCTAAACAAATGGAAGATTTCCGATGGACTCAAATCTGGGCAAACAAGGAAGGACTAAACCGCTTAAGGAAGGAGTATATAAACAGAATAATGGGGACAAGGGAAGGACACGATTTTCAGACCTCTCAACTAGGGTTTAGACTTAGGTTGCTAGAACTAGGAAAATCACCGTCAGTTCTTGTAGCCATGGCTTTACCTAGTTGTACCACTCTTACGCATAACCGGAATAAGATCCATTTTGCTCTTAATCTCGTTTTCAACATCTTTTACTTATTCTCAACGTTACTTGATTGCTTCTGTGCGGTTTCGCAGATAGACGGGTCCTCTGGAAAAATAGGGTTTTCCCTAAGTTCCTTAATTTATGGATATCGACAGGGGTGAATTTCGTTTCCCATAGTTGGGCGCTAGAAGGAGAGGGGTCGGATCTATCTTACACTCAGGCCGTGCACGCTCGATCAAGTGCGATGACAGAAGAACAACCAACTCGCGTCGATAGCGAAAACATTGACAATACACCAGCACCAGATGTGTTCGCAGTTAACGCTAACTCTAACACATAGACCATCGAGAAGACGCTCGCCGACTTCAACAAGAGGTCGGAGGAGCAAGAAAAGCTCATTGGTTCATTCGAAAAACATGTCGAAACCTTAACCGCGAAAACAAAGGCAATTTTCCCCCGCGGAAGGTAATCTACCCAAGCAAAACTCTAAAAAAGATAGCCCTGACGCGACGCTGAACGAATTGGACAAATCTCTTACTCGCAGACAGGAGCCCGAAAAAGAAGGTGTTGAAAGGGTTAACCTAGAAATAAGCGACCAATTCAATCCATCAGATGAAGACGCGGACGTCCATCCAAGGAGGAGGAAAAGTCGCAGCCCTCAGCCGGAATCCTCTCCCGAGCGTTTTCTTACAAGGTCTCGAGTTACTCGCATAAAACGCCGACAAGGTCGGAAAACTGCTGGAGACCTAACTGAGATTCGCAATATTCGCCACTACATTAATAAAACGGCCGCAGCGGTAAAAGCGGTGAAATATCAAATTCACCATGCACCAGCGCTGCGCCCGAGATAGATCGGCTGGTATACGAATCCTGGAAAATGCCTTTTACGGCTCGCATCACCGAGGTCAAGCTACCTAATCGTGGAATGCTCAGAGTGCCGACTTACGACGGGACGACCGATCCCAAAGCGCACCTGCAGGCCTTCCAGATAACCATGGGATGAGTCAAGCTCAATGATGGCGAAAAAGACGTGGGCTACTGCCGTCTTTTCGTCGAAAACCTAGAAGGAGCAGCGCTCGAGTGGTTTGCCAAGCTTAAGCGGAATTCAATCGCGATTTTCCGCCAGCTTGCTTCCGAATTCCTGAAGCAAAACTCGATGTTTATAAATCGGAAAACTTCCGACGCCGACCTCTAGAGCTTATCTCAGAAGGAAGACGAGCCTCTCTGTGACTTAATGAGCAAGTTCAAACTTATCATGGCTAGGGTTAGTGGTAAGTGACAGAGCCGCCATCGACGCGCTCAGAAAATCGCTCTGGTTTAAGTCAAAGTTTCGAAAGTGGATAACTTTCAAGAAGCCGCGGACAATCCAGGATGCGCTCCATAAAGCTACCGATTATATCACCATCGAAGAGGAGACCGAAATCCTGTCGAAACAGCATAAGCTGGCGAAGTCGTCCGCAAAACACACCGTGTCCGAGCAAAAGCTGAGAAAGAAAAACTCTCATAACAACAAATTCTTCCATCACGACGGGCAGGATCTCGAAGGGGAGCACAACTACGCCATCAAATCCGGATAAGAGCAAGGGCGAACAACCAGAAACACGTAATCTAGGAATTCAAATTACGACAAGAATACCTACTGCGATCTCCACCAGACCCTTGGTCATTCTACCAAAAACTGCAAAGTTCTCGGCGCAAGACCAGCCGCAAAACTGCTCGCGGGAGAACTCTCTGAAGTGTCCAGCGTGAAAGATCTCATCCGCGATTTGGACCGCTCTCCCCGAAAACCGATAGGAACTCGCGAGCGGAAACTCCGCTACAAGGGAACCAATCGGGCGAGAAACGCGGACGAAGACAAAACAAGAAAGGAAATGACGCTAACCGCCGAAGGGTCAACATGATCATTGTCGAATCGCAGTACTACGCTGACACCATCTCGTCCATCAAATCCTACCAGCGAAAAGCCGATACGGGTTCGTGTTGGATGACGCCATCTCAGACACTCTGAAAGGAATAATCGCCTTCGAGGAGGCAGAAACTGCGGGCATTGACCAACCTCACGCTGACCCTCTCGTCATTGACTTGGTCATAAGCGATTTGGAAGTCGTCTAAATCCTGGTCGACACTGGAAGCACTGTCAACGTAATCTTCCGCAACATGTTGGCACGAATGGGAATCGATTTGACAGAGATCGAGCCGATACCAAAACCACTAACCAGCTTTTCTGCGAAACGGCTATAACTCTCGGATCAATCCAACTTCCGGTCACCACAAAAGAAGTGAAGAAAATTGTAAACTTCGAAGTCGTCGACCGACCAGCTATCTACAACATGATCATGGGCACGCCTTGGATAAACGCCATAATGGCAGTTCCGTCGACGTACCACTTAGGCATCAAGTTTCTGACTCCTTCAGGAGTCGCGGCAATTTGGGGATGCCAGCGACAGTCATGATCCTGTTTCCTAGCGGAGCATAAGCTAAGGCGATTAGCCGTCGCTATCGTAAAACCAAAACGAGCGAAGCTCACTCCGCCGACCGCAAAAAACAAACCCAAATCAGCGACGGTTGAGAAGCAGCAAGCTTCCGAACTCATCAATACTACCCAGAAAAAGACATCGATCTAGCGACTAAAGAGATCGACGAATCTACGACAGCTGAGTAAACACACTCGCAAAAACAATCATAACTATGAGATGGCTAAATTTTCGGGAGGAATTTGTAGGCAGCTCGCCTAAAGACGAGTTCATCTATCCCCCTTTCCAAAACGGGGGAGGGGAGTGGGTGCGTATACGAGTATTCATATACTCCCCTATTTTTTAATATCTGTTTTGTATTCAAAATTTTCTAAAATTTTAATAAAGACAAAGTTAGAATATTATAAAATCTCTCTCTAATCGAAAAACATTTTTCTCCGCATCAAAAAAATGATTTTTATAAAGCAAACTCTCGCAAAAACAAGGCGAAAAAATATTCGAACAATGCGATACCTTGTCAAAAACATCCCAAAAGAAAACGATAATCTTAGATTCGTCTAAACGCTAAGAACTGATCCAAACCTTATGGAAAACAAAATCAAGGACTATACAGCATCTCTCATCGCAGTCAGGCGTTTAGAAAACCTCTGCCAAACCTCAGAGTGAAACTCGATGATTTGCCGAAGTCGTAAAGATCTTTTCCAACTTGATAAAACAAGTTTCGAATAAGAGTTAAAAAAAAAATTATACGAGAAATCTTTAGGCATCAAAGCATTGCTCTCATTTTCCATTGCACCAAGTTAGTCACAGAACAATGTCGAAAATATTTCCAACAAAGAAAAATCGAGAACACAAGTAGCAGCAACAGAGAACACATCCTCTTTGCTCGCCAACTGATCCTATCACTGATCCAGTGATTCGTCCCGCTCAAGAAACTCACTAAAAGGTTTCGCGGCTGGATCTCTATGAAATAACCTTTGGTAAAACTCCGTGAGTGATTCCAAGAAACTATCACCGAAGAATAAAAAAAAAAGCGGAAAAGTCTTCTCAAAAATCTGCGGAAACATTGTTATCTCTGTGCGTCGTGTCGATATACTAAAATCATCACCCGTTACTTATGCGAAAAATCCTTCGTATATTCAGGATCATGTCATAATGAAGCAACTTTTGGAAATAAACATAACAGGTTTGCGAAAAATACTTTCCTTATAGGAAAAACCAAGCTATACGATCAGACACTAGACGACCAATCTGAACTTTGTTTCCTCGCATCACGATCTGAAAAATCTCATTCCCTAGCCCTGCGGTTCACGTGCATCTGCTCTCAGTCTTCTCGATTACATCCGGGAATGAAACCATCCCGAAACTGACTTCGCACAGGCTCGGCACCGAGTTTCTTAAGCTTTGTCTCCCTCGGAAAAAAAAAAGAAAACAACTTCCATACGAACAAAGGAAAGATTATACGAAACTTTCACCGTATAAATGAAACCTAAAACCGGAAAAACATGAAAAAATTGTACCAATCTGAGGAGACTGCTGGAGGGATGAGATGGCACGCTGAGCATACTCAGACGGATGGGGAGATGACTCATCCATCAGATGCAAGAGCTTAGAAACATTTACACAAAGTACATCCACATTTTGCTAGCAATAGCCGGAATGTGTATCTTGGATTTGCACTGATGGATTTAGTCCATTTGGAATGTCAGGGAGATAATATTCATTGTGGCCAGTCTATCTTGCACCATACAACCTGCCACTGGAGATGTGCATGCGATAAGAGTTTCTATTCTTGACCATATTAATACCTGGTCCAAAGCATCCAAAAAGATCTCTCCAAGTTTTTCTACAACCATTGATAAAAGAGTTGAAAAATTTGTGGTCAAGAGGGGTGAGGACATATGATTGTTCAACGAAAACAAATTTTACGATGCGAGCGATGCTTTTGTGGACCATAAGTGACTTTCCTGCATATGGGATGTTGTTTGGGTGGACTACACATGGGGGATTAGCTTGTCTATATTGTAATGGAATGACAGATGCGTTTCAGTTGAAGCATGGTAGGAAGACTAGTTGGTTTGATTGTCATCGTCGATTTCTTCATGTTTACCACCCATACCGAAGAAACAAGACAATGTTCAGGCAAAAAAAAGGTTGTCAGAGACAATCCTCCTCCGTATTTAACTGGAGAACAAATCGAAGCGCAAATCGATTACTACGGTGCTCTAGAAACAGCTCCTCGTGGTGGGAATTGGCATGTTCCCATCAATATGCCTGATTCTTATGGTGTTCAGCACAATTCGCACAAGAAGAGTATCTTTTGGGAATTGCCATATTGGAAAGATCTTCTTTTGCGCCACAACCTCGATGTGATGCATACATAGAAGAATTTTTTTTTGAGAACATCATGAACACTATATTGAATGTCCCAGGGAAGACGAAAGACAACGTAAAATCGAGGTTGGACTTACCTGATATCTGCTCAAGAAGTGAGCTACATATAAAAAGCTATGGGCTACATATAATTAGTGAGTGGAACATCATCGATTTATTCGGCTTTGTTATTGTTGATCAATGATGAATGTTGGGGTCAAAATCGGTACGACGAAATTTATAGCCAAAACTCCCCGCAAAAATACAAAAGGAATAGTTTTATAAAACCCGAAATGTCATTTTATAAAACTCAAAGTCATTTATAAAACTTGCAGACCGTTTTATAAAACTCGAGAAATCGTTTTATAAAACTCGAGAAATCTTTTTATAAGACTCGAGAAATCATTTTATCGCAAAAACAGCCCGGAAGGGCCTTAAGCGCGATAAAAACCCATCTCGCGATCTTAACGGAATCTAACCCGCAGATTTGATAACGTTTTGACGGTTTACTCGCAGAAGAAGAATAAATGTCAAGCTTGAAGATAAAAGGCAAGTTTGAAGAAAAATAGAAGATTTCCGCGGAAGAAAAGGAAGGATCGAGAAAAATGGAAGATTCCCGATTTAGTCAAATCTGGGCGAAATGGAAATACCGAATGGCCAAGGCAAGGAGTATATAAATAAGAGGTCTAGGGCAGAAGCAAGACACACGAAATTCAGAGCTCTCACCACCAAAACTAGCATTTAGGAATATTTCCGTTTTCTGTTAGCGAGCTGCATCTCAACTAGGGTTTTCATTCTAGACTTTTAGGGTTTTCGCCGACGGCTCATACGGCTTAGGCTTATCTCGTTGTACCAGTTCTTATGCAGATTCGGAATAAGAACCTCTTTGCTCTCGATTTTCGTTTATCCTTTTAATAATTCTAAGTTTATCGTTGTCTTAATCTTCGTTGTGCGGTTCTGCAGATAGCCGGTTCCTCTGGAAACTTAGGGTTTTCCCGAAGTTTCCTTATTTACGATTATTTGAGAGTAGGTGGATTTCGACACCCACAGTTTGGCGCTAGAAGGAGGGGGGGGTCGGATCTATCTTACACCAAAGCCGCAACATGTCCAACGAAGAAACGATGACTGGTGACAACCAAACTCGCGATGAACGCGATAACGTTGAAACAACACCACCACAAGGAGCGTCTGCGGCCAACGCTACAAACGCTAACGCCGAGACCCTCGAGAAGATGCTCTCCGAGTTTAACAAAAAAACGGAAGAGCAGGAAAAGCTCATCGGTTCGCTCGCGAAACGGGTAGAAACCCTAACCGCGAAAACCCGAGCAATTCGCCCCTGCGGAACTACTAAGATCCGTGGAAGAAGGCTGGACTTTGGTGCTCCTACGGATCATCCTAGAATCGAGCAGGGTAACTTACCGGAAAAAGATTCCGAAAAAGACAATCCTGACGCGACGCTGAACGAATCGGAAAAACCTCCTATTCACGAACAGGTGACCGAGGGTGACGGCATCGAACGGGTTAACCTGGAGACGAGCGACCAGGCTGATTCGACAGACGAAGACGCTAACGTCCATCCTAGGAGAAGAAAGACTCGAAGTCCTCTGTCAGAGTCTTCTCCCGAACGTTCGTATACTGGAGACGAAGGGGAACTCGACTTCGCGTGATACGCAAAAAACCGCCGAGGAGCGATCTCCGGTCACTCGCAGCAAACGCGGACAAGGTCGGAAAACTGCTGGCGGTCTGACCGAGATGCGCGATCTCTGCGAGTACATCACCAAAACGGCCGCAGCGGTAAAAGCGGTGAAATCACAAATTCACCACGCTACCAGCGCCGCACCCGAGATCGATCGGCTACTGTACGAGTCTCGGAAAACGCCCTTCACGGCCCGCATCACCGAGATCAAACTGCCCGATCCCGGAAAGCTTAAGGTGCGGACTTACGACGGGACGTCCGATCCCAAAGCGCATCTACAAGCATTCCAGATCACCATGGGACGAGCCAAGCTCAAGGACCACGAAAAGGACGCAGGCTATTGCCGTCACTTCGTCGAAAACCTAGAAGGAGCCGCGCTTGAATGGTTCGCCAAACTCAGGCGAAATTCGATCGGAAGTTTTCGTCGACTGGCTTCGGAGTTCCTGAAGCAGTACTCGATGTTCATTAACCCGGAAACCTCCGACGCCGACCTCTGGAGTTTGGTGCAGACAGAGGACGAATCTCTCCGCAATTTTATGAGCAGATTCAAACTCGTCATGGCTAGGGTTAGCGGAATCAGCGACAAAGCCGCCATCGACGCGCTAAGGAAATCACTTTGGTATAAATCGAAATTCCGCAAGTGGGTAACTCTCGAGAAACCGCGGACGATTCAGGATGCGCTCCATAAAGCCACTGACTTCATAACCATCGAAGAGGAGACAAAAATCCTGTCCAAGAAGCATAAGCCGACGAAAACATCCGCGAAGGATAACGCGTCCGAGCAGAAGCAAAAAAATAGGAACTCTCGTAACGACAAATTCGTCCATCACGAGGGACAGGATCTCCAAGGGGCGCATAACTACGCCATCAACTCCGGTTCGGAGCAAGGGCGAACTACGAGTAACACGTGGACGAGAAATTCGAATTACGACGAGAATTATTTCTGTGACCTCCACCAAACCAACGGGCATTCCATCGTGAATTGCAAAGTTCTCGGCACCAGACTTGCCGCAAAATTAGTCGCGGGAGAACTTTCCGAGATATCTAGTGTCAAGGATCTCATCCGCGATTCGGATCGCCCTCCGAAAAACGACATGAAAGCGCGAGCAGAAACTCCGCCTTAGGGAAACCAGCCAGGCGAAAAGCGCGGACGAAGACAAGACGAGAAGGGTAACGACGCTAACCGCCGAAAAATCAACATGATCATCGGCGAATCGCAATACTACAACGACACCGTCTCGTCCATAAAATCCTACCAACGCAAAGCCGAAACTGGCACAAGTTGGAAGGTGCCGACGGATGACCCTCCAAAAGGAGTTATCTCGTTCAACGACACTGAGACCGGAGGAATCGACCAACCTCACACCTATCCTCTCGTCATCGACTTAGTTATAAGCGATTTAAAAGTCGCTCGGATCTTGGTCGATACCGGGAGTACTGTCAACGTGATTTTCCACAACACGCTAGCACGCATGGGAATCGATCTCTCGGAAGTCGAGCCGATTCTGAAACCGCTGACTAGTTTTTCCGGCGAGACGTCGATGATCCTGGGATCAATTCGATTACCGGTTGCCGCAAAAGAAGTGACGAAAATCGTTAACTTCGCGGTAGTCGATTTCCTGGCTATCTACAACGTGAGTATGGGCACGCCTTGGATAAATTCCATGAAGGCGGTTCTATCTACGTATCACTTGGGCATCAAATTCCCGACGCCTAAGGGAGTCACGGTAATCTGGGGATGCCAAAGACAATCGCGATATTGCTTCCTGGCCGAACATAAGCTAAGGCAATTGGCGGTCGCAATCGTGAAACCGAAACGGGCAAAGGTCACGCCACCGTCCGCAGAAGACGACCCAAAGCAAGCAACGGCCGAGAAACCAGATGTTTCCGCACCCATCGCTTCCATCCGACCGGAGGAGACAATTCTGGACAAAGACATCGATCCTGCGACTGAAGCGATCGAGAAGTCTGCGATAGCCGAGTAAGCACACTCGCGCAAACAATCAGAACTACGAGATGGTTTGATTTCCGAAAGGAATACGTAGGCAGCTCGCCTAAAGACGAGTTCAGCTATCCCCCCATCCAAAACGGGGGGGGGGGGAGTGGGTGAGTATACGAGTATTCGTATACTCCCAAAATTTTTTACAAAATTTCTTTTAGCTTTGTAATAGAAAAATTTTCAAAATTTTTAATAAAGACAAAGTTAGAATATCTCCGCTACTATCACAAACGCAAATCCGGAAAATCGCTTCCCCAGTAACAACTATTTAATCGTTTTTCTAAAAAACTTGCATATCAAAATATTTTCGGAAAGAACTGGCGAGACGTCGGCTAAAGAAAAATATTTCCCCAAAGTCCGTCCGCGACTATAAAAACACGAACGCTCGGCGATTGGCCCCGTCGAGCACGCTAGCCGTCCTAATCAAACGCACTGACCTATGGGTCCGCATACATCCGACGAGGATAAAATAGCACGCTATAAAGAAAATCCAAACTTGTGGTCAGCACTTCCGGGCAACTTAGAAATTGTTCCCGGTGAGATGCTCGGTTCCAACCAGACGAATCATATAAGCCGAGAACCTATCGCGGATTCTAAATCGGTATGGAATCAGGTTAAAATTGCAACGGGCAAAACGAAAGCCGACTAGTCATCGCACAGCCCCAATCCGAAAGTAAACCTAGGTCTTACCCTAAACCCAGCACACTGGTTGCTAACGTCTCAAGGCATGAATCGAGATCCTAAAGGCATGTCTCTTCGCCCACGTCTAAACACTCGCGAAAATCGAAATCTCCCGAGTTAACGAATCGGACGATTTACAGCAAAGAGTTAGATACGTGATGACAACTCGTATTCTTCCCTCTACATCTAACGCAGAACACGAATATCATACATAGAAAATATTTTATTACGAAAGTATTCAATACACACCGCCCAGCGGTAGGGATTCAAAGCCACCAACGGCCAGTTCCGGAAAAACAACAACAAAATCAAAAAACTAAGAACATCACACATCAAAGTCATCAAATGCGGACTGATCGACTTCACCATCCACGTCCGAAATCCCAGGACCAAATTCGACCGAATCCGGCGACACCACGATGGGATTCCATTGATCCCACATGCGCGCCTTAAGGTCGAAAAATTCGGATTGCATATCTCTTTCCCGACTCAGGTTTTTCCGCCGTGCGGAGAACTCCTTATAAAACGAATACCCTTCATTCTGAGTTAGGGATAACCCATGAACGACCCCGAGACATTCGCGATAATCACCATGCGCTCGTTGAACAATTTCAGCGTAGGAACAACCGGTTGCAAATCGCTCGCGACGAGCCTTCATCTCCTCGGCAACCTCTCGTTTGCCCGCGCGACGAGCACGACGAATCCTTTGGTCAGAAAGCTCCTTCACACGACGAGACCTAGCCGCACACTCATCCCTCACACGAGCAACCTCCCTTGCGACAACTTCTTCGGCTTGGTTAGCCTCGACCTCTGCCCGAAGACGAGCAACTTCTTTCTCGGCCACGTTCGCTCGAAACTCGGCAAGGCGAGCTTCCGCGGAACGATTTTCCAGGGCTCGGCCCATGATAAGGAAACCCTACCAAAGAATAGAATTAAGCGATGTCATAAAAACCACTCGAAAAAGAAAACAATAAACACATGTACCTCCTTAGCTTTCTCGGATCCCCTACTAAACTCCGGGATTTGATCATAGTCGATGTCCGGAAAATGGGAGGTCGATGATCCGCCCGCCTTCGTCCAGATGCCTTCTTCCGTCTGACTATCAAGAAAATCCTTGAGAATATTGTCAGGAGAAGTCGCACGTTCAGAATCATCATCTTCGACAACCGGATTTTTATACCTTCGGAAGCTTGATCTGCCGCTCCTCATCGAAGGAATATACAGAATAAACTCTCCAATAAACGGATCCTCTTCATAAACCAGAGAATTCGCACAAAGTCGAGATCGGAAGAGGGAAACTACTTGGCGGACGCGTTGCGGAGAAAAACTGCACCAACCAACTTCACCACGTTTGAGAGAAGTGGTGATGCTCTGGAGATCCGCGGGATGCGGAGGCAAAGGGTTGGTAACTGCAGAAAAACAGAAACGAGTAAAAAAAAAATAATAATAAAAAGAGGATTCATATGAACTCGATTCACGTACCTCTCCGACCCCATGCGGTCGTAAAAAACGGAATGCTTCCCTCCTCGACCGACGCGCTGTCCATACGAACGTAAAAGAAATTTTTCTTCCAAGAAGTAGAAAGCGTTGGGCAGCCCGTAACAACTCGTCACGAGGGCATAGAGTGATCCTCCACGATGCACCCGTGGGCTTTAACAGACCCTCGAGATGATCGACATTAAGGGTGATTCCCTGCTCGTAACTCAGTGTTAAAAGCCCAACGAGTTGCTTTAAACTAGGGGGAGTCAACTGACTGATCGATATTCCCAGCCTGTGAAGGTAATGCACAATGATTTTCGGAATCGAAAACCATAAGTGGCATTGTTGCAAGAAAATGTTGTAACATGTGAAATAACCCTCGGGCGCATTCCTGTCGCCCTCCCCGGCAAGTGGGGAAAGAAACTCAACAGCCTCTGGGACTCGGCAAAATTCGCGCATGTGATCAATACTATTAAAGAGTGTTGAGCTCGGATTTCCGGGAACTTGATCGACGTCCGACAAAGCTGGTACCCAAATCCCAGGCCTAGTGGACCTCGACTCGTCCCCCAACGCCCAAAAAGCCTCGTGGTTCATCAGATCGACGAACGGGGGCGAATACTCTTCTTTCGGAACCAAAGCTAGAGGCTGCGAACTCGTTCCCTCAGAATTATGAAAATTGGAACTAGTCGAGGAACGAGTATTTCTTCCTGAAAACATGTTTGAAGATCTTCAAAGAAAGTGGAGAGAAAAATTTCTTGAATAAGTTGTAGAAGGTGGAGTAAATAATTCAAAATTTTACTCCATATACTTATAGGGAAGAATTTTACTATTCACCTTTGGACTTTTGGCCATTAAAGTTCCACCTAATTCTACCAAACTCGCCAAACGAGTTCAATTCACTCGCAAGAAACTCACGATTATTACGAGCTGGGGGGCTAACTGTTGGGGTAAAAATTGGTACGACAGAATTAATAGCCAAAACTCCCCGCAAAAATACAAAAGGAATAGTTTTATAAAACCCGAAAAGTCGTTTTATAAAACTCAAAGTCATTTATAAAACTCGCAGACCGTTTTATAAAACTCGAGAAATCGTTTTATAAAACTCGAGAAATCGTTTTATAAGACTCGAAGATCGTCATATAAAACTCGAGAATTGTCTTATAAAACTCGAGAAATCATTTTATAAACTCGAAAATCGTTTTACGAAACCGCCAAAAAAACCGAAACAGCCGTAAAACGAGTGGGTGAGTATACGAGTATTCGTATACTCCCAAAATTTTTTACAAAATTTCTTTTAGCTTTGTAATCGAAAATTTTTCGAAATTTTTAATAAAGACAAAGTTAGAATATCTCCGCTACTATCACAAACGCAAATCCGGAAAAATCGCTTATGCAGTAACAACTATTTAATCGTTTTTCTAAAAAACTTGCATATCAAAATATTTTCGGAAAGAACTGGCGAGACGTCGCCTAAAGAAAAATATTTCCCTAAAGTCCGTCCGTGAATATAAAAACATTAACGCTCGGCGATTGGCCCCGTCGAGCACGCTAGCCATCCTAAACAAACGAACTGACCTATCGGTCCGCATACATCCGACGAGGATAAAATAGCGCGCTATAAAGAAAATCCAAACTTTTGGTCAGCACTTCCGGGCAACTTAGAAATTGTTCCCGGTGAGATGCTCGGTTCCAACCAGACGAATCATATAAGCCGAGAACCTATCGCGGATTCTAAATCGGTATGGAATCAGGTTAAAATCGCAACGGGCAAAACGAAAGCCGACTAGTCATCGCACAGCCCCAATCCCGATTTAGTCAAATCTGGGCGAAATGGAAATACCGAATGGCCAAGGCAAGGAGTATATAAATAAGAGGTCTAGGGCAGAAGCAAGACACACGAAATTCAGAGCTCTCACCACCAAAACTAGCATTTAGGAATATTTCCGTTTTCTGTTAGCGAGCTGCGTCTCAACTAGGGTTTTAATTCTAGACTTTTAGGGTTTTCGCCGATGGCTCATACGGCTTAGGCTTATCTCGTTGTACCAGTTCTTACGCAGATTCGGAATAAGAACCTCTTTGCTCTCGATTTTCGTTTATCCTTTTAATAATTCTAAGTTTATCGTTGTCTTAATCTTTGTTGTGCGGTTCTGCAGATAGCCGGTTCCTCTGGAAACTTAGGGTTTTCCCGAAGTTTCCTTATTTACGATTATTTGACAGTAGGTGGATTTCGGCATCCACAATGAAGTTTCAGGTCGACAGGCAATTCTTGTTGCCTTGAATTCCTTTTGCAGCCATTCTGTTCTGAGTGTAATCCACTGATGTTGTTGTTGAAGGGGAAGAAAATTTCATCACATCTCTTGTAAAACCTACCCTCGGTGGTGTTCAGAGCTTTGTAGATCTTATCAATGATCTTGTGAACTTCTTTCTCTGGTATACACTTTGTGCTTTGGGAGCTTCTTCGCGTCGATCGATTTGCCTCCGCGTTTTTCGATCGATGATGAGGATGGTAAGTGGAAATTGAGTTGCATCTGAATGGTGGTGACTTCTTGTTGCATAGCAGTCATCCGACCTTCCAAGGTGTGTAAGTACCACATATATGGGGATGTGTAGTGATCATGCTCATCTTTGCAGATTTTCATATGTTTCTCGATGTACAAAAGGTTAGTAACGATCGATTTTGTAGCATCTGTATCGATCGATTTGCTTTTCTCATGCTACTATTCGCTGATTGTATCCAAATCCTTCTGTATCAACTCAATCCTCATACTTAACCAGTTGATGTTGTTGGTGAGGGGGTGATAGATCTCGTCAATCCTTCCATCGAGATATGCCTCGTCCAATTTAGCCATTTGTCTTGTCAATAGCTTTTCTTTTTCTTGTTCGTCATTCGTGTCGATCGATGCGTCCTTTGTGGCGTCGATCGATGGCACATGTTGTGTGTTAATACGAGCTATTTCTGCTTCCATCTCTTTCATCCGCGTGGTCAATCCCCTGATGCTTCCTTGGAGAATCACATCGACCGTATCCAGACTGTTGTTGACCTTACCCACTGCTTCTTTCTGGCAATCACTCATGCAACCAATCATCTCGTTGTTTTCATCCTTGTTGTAGATATTAGGCTCTAAAACCAGTCCATGATCTTTATTGCGGCAGATCAATACACATCTCGTCTTGTCGATCGATGGATGAAGGTCCCTTATGATCGATGGTGGCTTGATTGTGTCGGTCGATTATATCCCGCCTAGTTGCTGCTGAAAGAGATTTTCTGGTCCATTAGCCATCTTAAGGATTTCAGCTATGTCTTCCCTGGAAACTTGTAGAATTTTTCCATCCACGGCTCATGCATTACCTTATGGGTCCCTAATAACAGCAAATTCATCTGGTTTTAGAAAATCATCAATATAATAATCTCTAGTTAAAAATAAAGTTTTAGGGTTAGAATCGATCGATGTAGTAGTATCTGGGTCGATCGATGGTTGACGAGAGGTGTTGATCTTTGGCTGGTTGAATGTTGCACTTGTTGCTTTGCCACGATGATCCCTGTAATTTGTTCCTCTGCTCTGTCTCCCAAAGGTGGTAGGTGCCCTAGGAAAAATCGGAAAATTTCCAAATTTCCTGAAGTCGGTGGTGTTGCAATCGATCGATGTGCACATGTTTGTGTCGATCGATTATTGATGTCAGTTTTCCTGATGAGGCTGAGTATCGATCGACTGTAGTTTTCCGGATCATATATAACGTTTGGATCAACTAAAGTAAGACAAAACATGTTAGTATTCATGTCACAAACTGCTCCTACTATGGCCATGAAAGCTCTTCCCAGTAAGAGTGAAGAATTCCAGTTTAGCTTGATATATAAAACAAGAAAATCCAAAGGAACTAGTGCATTACTAATCTGCACCTCCATGTCTCTGATTATACCTCCTGATTTTCTTTCAGAACAATCTACAACGCTGAATGATTCCTGTGAAGGTTCTACCTTCAGACCTAGATAGTCTGCCATGACCTTTGGTAGCATGTTGACTGATGCTCATGTGTCACATAATGCTTGTGGGAAATCAATACCATTGACTGAACATGGTATTGCAAATTTCCCAGGATCACTCTTCTTCTTCAGTGTGATCCTTTGTTTAATCCTTTCCCTAACATGATGAAACATCTTCCTAATGTCCTCCTCAGTTTTCCTAGTCTCTCTGAAGAGCATCCACAGTCTTTGGGTATAGTAAAACCTCCTCAAGGGTTTGTCCAGTGGGATTCTAAGAACTCTCTTAGTGAAAACATCCATCTTCTTGGCATTGGGTTCCCTTTTCAGGTGTTTATGAACCTTTTCCTTCCTTTTCCTCAGATGTCTCTCAATAGTGATCTTATCAATGTCCATAGGCTCTGATGTTGGGTTGGAACGGTTGGTTGATCGTGGGTTTAGTGCGTTGATTCGTGATATGTCGATTGGGGAAAATTCACTCGGCATGTGATAGAATCGCGTTGATCGATGGAGATAGTATCTTGTCGATCATTGACATGTTCTCTCTGTTTATCGATGTCTGGCTCGGGACGTCGGTCGATGGTGGAGTATAAATATCTGGGTGGATGTGGGTGTCTTTCTGTAGCCTCCGCGTGGGTCAATATCCAGATGGCATTGCACGTTTCACTCAGCTCAGTAGTTGTCGATCGATCTAAATAATCACATATCGATCGTCTCTATTGAGTCATATCGGTCGTTGCGCACTAGGTGGTATCGATCGATGAGAAGGTGATTCGTCAGGATAGGACAAGTTTTGCTCCTCGAAATTGTCGTCTTCCATCTTTATATGTCGAATTTCTTGCAAGAAATTATCATCCAGTATGGCCTTTGTTGGGGTCAAAATCGGTACGACGGAATCAACGGCCGAAACTCCCCGCAGAAATATAAAAGAAATCATTTTGTAAAACCCAAAGAATCATTTTATAAAACTCGAGGATCGTTTTATAAAACTCGAGGACCGTTTTATAAAACCCGAGAATCGTTTTATAAAACTCGAGGATCGTTTTATAAAACTCAAGAATCATTTTATAAAACTCAAAGAATCGTCTTATAAAACTCGAAGAATTGTTTTATAAAACTCGAGAATCGTTTTATAAAACCCGAGAATCGTTTTATAAAACTCGAGAATCCTTTTATAAAACTCGAGGATCGTTTTATAAAACTCGAGAATCATTTTATAAAACTCAAAGAATCGTTTTATAAAACTCGAAGAATTGTTTTATAAAACTCGAGAATCGTTTTATAAACCTCGAGGATCATTTTTATAACTCGAGAAGCCGTTTTATAAAACTCGAAGATCGTTTTATAAAACTCGAGGATCATTTTATAAAACTCGAGAAGCCGTTTTATGAAACTAGAAGATCTTTTTATAAAACTCGAGAAGCCGTTTTATAAAACTCGAAGATTGTTTTATAAAATTCGAGAAGCCGTTTTATAAAACTCGAAGATCGTTTTATAAAACTCGAAGATCATTTTATAAAACTCGAGAAGCCGTTTTATAAAACTCGAAGATCATTTTATAAAACTCGAGAAGCCGTTTTATAAAACTCGAAGATTGTTTTATAAAACTCGGAGATCTTTTTATACAACTCGAGAAGCCGTTTTATAAAACTCGAAGATCGTTTTATAAAACTCGACAAGCCGTTTTATAAAACTCGAAGATCGTTTTATAAAACTCGAGAAGCCGTTTTATAAAACTCGAAGTTCGTTTTATAAAACTCGAAGATCGTTTTACACAACCGCGAAAAACCAAAACAGCCGTAAAACGCGAACTAGTCGCAACTAGTTCGCCCACCGGCGAACTAGGAGGCCCATGACTAGTTCGCCCACCGGCGAACTAGTCCCGTCCCGACTAGTTCGCCCACGGGCGAACTAGTCTCGTCCCGTCTAGATCGCCATTGGGCGAACTATGAGGTGCTGACTTTGCCCCACTAGTTCTTTTCGCCTAGTTCGCCATATGGCGACCTAGCCAAGCTGAACTAGCTCGCCGTACGTTGAGCCGACCATCCCGAGCCTCGATCTCCCACATCCTTGATTCAAGGCATACGTCCTTCGACACGATCGTATTCCGAATCACGGTTGAAATGTCTCTCGTTTCATCTCGATCCGTCCTATCGTTCGAGTTTTACGATAAAAACCGTAAAACTCCGTTTTCCCGAAAAGAAATCGTATAACACGGTAACGGTTAATCGAAACACCGAACATCGCCTAAACTATACTATTTTTCCGAGATTCTTCGTTAAGATTATAAAAACGCGTTTTTAATAAAAAAACGTCGAGAGAATCGTAAAAAAACGGCATCGGTTCAGGAAACGGTCTCGTTAAAGTCGTAAAACGGTTTTTATCGTAAAACGGCCCAAAAGGTCCTAAAACACGATAAAAACCCATCTCGCGACGCTAACGAAATCAGACTCAAAGATACGATAAAAGGCTACTCGCAGACCGAAGATAAAAGGCAAGTTTGAAGATAAATAGAAGATTTCCGCAGAAGAAAAGGAAGGATCGACAGATATGGAAAGTTCCCGAAATATTCGGTTTCGAGCAAAATGGAAAGACTAAAACCACCTAAGGAGGAGTATATAAGGAGGAGGCATAGGGCAGAAGCTGGAGGACAAGTTTTCAGAGCTTTCACCACCAAACTTAGCATTTAGGCAATTTTCCGTTTTCGTTATTGAGCTGCGTCTCAACTAGGGTTTTAGTCTTAGATTGCTAGAACTAGGAATTTTGCTGACGGCTCACGCAGCTAAGGCAACTCTCGTTGTAACCGTTCTTACGCGAATTCGAAATAAGAATCCTTCTTGCTTTTAATCTCGTTTTTATTTTTATATCTTTCAATTTATTCATATTAATCGCGTTCTTGGTTACTTGTCGTTGGCTTTCGCAGAGATCCGGTTCCTCTGGAAAATTAGGGTTTTCCTAACTTTCCTTATTTTACGGAAATCGACAGGTGTGAATTTCGGTTCCCACAGTTTGGCGCTAGAAGGAGGGGGGGGGTCGGATTACTCTTACTCATAGCCGCAAAACGCTTGACCAAAACGATGTCTGGATGTATGAAAGACAAAGTCGCAACTCGCAAAAAGACGCTGGTAAAACAACTCCAGCAGCGACTGCTCCTACGGCCAACGCTCGCGCAAACGCTGTAGTACTCAACAAAATCGAAAACCTAATCGCGACTCTTCGCCACGGAAAGAGCAACAAAACAAGCTCACGATTTCTATCTCAGATCACTAAGGGCAACGATAAAATCTATCAAACCCCATAGTGTTTTTCTTATTTCCGATTTGGACAAATCTCACGCGTTAAGCAAAAGACGTTTTCCGAGAACCTTTCGGAAAAATAAAACTTGCTCTCCCAGAAACCGCGGAACAAACCGTAACTTACTCGCGAAATAAATCCTAGGATACTCGCGGAAAACCCTAGGCTGTTCGCGGAAAAATCCTTAGGTGACTCGCGGAAAAACCGTAGGTTATTCGCGGCAAAACCGTAGGTTATTCGCGGCAAAACCCTAGGTTGTTCGCGGAAAAACCCTAGGTTACTCGCGGAGAAAGCCTTAGGTGACTCACGGAAAAACCGTAGGTTATTCGCGGAAAAACCCTAGGTTGTTCACGGAAAAACCCTAGGTTACTCACGGAGAAAGCCCTAGGTTACTCGCGGAGAAAGCCCTAGGTTACTCGCGGAAAAACCCTAGGTTATTCGCGACAAAACCCTAGGTTGCTCGCGGAAGAACCTTAGGCTACTCGCAAAATCGGGCAATATTATCCAGCCGAAAAGACGGTGAGTTGGCCAAGCAACCTAGCTTGCCATCTTGGCGAGCTGGCCGGCTTTCCACCTCGTCCCAGAGGCACTGACTCTTCCCCGAGGGTCCGCAAAATCCAACTCATAGCTATGGTGATCCGGACCGTACTCTAAACAATAATCGCACTGATTTTTCGTTTCGTCTCAATCAAAGTTTTCGTTGAGGTTTTACAACGAAAACAAGATAGCTTGATGAATCCGGACTGTGCTCGCCGACTCACCATTAGGAAAGTTGGACAAGCTCGACGGATCGAAACATCTTCATCTCGAATCTTGATCGAGACGCTTTTCGTTTCGTCTCAATCGGACTTTCCGTTGAGATTCTACGACGAAAACAAGTCAACTCGACGAATCGAGATCACCCGCGCCAAGCGTCTTAGCTTGCCGAACGTAGAGCTAGCTAGCTCGCCATACAGCGAGCTGACCCAAGCGCCTAGCTCGCCCGTGAGACGCTGACTTCGCCCCAAGGGTTCTTACAGTCCAGATCGCCACACGACGAGCTGAAAGGATTCACCCGACTTGCCTTACGTCGAGCTGAACGAATCCTCGAGTTCTCTCGAAGTCTTGATCGCACTGATTCTCGTTTCGTCTGAACCGGAGTTTCCATCGGGATTTTACGATAAAACCGGAAAGACTTGTTTCTTCGTATAAGTTTGAATCGATCGTCTAAAACGGAAACGGTTGACTTAACACCAAAGTTGCCTAAACTATACGAGAAATCTGAACTCTCTAAACCTAATCCGATTTTACGAAACTCTGCCACGCTAAGTCGAAAACATCCAATCATAAACACGTGATTGATTTTTTCGATATACAAAGCGCACCTAGTCGGTCAAATAAAACCAGCAGTACGAAGAAACAAGAACACGAGCTCCNTGCCTAAACTATACGAGAAATCTGAACTCTCTAAACCTAATCCGATTTTACGAAACTCTGCCACGCTAAGTCGAAAACATCCAATCATAAACACGTGATTGATTTTTTCGATATACAAAGCGCACCTAGTCGGTCAAATAAAACCAGCAGTACGAAGAAACAAGAACACGAGCTCCGATGGTTAAGTCTTCTCCCCGCTTCGATACTCTCGCTGGTAATTCGTCGAAGACCGTTAGGTCAAAAGATAAAGAACGAAGAATAGACGACCCCAAATCATCAATGAAGCTAAGGTATGTCCGATTCGAAATTTTTATTAGACTTTTAATTTCTCGTAGGTAAGAAACGAAAACGTCTTGTAAACTGCCAAGAAACCTAGAGAACTTAGAATTTAGAAGATAGTCTAGCGTGCTAAGTCCTAAGCAATTTTTGTCTATCTCGATTTGTTGTTCTCTAACCATTCAGGCATAACTCGCTAACCGATCCAATCTCTCGTACTACCGAGAAACGATCGCCACGCATTCAAACGTACTCATTTCCTAAAAGAAAGAAGGAGCTAGAGACGCTGACGTCGTCTTAAAACCGACTCCCTCCTAGAAGTTCTCGTAAATCAGACATACTCCAAGTCATCTCCGATCCACCATGGTCTTTAATCGACCCGGCTTGTCGATCATCCAAATCCTTCAAACGAAACTCGTCTTTCTTCTTTCGCCGAACAATTTTCCTCGCATCAAGAAAACGCTTTCTAAAATAAGCGGAAAAATATTTGGACGATGCAATGCCTCGTCGAAATCATCCCAAAAGCAAACTACAATTTAAAAACCGTCTAAGTGCTAAAGACTGATCCAAAATGTCTGGGAAATAATCTCGAGGAATATACAGCATCTCTCGTCGCAATCATGCGGTTAGAAAATCTCTGCGAAACTTAAGAGCGAAACTCGATTATTTGCCGAAGTCATAAAAATATTCTCAAACTTGATAAAACAAGTATAAGAGTCGAAATATTTAGGCATCAAAGCATTGATCTCATTTTCCGTCAAACCAAGTGAGTCACGGAATAATGTCAAGAACATTTGCGGCGAAAGAAAGATCGAGAACACAAAGCAGCAATAGAGAACACGTCCTCCCTTCTCGCTGACTGATCCTATTGCTGATCATGTGATTCATTCCGTCCGAGAAACCCGCTAAAACATTTTGCGACTAGATCTCGGTGAAATTACTTTTGGTAAAACTCCACAAGTGACTCCGAAAAAACTATCACCGAAGAATCAAAAACTAAGCGGAAAGGTTTCTCAAAAAATCTGCGGAAACATTGTTAACCCAATGCGTCGCGTCGATTTACTAAATTCATCGCCCATTGCTTACGCGAGAAATCCTTCGTACTGTCAGGATCATGTCATAACGAAGTAACTCTCGAAAGTAAACGTAACAGGTTTTGCGAAAAGTACTTTCCTTATAGCAAAACTCAAGCTATACGATCGGGCACTGGGCGGCCAATCTAAACTTTGCCTCCTCACGACACGATCTGAAAGATCTCACTCTTTAGCCCATCGGTTCACGAGCATCCGCTCTCATTCCTCCCGTTTACATCCGAGAATGAGACCGCCTCGCAAACGACTCCGCACGGGCTTTGCATCGAGCTTCTTAGGATCTGTCTACCTCGAGTAAAAAAACAAAAAAACAACTTCCACACAAAGGAAAGTTTATACGAAACTTTCATCATATAAATCAAACCAACAATGGAAAAACGTTTTCAATAACCACGGGAATACTTGGCATATCAAGCTCGACGAACGCTACTTGGCTATTGTCTGAGCGCGCTTCACTTCAATGCCAAGTTTACAAACCGACTCGACCTTTTAGATAGCACGAAAGTGTCATGGTCTAATCCTCTACCAAATACGACTTTGGTTGTGCGGCTGAACACAACCTTCACGCCAAGCCAATACGTTCAACGGATAACGCCAACTTGTCGAAAATCGGCTAAGTTCTCTATTCTCGTGATTCACTCCACTCCCGAAACAAGTTGCCTACAAAATCCGACGTATAAGAAAACACTCGTACCAGAGCTCCTAAATCCGTACGAATCTCGGAAGGTCAACACTTCACAAAGTACCGTAACGAAAAACCCTTCATTTCGGGGAAACAACTTATGCGACCTCTCGGTCCTAATTGCTCTAGCACAAATCATAAAACTACCTAACATCCAAACAGGAATGTTAGTTTTAATTGCGAATATACGCAAACGAACCAAAGTGTTCCACCAAAGCAGGGTTAAGACAAAACCCTCGCAACACCGCGCAACATCTTCGAGCCCGCAAACGTTCTGAACACGAAACGCGGCATATAAAATAAAAACCAACTTTCGGCACTGCGAGACGTCGCAGACGCCCGGAGATTAGTTTTTCGACACAAATACCTTCCTCGATAAAGTCATTTTCTTGGAAGACCTAACAGTCCGTTCGCGACTATAAAATACGCAAAATTTCTTAACGTTCGTATCCTTCCGCAAAGGCCCAAACTACGTAAACATCTATCACTTAATAATAGTTTGTTGCTGATCAGAACGAACTCGCAACAGTCCTAAACAAACTTAAGTTATCTCGCAGAGATAGCTCTCGAACACCCAACACAAGGGTAATAGCGCTATACAAGAAATCCAAACTTTTGGTCAGCACTTCCGGACAACTTAGAAATTATTCCTGGTGAGATGCTCGGTTCCAACCAGACGAATCGTATAAGCCGAGAACCTATCGCGGATTCTAAATCGGTATGGAATCAGGTTAAAATCGCAACAGGCAAAACGAAAGCCGACTAGTCATCGCATAGCCTCAATCCGAAAGTAAACCTAGGTCTTGCCCTAAACCCAGCACACTGGTCGCTAACGTCTCAAGGCAT